>CAHIKZ030002689.1:270000-477500 GCA_903632075.3 Acanthosepion pharaonis | reverse complement strand
TTATCTCAAATAACAGCATTTCCCATAATTTAATATGGTATTTTTCCTGTAATAAGTCTCAAAAGCTTACCCTGCATCATATGGACTGAAAGTTACTTTTTTATTTTTTTTGTTTTACAATGATGTTCAACTTGTACAGAGCCTAAAAGCCACTTGAGGTAGAGGGTTAAATAGTAAGGGGTACAGTTTATGGTGATATGTGGGGAAGATAACAGTTAACTCTAGACTTGAACAGGTTAAGAGTCAAGTGATCAGGGAAGTATATTTTGAGAGTCAGTTCCACAAAGCATGGGCTCATGGGAAGAACTGATGAGTGGAACATACATCTCACCAATGGAATATGAAGGGATTGAGCATGATTCAACTACAATGTGAGTGGCATGGTGAGCCTTAGTTGTAAAGGTCAGAACTGGTAGAACTAAGCAATGTAGTTAATCAGAGCACTTTCCATTAAAATAGCGATAGAGTAGTGAGAGGCTTGCAACATTTTGTCTGTGGGAAAGAGGTTGTAGGGTGGACCTACAATGATGCAGAGAAACTTTTGAACTCTATTAAAACTGAAAAGTGAAAACTGGGTAGCTCCTGACCATATATAGCAACAATACTTCATTTTGGCCTAATCTGGTTCTTGTAAAAGTAGAGGATAGCAGGAGGAGTCAGTTATTTACTGAAGCAGTACAGAGAATGGACCATTATTTCAGTATCTTTAGCAATGGACCATATGTACAAGTTCCACTTGAAGTCTGAGTTGAGTTAAAGTCTCAATAGGTGCTCAAGTCATGATGCCTCTCTAAGGGAACACAAATTCATCATGATAGTTGAAAATTCAGGGTTGGCTTGTTGAGAATGGAACATCATTAGTTTGATCTATGAGACATTGAATGTGATAAGCCAGTTTTCCCCCCACTGAGCTGTTAAAACTAGGCCAGAAGAAAGATCACCTGCCAGTCTCTGGTCATCTGGTGTTTTGGAGGTGTGCCCATTAGAGTAGGTTGATTTTTCACTTTTTTCAAAATATCAAAATGCATGAAGCATAGAAAGTTGTATATTAAATAATATATTAAGTACTGATACCAAAAACTAAATCTCTCACTTGCATCATTATTTGAGGAAATAGCATTAAAGATCGTATGCAAAAATGCACCAAAAAATCCTTGTTTTTGCTGTATTTGACCTAAGAATTGATTAGAAAATTTAACAATTTCAGTATTTAAAGCAAAGAATGTTGTCACTTTATTTTAGCAAAATGAAATGAAGAAAATATAACTAGGATTCAAATTTAAAATGTCACACCCCATGCCCCCTACCCCTATCATCACTGACATCTTCAATATGCTGTTTTTTACCATATTAATTCAACAGTAACAGTGAATACATTTTAAAAAATTGAAAAAGCAGATGATTTATTTTTCTGTTATAGATGAAAAAACAAAGAAAACAAATAATTGATGTTGCTGAACATAAACTAGGGGATCATTTTATTTAAAAAACCACAGTTTTAATTTGAACATCCCTCAAAAAAACTATTAAGGAGATTTAAAAATGAAAACTAAATAAAAAAATCTTCCTTTAATAATTGTCAATCTTGAAAATTTAAATTTTGTACATTAATAGTTAGAAACATAAATGTAAAAACACAAATAATCTAAAACTATTAACTTTTCTACAAATAATGGTCACTGTTGCTTAACATATAGTGTCAAATTGCTCCATGTAAGAGCCTTTAGAAGAATAAGGAAGGCCTCATGGCACAAAACCATTGAAATTATGCACTTGTGCCTTGCTTCAAAGCCACAATTTGAAAGCTTCTGTGGTTAACTTGACTGCTCGTTCAGCACTTTGAGAGTGTGAGCGGAAATCTGGCAACTTCAGCTTTGTACCATCAGTAAGGCAAATGAATTATGCTGTATGTTTTTCAATGTTATATTTTGGATTTCAGATGGCTGTCACTTAATTATTTGGATCATATTGAAAATATACAGTTGCTGGTTATGGAATTTATTATCCCTTTTTATTTCAAACCAGCTAATGGCATATACTTCAATGATAAATTTAATCAGGCTGTGAAGTTTGCTAGGAAATTTTTGCAGGTAAGCACCTAGAGTCCATAAACACATTAGCCTGATGGCTAATATTAACCACCTTACCTGATTTATTGCCAATTTTCCATGATACAAATCTGGGGCTAACCTTTCCCCTATAATACATACTGTGTATTCAAAGAGTTAGTCTCTGGTCACAACTTAAATAATCTTTGTTGTCAATAGTCAAAGAAGAAGCATCCAGAGGACTACCAACTGCTGGAAATGTTGGGGCAAAGCATGATAATTATTTCTATGCAATATACCATTGTGGACCATTGAATGATGTAGGGCTTTTTGTTGCACCATCAACATACTCTAAAGGGTAGTTCATTTTGATGCAAGGAACAATCAATGGTGTGTAGATTTCTCTGTAACTTTTTCTCTAGGAGTGTAACAAGTCCAGCTACACAACTTGTATTTGCATTAGTGTTATCAACAAGAATGGCCTTAAGTGTACCCACACTGTTAAATTCTTCCAAAACAGCAGTAACTTCCTCTGCAAGAACAGCACCAGTATGGGGGAGAATCCTATGAGTGAGATATTCACTTTCATATACCCATCTCCTTTGTGAAAGTTGAATGGTGTTCTGGTCCCTTTGCTTTTTTCAGTCTTTTCTCTCCATTTCCTTTGACAATTTCTTTGTAAAGTTTATTTGTCATTTCTTCCATTAACTCCAATACAAACAAGAATTTCCACCTTTTCATTGTGTTTTTCATGGGTATTTGTTTTCATTTTTGCCTTTGCTCTATTTTGCATTTGTCAATGATGATATTTTTTACATCAACACTAGGGTTGAGAAGGTCCATAGACTGTAAGTCCAAGAGCAATGCATTAGCGAGGCTGGCTCCAAGATTAGAAGAAAGCATCACCCCTGATTAACTCAATAGCATACCAAGGAATTTTTATAAGCCTGTAGGGTCTTTTGGGATGACTAACTGGTGCTAAATACTCATCTTCTTATCTAATTTGCTTTGCCTTCTGGAAGCATATAACATTCACCCTATTCACAATAGACTTTTCGTTTAACAGAGGTAAACAAGGGTTAATTATCTTCCAAATACCAATAAACTCTTTCACTATTAATTTAGAAATAGCAGAACTTGTTAAGTGTGGATAAGTATTTATTAGGAAATAACTGTATTGAATAATTTGTTGAAAAATTGGGAGTTCTGTTTTATGCAACACTGAAGTCTTTTTTTAAAAATAATTTTGTCTATTTTAATATAAAATACAACAGATATAATTATTTTGGTATTAGTAAATGAAGCATATGAGAAAAACAAATCATGTAAACAAAAATGTAAAGGGAGATAATTCAAACAGGTGACGACAGAAAGAAATAACTGGATAAAAATAAGACTGCATTCGTGAGTAGTTATTTGTATTTTAAATTAAGATATTTTACTGTGTTTTATTTTTTTATTAACTTTTATTTGATTTATCAAGAACAGTAGGAATTAAAATTATTATTATTAAAAGTATTTTCTTATTTTGTTTTCTTTAAGACCCAGTTTTAATTTGACCTACGTTTGTTTCTGGTAACACCGATATAATGACAGAACTCACAATTAATTTTGTCTTTTAACACATTTACTCAAAAAACAGCTAAGTTTTGAAGAAAAATAATTTGTGTGGTAATTCTTTACATTAATTTGCAACTTTCTTGGGGTAATGCTCATTACAGTTTCAAAATCGACCTACCCTAGTGACCATATGCCACTATATCATCAGTATAGATATTCACAAATGATCAGAGGCAGATCATTTATGTAAAGTAGAAAGAGGATTAAACCAAGAAATGAGCCTTCGGGGAAGCCTGTGTCGATTGTTTCAGCATTGGAGGACTGGACGTTGTTATACTACTTTAATCAAGATCTCTTTCTGATTCACAAATACATTTCACTAGACATGTTGGCCAGATGTGAGTGCTGAGAGAGCAAAACATAAAACAAAAAATAGTATTCTTTGCCAGAGATCTGAACATCACATCCAGCCCATAAAACAAATCCCTGCAAAAATCTAAAATACAATAGACATGAACGAAAAAAAAAAGATGAGCCTGGGTGCCAGCATCTGTTAAATCACAGATATAAAAACTACAAGGCTTGCTGACAACAGGTAATTTGACTCACCACTGTGACCTCATCATAAGACCGCTGACCCATCCACACACTTTACCAGTGTTGATTTCAAACCTGAAGGTAAATGGATCAGCCCCATCAACAACACTCCACTCATGCTACAATGGCTTCACTAATCCGCTCCAGGGTTCTCTCATTTTCACCAGGGTAACCTCGGTCAGCCAACCCAACTAATACTAATTCCTGGCCTTACCAGCTGTGGTGGTAAAGCAACGACTCAACTGATAATAGCAGATAGGAAATGCAAGGAGGGTTACCGACAAAATAGTGTCACATGTCCAACCTTCTCATGAACAAAAAACTCCGTCCTCAGAAACAAAAATGCACCTGCTTTATACAGCCGAGGACCGACCATGATTTGCATGCGAATGATGAGACAACGAGATTTCATGTTAACTGTCCGAGACCGCCCGGCATAAAACATGGGCGCTGCCATTTTGATTCTCTTACCGTTGAGCAATCGAAGTTTGCACAACACACAGGTTCGCAGGTGTTTCTGAGGTAGGCCATTTTCACAATTTTCCCTACACCAGCATTATGTATATATTCCAAAAATTGATCTTGTTGAATTCTTAATCCTTGTTTGTTCTTTCCTTTGCAGCAACCACTGGTTATAACGCCATTAACAATTACCTTCAGAAACCTACCCATTAAGAAGGATTTGACAATTGAGAAGACTTTTCCAGTGATTCCATAACTAGAGAGCTTGTGTAACTATATCACACCTTGTCAAATATCTAATATGATTGTCCCTGAGATGTATTTGTTATCTAGTGCATCACTGATTCTGTGAGCAATGACAGGATATCAGCAGTGGACCAAGCTGATCAAAATCAATACTGCATGTTGTTCCAGGGGTTGTCCCTATTGAGGTGATAAACAATCTTCTGCTTGATTATAGCTTCAAAATGTTTGTTAATGATACTGAGGAAGCTGATTAGTCTATACTGAAACAGATATGTGCTCACCTGCATTCTTAAAAACAGAATATACACTTCACATCTTCCACAGACTTGGAAAGGGTTTCTCCTTCAAGCAGTGGTTAAATAATTTTGCTAAGATTAAGGATAACTCAGGATTAATATTCTTAAAGATAACCAATGGAATATTATCTAAACTGGTAGCCTTCTAAGGATCAAAACTTTTGATAAGTTTTGAGATTTCTTGGGCTTTGATGAAAATATTACTGAGATTGTGCCCAGAGAGAGAGGGGGGAAGTCAGGCAGGGGATAGCTTTCATCATCTAATGTTAAGTTAGAGGCAAAGACCTTTGCCTTATCTGACAAAGATGAGATTACCCAAGCTTTGGCACTGATGTTTTACCTCTATTCACTATTTGGTTGGTGATCTTCCAGAACTCCTGGGATTCAAGTTGTTTGCTTTCAACCTTGGCCTGAACTGCTTGTGCATAGCTACACTTTGCATTTTCTAGAACTCTCTTGCAATGATTGTGGGCAATTCTGAATGCAGCAAATGTCCTACTAAATCGTTCCTTGTGATAGATATTGTAGTTGTGCTTATGGTGAGCTATGGCTGCGGCATATACAGGGGTGAACCAGAACTGATTGATTGGTTTTTGCTGAAAAAATTTTTCTGGCATATAAAACTATCTATTCCAGGAAGGATCCATTCTGAAATGAGAGCAATAATTTTGGAGGCAGTATGTCTAAAGAAGGCTGAGAGAGGAGCTTCTGCCATATAAGATCTGAAGCTGACCTTGTTGGCTTTCATGTACAAAAAAATTGTTCTATGTAATGGCACATCAGGAGATGCTTTTGGTTTGGCAGCAACTAACTGAATGATCTGAAGTGCTGGGAATGGGGGCAAAACTTCAGTGAAGCATTTTTCAGGGTAGGAACTGAAGAAAAGGTCAAAGAGATTCACTAATGTTCTGTTACATCAGGAACACAGATCAATGAACTACATCATTTCATAGGCAATACAGAAAACTTGGCAGTATCTACCGTCTTCATTGGTTTTGTTCAAGTGGACTAACCACTCTGTGTTGAATATTGAAGTCAGCACAAGTATGAAAACAAGCTGAAGGATACTCAGTGAGGACATTATCAATTGCATTAGAGTTCCGTCATCCTGTGAATGATACAGAGTGAAAATGAAAGTGGCACTGGGGACAAGTGCCACACAGAAGTGCATAAAATCCTCAATTTTTGGGGTCTCTGCCACATGGGAGCCTATCCTTAATATAGATGCTGATTTTGTAGTCATGTTTTACTATTAAGAGTGAGTAGCCAGGGATTGCAAGTTCATGCACTAGAATAAATGGATCAATACCAGTTTCAGACAAAAGGTTAAGTTTGACAATGAGATGGTGTTCCACTCCTGGAAATTTGTAAGTAGGTCCCTCACATTGATGAATCTTGAGTCTACTAATGTTTTTGTGATGTTGGGTTTTATTTTTTTGTTCAGTTTTGTTGTGGTCATGTTTAGAAATCAGTTTGTTTGGATGATGACTAGGTAGTGAGACAGTCACAACCACAGGAGATGCATGCATAAACAACCAAGATTAAATTGTCTGGAGGTATAGCCATAATAATAGCCTATATCATGGCATCAAGAGAACACTCTTGAGACTTTTTCAGTGTCCCATTGCAGTACAATTGCCCCAATATTATACACCTGCTGATAGGATGGCATCCTTTGAAGTTACACAAATATTCAGATCTCTGACTATCAGGTGGATAATGCCAAAACCCTGTAAAATATTTACCTCCAGCATCAATAATGAAGGAATAAATAATCCAGGAAAGAAGATACAGGTATCTGAGTTTACATATCTCATCTACCCAGAAATCTAGGCAACAGAACTCTGTGAGTCAGAAATATTGTACTGGTACCTCAGGTACCAAGACAAGCTTGCTCATATATGAGGACTAAAAGACAGACTGCAAGAAGTTGGAGTGGGGGCAATAACATAAGTTGCTCCAGTGTACATCAGTATCCCCTATTCCCATTGCATTTAATATTATTGTAGGAACAAAACTGCATGAATGAGAGCTAGCATTGGCAATTATCTATTTGTGAGGGAAGAAAAGAAAAAAGAAAAAGTGACAAATATATAAAGTTTTAACTTTGTTAAACTTTTGTTGCACCCTAAAGAAGTGAGGGAAATAGAAAACCCTTGGTATTAGTTTTTTTATGTCAAAGGAAATCTAACCAACTTGGAGTGTAGACACGGGAAAGCAAGAACTACAAATTTCTTATGGTAAATCGGATTAACTTGGCACTGGAACTCTGCTGACTAAAGAAAACAATTATACATTCCTTAATTTATAACTTCCACCATTTCAGCTACAGCCATAATTTATGATAAAGTTAAAATTGGAATGTAAAATTGTAGCCAGAGTGTCCTTGATGTTAGAAAATATAGTATTTACAGAATTTCTGTAGTCTTAGATTTCTTTGATGAAATATAATCAATTATTAATATTTTTGATTAGTATTTAATTCCTCTTATTTCTATTGCTTTTTTATCAAAAGTTTAATCTTGTGATGTTAAATATGCAGCATATATTGAAAACAAAGAATTATCTTCCACTGAAATTTGAACACATATCACTTCACCTAGAGAGCTTGTGTTACCATGACAGTATTTTATCAATTAGGCCTTGAAGGTTTCATTAGCATAAACTACATATTACATTCTTTTCTTCTACAATCTTTGTCCATCATTCTGTTCCTTATAGTAGTGCTATTAGATGTAATAATCTCATTTTTTTCGATGAAGCACTGTCAATTATTATTAATTATTTGATCAGTATTTCTTTTGTTGGCAAGCACCTATACAGGCTATTTATATGTGCTTTGACTGATTCTTGCACTTTATTAAACAGCTAATAAATGTTTTGATATAGATTTTGATATAGATCATACTGGCAGCATGCTGTATCATTTCAGCAATGAATTATATTTTCTTTCACAAGTGTACTCTTCATTTGAACAATAACATAAATTCATATAATTTTTTGATAATAATTTACAAATCTTATGTTGAAGTCTGGTGAAAATTTCATGTCATTGAAAATAGCATTTTCCAAATATACTAAAATAATTTTATTTCCCATAATATAACATTTAATAATCATAACTATAAAAACAAACTCACACAAATTAAACAAAAAAATATTTAGAACAGATCCTCATCAGAATACTAAATATAGTGGTGATTTGCTTTTCATTTTCAACTTGGCAATTTCATCAATAGAGTTGAAGATTTATTAATTCTCTAAAAACTCTCATTGAAAATTTTGATATAAAGACACTAAATTAGGTCAATTATCCCATTATTTATATAAAATAAAAATCATTTACTAAATAAAAAGGTATAACTTCAAGAATACCTTTACCGTGAAAGTTTTTATAAACATCAAAAGACATCATCATCACAGAAAGAGAGAGATGACCAACAACAGCAGCTGGCAACATAGTGGCAAGTAGGCCAAGAGTGTTCAGCGGCCTGACCAGCAGAACACCACCACCGAGTATCCACGGTGCAGTGCAGGTATGAGAACAGATGCTTGCACCGACTACTCTACTCTGCATTATCATGCCCAACTCATGTGATGTCTTTGCTCTTTCCAACAATTAAAAATATTGAAACATTCACTAGCCCAACATATTCGGACAGTTCACCTATTTGGGAGAGGTCAGCACTACATGCCTTTCCACCATATTTTGTGACAAATTTGCTGAAAGTCAGAATAAACTTCAGATTGAAAATTTTTTTATAAAAACTCCAATCAAGAAGGCGGAGGATGGATATAATTCTTGAGAGTTCCTTTCATTTTTTAAATTATGAAAACATTATTAATTGAAACTTATAGAAATACTGTTTGCAAAAAATAAAGTATGGATTATAATCATTAAAAAACACAAATGATTAAAATTTAATATCTTTTAATTTTAACACATGGCAGACAAATCCTGGATATGGATGATGATATATTTCAGAACCTATACCACATAAACCATCTTCTATAAAATCAATCAAATTTCTTACATGATATTTGGCCTCTGAAATTCCATTTAAATTCTCTTCTATTAATATTATTCTAATATTCTCTCTTAGATTTCTCTTGACATATAGCCTTATAGTAGACCACACAGATTCAATCTAGTTTAACAGGGAACAATATGGCACAAGTCTTAAAATCTTATTGTACTTAAATTCATCCTATAAGAGTATTCTTTTGATATTGGAGTGAGCTAGCGCACTGTCCAATACTAGCAACAGGCTTTTCTAAAACACTTTTTCATCCATGTTTCTGCATTTTCTTTGCTGCAATAGATGTACATTTGGATTCTTTATGGTTGTTGCTTCTATTTCTAGTTACATGGAGATTAAAGTTGGTCTTGTCCATATAAACTATAGGCAGGATCTGGGACTTGTATGCAAGCAGTGATCTGACATATTTCTTTTTTGCTTATTCAGCTGGTAGCTGCTGGTTTATAACAAACACGTTTTATGGTATATAATAAAAAATCCAGATGTTTATAGATGGATTCTTTAAAAAGATCTATAATGAATCTTTTGAAGGTTTTTGACCTCCAGGGAATCAGCCAACTCGCTCCAATCCCTATCTACTTTTTAATCCACTATAACCATGGCCTTGATAGATTCCTTTGAAGACTTCTTGATGTAATTTCCTTGTTGCATGTTGGCGTGTTAAATTATATTATATTATATTATATTATATTAGATATAATATGTTTGCTTGGCCCAAAGAGATTATTCTGCCATAAATGGATATTTGATTTTTTATAAAAGATCTCATATTTATTACAATAAAATGAAATTCTTAGGTCATATTCAAATTTTCTCAATTTGAAGTTTACTTGTCCATTTTAAAGTTGACTCTTCTCAATTTGGAATTGAAGAGGTAGAGTTTTACAAAAATATCACTTGGTCTTTACATGAAATTAACTCTAAGCAAATTAAAAAGGTTTATTTAAAATTTTTTTTAAAAATACAATTAATTTTTTACATAAATATATTTATTACCAATCTTATCAAAAGCTGATTAATCTCAGAAATAAACTTTGTCATTTTTATCAGTAGTAATAAACTAATCAAGAATATGCACTTGAGTATAAAAATGTAGCTAAGTGCTCAGTTAGAATACTTGATACAAAGAGACAATTAAGTCTTTGAAGAAATCACAACTAAAATATATTGAAATTTGTATATAATTAAAGAATATTTTATTGTTACAGAATATCTTAAGAGTATATTTAGTGATTACAAATCTTGCTCATTGAATTAAAATTTATTCAATTGTTGTATACCTATGTTTTAATTTTAATATCTTTTGTTAGATACCAAATATCTGTGTCTTTTTAACTGAATTTCTTTGTTATGGGATGAACAATACAAACAATCATATAATTAGGATTTGAGCAGCAACAACGTAAAATGATAAATGATAAAATTTCACCTAAAGTGATCGCAATATTGTTCTTAATGTCAAATAAAAGTAAAACTAAAAGTTTGAATATTGTACATATTATGAGAAAATTTTGCCTATTATCAGGAAGTGTTGAAAAGTTCCCAGACTGACCAAGTGATTAAAGACATTCTGATGTTTGGTCAGATTATAGGATGTAGGCTGAGCCAAAACCTTTTCAGAAGCCTTTTGTTTCTGCTTTATTTTGCTTTGACTCTTTTTTAAATTACATGAAGATTTACCAAAATTGTGCTATATTTAT
The DNA here is from genome assembly GCA_903632075.3 of Acanthosepion pharaonis. Classification (NCBI taxonomy): domain Eukaryota; kingdom Metazoa; phylum Mollusca; class Cephalopoda; order Sepiida; family Sepiidae; genus Acanthosepion; species Acanthosepion pharaonis. The sequence goes on along the minus strand of CAHIKZ030002689.1, from coordinate 466,551 downwards.
TTTTAAACAAAAACAGAATTTTTTGCAGATGATGTTTACTCTAACATCATTAGTTTCTCTATATTGAAGAGAATTTACCAGTATGGTGATAACAGAAGGAAGTTTTGTAAATTGGAGGTTCCTTTCTAATAGACAACTCAAAAGAAATATCAACAGATACTACAAGAGGGCAAAGTTGTGATGCTGGACAAAAGCTAAGAGAGGAAGTAACAAATCAAGTAATGAAGCTTGTTTGTCAGAATTATTATGGTTGGGCCAAGAACTTTTCCTTTTATATTGCACTTTTGAATTCATAAAGAGGTATCTGATGTGTTTGCAACTATCATGCTGATACAGCTAGAAAAAGTGATTCCTTTAGGCTATAGCATCTGAACAGGCCAGTGTAAACCAAGGAGGAAATTGCGGTTTAAACTGGTATTTTCGAGTAGTTACAAACTGATGGTGGCTTCAACCCAAGAAGAAACCTCTGTGGAACAATTCTCAATAGGAAGGTTAAGAATATCAATCCAAGGGGCATCTTGAAGAAAATCGCAAAATGAATCCCAGTCAGTATATATATATCAGACTAATAGTGGGTAATCAAATGAAAAAATTGAAAAACTCCTAAGTAACACATTTTGTCCCTAGAAAGAACTTTTCTTGACTAATAATGGTTTTATCAATGTGGTCAGTTGTATATATAGGGGGAGGGAGAAATACAACAAACACTAGTTACGTTATTATATTAAAAATGCTGAAAATACAGAGATCTTTAGCTTTAAATTTAAATTTTTTAATATTTGATATCTGCTGTGTGTAGATGCATAACCTAGTCAACTTATTCATCTTTCTATTGCTATTGTTTTTAAATATCCTACATTGTATCAAATTAGTTTTGTGAGGAAAGGAGATAGGTTGTGTGATTCTGGACATAATTTACCATAAAAGGTTCTGAAATTAGTGAACTTTCAATACATTTTCCCTAAATATATTACTTTCTCTTTTAATTAAAACTGCACCATTTAAGTCAAAAATATGGTCAGGGCTATTATGATGAACAACTAAGGCATTGAGGGAATTATTTTGTAAAAGATCCAGTATGTGTTCATATAATCTTATATTTAAATTCCTAGATGTTTTCCAATTTGTATTTTTGGGGACATTTTTTTCAGTCTATTTTATAAATTCCTGCCTCAGGTTTAATGTTGTCATTATTTTGTTTTATGCAAATAAAATCTCTTATTGTTTTTTTAAATAATTATGACAAATTTATGTTAAGTTTAGATAAATTTGTTGCAGTTGTATGCATTATTGAGTTGGAAGTTAGTATTATGCACTTCTTTTTACTAAGGTCATTTGTGTTTTTTTCTTTTTTGCTTTTGTAAAATTTGTAAGCTTTTCTCTTTGCATTATATATGAAATAAGTAGGATATTGGAGGAGTTTATGTTGTAAGTAATTCCCACAACCTGCTCCCCCTGTTTGGTGTAATGGACAGACTCCAGAAATGCTTATAAATAAGCTAGCTTAATTCTTTTCTCTTGGTAGCTGTATTAAGTTGAATAAAGCTTTCCTAAGTTTATTCGTTTCGGGTTATTCATTACAATTTATTCAACTTAAAATAATGGAGCGATACCTCAAGCCTGACCGCCTAGAACTCAATACATCAGACCCTGACTAGTGACAAATGGCAACATTGGAGGGATATGTTCGAGGGATTTCTTCCGGAGCTGCAGTCTTCTTCTACGTCAGCATTGACTGGCTCACAGAAATTAACCCTCTTATTACACCATGTTTCCACTCCCATTTATAAGTGTTTGTCCAGGTGTCAAAATTACGATACTGCTATAAGCACTCTGGATGGTATGTTCATTAAGAAGAAAAACTCCATTTTTGCAAGATACTTACTTGCTACTTAGCGTCAAGAGACTGAAGAAAGTCTAGAGCTGTATCTTCAAAACCTGAAAATATTAAGTCGCGACTGTGATTTTACTGCCCTGACAGCAAGCCAAGCCAGGGATATCTCAATAAGAGATGCCTTCATCAGTGGAGTACGGTCTAACCAAATCAGACAAAGGATGCTGCTTGAAAACAAGGACTTGGATCTGGCTACCGCCTACGAACTAGCCCTTACGTTGTACATGTACTATTCGCAACCTGATTTTTCAGGGGCTACTATTCTTGCCCATTCTCATTCCCAACAAATTCCCATCTCAAATTCACAATATTGTGACCCCCAGGACAAGGATTCTTCAAATACTATTGAACAACCCTGTTACTATCGCTTCAGCTGAGATTAAGTGCTACTTCTGTGGCCTTCGTAAACACACTCATTCACCCTGCCCGGCTCGAAACAGTAGATGTCATGGATGCGGCAACAGGGACATTTTTTAAAGATTTGTCGGTCGGCCCCTTTACAGAAAACCCATTTAGCCGCCACCCTATCTCTATCTACCGTATCGACTGTCTCTCCCAAATGCCTCTCTAAAACAATTGTGCCGGCCAGAGTGAACGGACTAAATCTCCATGCTCTTATTGATACGGGGAGTTCTGAAAATTTTATCAATGCACATATCGTGGAAACAAACAAATGGAAAATCTTTTTCTGTTCTAATCAAATATCGATGGCCACTTCATCCTTATCCTGCCGTGTAATCGGATTCTGCATGGTTAACCTCGAGCTAAAAGAAAATTTCTATTCTAAAATCAAGTTGCTGGTAATGAGGAATCTCTGTTGTGAAGTAGTTCTAGGGCACAATTTCCTTAACCGACATTCTCACCTTACAATTCCGTTCGGTGGTATCAAACCAGCGCTGCAAATATGTGGATTAGCAACTGCAAAAGTCCAGTATCCATCTCTCTTCTCAAATCTAACCTCTGACTGCAAATCTATAGCCGTAAAATCTAGACACTATTCGCTCAAAGACAAGGAATTTATTGCAATGGAAGTGAAGAGACTTCTTTAGGAAAATATTATAGAGCCCAGCAAATTGCCATGGAGAGCCCAGGTCCTAATAACGACTAATGAAAACCATAAAAAGAGGATGGTTGTTGATTATTCCCAAACCACCAACAGATATACACAGCTCGATGCGTATACGCTGCCCTGTATTGACGAAATGGTTTCTGATATCACTAAGTATCGTATTTTCAGCACGTTGGACCTTAGGAGTGCCTACCATCAGATACCCATCAAGCCGAAGGAAAAACCTTACACGGCATTCAAAGCTTGTGGGCGTTTATATCAATTCCATAGGATCCCTTTTGGGGTTACAAATGGGGTCACAAGTTTTCAAAGGGTAATAGATGAAATCATTTCTAAGGAGAAATTGAAGGGTACTGTAGCATACATAGACAATGTCACTATTTGCGGTTATAACGAGGAAGATCATAACCGCAACCTCAAACGATTCATGGCCGCCGTAAATAAATATGACCTGACCCTTAATGAGGAAAAGTGTTCATAAAATTTGAAAAGCATCAAGCTACTAGGGTACATAGTCAGGAATGGTGCCATGAGACCGGACCCCAAGCGACTTAAACCCCTAATGGAATTACCAATTACTGGAAATATAGCTGCATTACAACGAGCCCTTGGCATGTTTGCCCATTATTCCCAATGGGTTGCAAACTTTTCTGAAAAAATACATTTACTTACTCAAGTAAGAACTTTTCCATTATCTGATTCAGCCATTAGAGCATTTCAAAATTTAAAAAGGGATATTGCTAATTCTGCCATTGCTGCCATTAATCCTTCAGCTCCACTAGTAGTTGAAACCGATGCATCTGATTTGGCAATAGCTGCCTCCTTAAGACAACATGGTCGGCCTGTAGCTTTTTTCTCTAGGACACTCTCGAAGTCTGAACAAAGGCATACTGCCATAGAAAAAGAAGCGTACGCCATAGTTGAAGCTTTATGAAAATGGAGGCATTATCTGATCGGTAGACAATTCCACCTTATCACCGACCAAAAATCGGTATCATTCATGTTTAACCCGAAAAATGTCTCCTATCGCCCTGGAAAGGAGGATGCTGCAGTTGACGCACTTTCAAGGGTGTGTGGTCTAACAACAAGCTCATCTGATCTTCAGAGCATACACCAAGAATTGTGCCACCTGGGCATCACAAGAATGACACATGTAGTCCGGAGCAGGAATTTACCATATTCAGTTGAAGAATTACCAACTCCTGCCAAATATGCGCAGAAAATAAGCCAAGATTCTATAAGCCCCCTCAAGCAACCCTCGTGAAGGCCACTCAGCCTTTCGAAAGGCTTAATCTGGAGTTCAAGGGTCCACTACCTTCTAAAACACAAAATAAATACATGCTTACTGTAATTGACGAGTACTCAAGGTTCCCTTCGTCATTCCATGCCCTGATGTAACAGCCACTACAGTTATTCAAGGCCTCTGCTCCCTTTTGCAATTTTCGGAGTGCCTGCATACATTCATACAGATCAGGGATCTGCCTTTATATCGGAAGATCTCAAGAATTTTTTGCATGAACGAAGAGTGGCGGTAAGCCAAACCTCCCCTTACAACCCTCAAGGGAACGGGCTCTGTGAAAGATATAATGGAATAATATGGAAGACAGTACAGTTGGCATTGGCAAACCGGAAAATGCCGATCTCAAAATGGGAAAGTGTCATCCCCGAGGCTCTAAACGCTATCAGGACCCTACTGTGTACATCTACAAACGCTACTCCACATGAGAGGTTTTTTCCATTCCAACGACGAAGCTCAACAGGCACTTCCCTCCCTTCATGGCTTGCTCAACCTGGAATCGTTTTACTGAAACACCATGACCCCTTAGTCAGCAAAGTGAAACTAATTGAGGCGAACCCCCAATACACCCAGATTGAAACTGCAGAAGGAAGACAATCAACAGTCTCCTTAAGAGATCTCGCGCCGGCTGAAAATACATCTGAAGAGGCTACTGCGATGGAGAATCGCGAATATCCAGTTTTCAGAACCAGCCCAGTTAAGCTAGGCAATCAAATCCCATGTACATCTAGTTCAGATACTCTACCGAATGAATCCAATTATCCTTATGAACCTTCTTCTACATCTGATTCTGAAGAAAGACCGATACCACAAAAATGGACTCACCCTACATCGGAGACTGACACTTATTTTTCAGACACCCAGCAACCGAAACATAAAAAAATGGTGCCGTTTCAAGGCTAGACCCTCTACGCAGAAATGCGTTAATCACGATAACTATAACTTGTTGTCTGACATAGACGGCCACCAGTCACCTGAACAATTAAGATGTTCCCAAAGGACCTGCAAAATGCCAGGTTGTTGGAAAGACTTTATTCTGTACGAATAACTAGCCGGTGGGGGAGAATGTCGTAAGTAATTCCCACAACCTGCTCCCCCTGTTTGGTGTAATGGACAGACTCCAGAAATGCTTATAAATAAGCTAGCTTAATTCTTTTCTTTTGGTAGCTGTATTAAGTTGAATAAAGCTTTCCTAAGTTTATTCGCTTCGGGTCATTCATTACAGTTTAAAAGTATTTTCAATGTATTTTTCTTCATCATGTAAATATTGAGGGTTACAAATTCTAAGTGCTCTTAAGTAGTATCTTATATTTATAATTATTCTAAGTGCTCTTAACTAAAATTATTCCATCAAAAATTAAAATATTTAAATTTAAAGCTCAGCACTCCTATATCTTCAATATTTTTGATCTAAAATTGTTACCAACATCTCTTATATTCCCTCTTCTACAGTATAGATGAGACTGACTACTGATAAAACTATTATTAGTCTGATGAAGTTTTTCCTAAGTTTCTTGGTTCTATAGCACAAAATAGTGACTGACATTAGCAAATGAGAATTAAAGCAACACCATTTTCACATAAGATGCATATTCAAGTATCATAATGTCTCAGAGATAAGAGATGAAGCAAACTTTAAATATATCATACAGATTCTGGCAATTCAGCTATATCACTATTGGATTCTATGTGAGAGTGATGCAAAGAAAAATGAAAATTTGAATCAAATGCATATCTTGTTAAGCTTTATTTACACACTACTCTTATCATTTTCTGAAGTATTTTACAGTTTCATAATCCACCAATTGTAAAGTGGCAAAATCCTACTGTCACAGGATACAATACAAATTTTTAGAACTTTAACCCTATCAACATAACTGTTACCATAGATGTATCATATTCTTAACATCTATTAGAACATCCTAACTGTGAACTACACACATTATATCTTAGATTCCTGGTTTAATGGAAATCTTCAGGTGCAAAGCTAGCTGCTAAGAAGATACATTAAAATATCCTAATTTAATGACATGATCTGCTTTTTTACTGGGTATGTTTTACTGAGACTAGAATTGCAGGAGAATTAAACACTCTCTGTTGACCAAAAACTGGAGATAGTTGGCATTTTTTTTTCTTTTTCTTCACACATTCAAGTAATTGACAAGAAAAGTTCTGCTGTGATTATCTTGTATTCTTCTAAGAATGTATAATAGATTAAATATTATATTCCAACAAATGGAGTTTTGGTTTATAATGCTAACAGATTTTATTCAAAACTTGAGATGCTTTCAACAAAGAATTAAAAAATTAATTTCATAATGGTCTATTGCCATTGCTGATAATGGTGATTATATTTATGACAATTTAGTGTTTCTTACATTTCAGCAGGATATTATTTCTCCAAAAATGAGATTACTCTCTCAACAAATTTTAATTTTAAAAGTATTTTCATTATATAAATTTTGAAAAAAAACATACCTTTAAACATCAATTTTACTGCCAAGCAGCATAGCTATAAAATCTGCAGCTGAAAGTCTCAAAATACTTACCTTTAAAATGTTTGAGATGCTAAATATTCTTTTTCAAGAGATTAATTCCACCAAATAATAATGGTTAATATTCACTTATAAATTTCATATTTTCTGCTTTTTATTGCATATATTGAAATGCATATCAATTTTTATTTTCAAAATTCCTGAAAAAAAGTTTTTATGATGCACTTAATATGAAATGAACTCTGAAAAGTGAATCTGGTGCAACCAATCATCCCAACTAATTTATTTTAAATGACAGACTACAAAATCAAATATGTAAAAATTCTTGATGTTGTATATGACATCCACATTTTTTATAAATAAAGTAATTTCACTATTCTCTCTCTTACACACACACACACAAACCATACACACATTCTTATTTAATCATCTTTCTATTCTACAAAATCATAAATAAAAAAAAATAATTCACAAGAGAACAGAAATGCTATTTACAATCAGAATTAAATTTTGATTATAATGTTGCTCACTATTAAGTTAAAAACTGGCTTTAAATTATTCTTACAATTATTAAAAAAAAATGTGTTTTAGCTGGAGCTAATTATGATTAAACTTTTGGAATAGTTGATATATGATTTGTCTTGAATGATTTATTAATTTATATATATATTTGATATGAAAAAGCAAGGTCAAATAAAAACATATTAAATATATATATATATTCATATATTTGGAGAGTACTTTTTCTATTTATTCAAAAAGTACCTTTAAATATTTTATGATATGAATAAGAAAATTTGTTAAACTATATAAAACTTAATGTTTAAAATATTCTCCAATGGATAGTTGGAAGATATACAGAAACTATGTTTGATCTAATTTCAAAATAAATATTAAAAAAGTAGTTTTAAGGACTAAAAAAGATGAAGAATCCTATTATGTATGTGTGACCAACCTTCATATACTCTAAAATTAGTAATGAAGAACAAAATTTGACAAACAGAAGTGGACACCATAACATGAATATTTTATTTGACCTAAACAAGATGAATTCATTTGAACATATTATAAATACAAATAATGAAAACTGAGAGAATACAATGAGACAAGAGTAAATGAAAAATGTTCATGCACATCTATATCATGCCAGTCAGAGATGACCTAAGCTAAGTAGATTCAATATTATGAGAGTATAACATTGACATATTTGTGTTTTGTTAGTTATGCAGATCTATTTCTAAAAAGAATGTTTTTCCTGAAATACAATAGGAAAAATAAGTATTCAATACATTCTACAAAAAAACAGTTTATTGCATTATTTACCTACATATATAGTAATTTTGAGGTAAATACTTATTATATGTGGAGGTAAATAATGCAATAAATGAGTTTGTGATATATTTAATGAATGCTTATTTTCCCTACTGTGTCTTGTAAGTTATATATTTTGTTGGGTTGAAAATCATGACAAAAAAAGTGAAATGTATCTCAATAAAAGAGATTCCAAATTTAAGGATCATCCACAGCCTGACTTTAATAGTATAAATGCAGATATATAGAACTGATATTTTTTCATAAAATCTAAGAGTAAAGTCATTTTGAAACTTGCCATAGATTTATTTAAATTCCTGCAAGAATTTTATCAAAGTCAATGAAAGTCCATTTCATAGAATGGGCAATAACTTCTTGATTTTCAAAACAATCCATTGTCACCTTCGTATATTTGAATATAAATTTTAAAAATTATATTTAAACATTTTTTAGTTATACTTGTAATATAAATTTATTTAAAATGTTTCAATAAATGGATAAAATATGATACCACATTTTGATGTACAAAGCTTATATACAAAAATTATTTACATGGCTTTTCAAAATTTAATATTTTATCTAGCTTGAATATAAAAATGTTTAGTGAGCATAATAAATTGTATTAAACAAAGAATAATTTAAAAGTATGAAGCATCTAAATTATAATAAATATCAAAATTGAAATTTATAATCATTCATTTTTTTTTTATCTAGTTTATGTCTTAAAAAATATTGTATATTCTGAATTTAATAACAGACTTAGAATTAAGAAAGCTGTGCTTTGATAAGTTTTGAATAGATTAACTGAGAAATGAAAAGTTACATTCACATCAAAAGAAATTAAAAAAAATCAAGTTCTCAAGAGCCTTATTTTAAATTCCAGATATTAACTTTGTGGATTTTTTTTAATCTATCAACTGAATTTTCTAAGATAGTAAAAAACAGCACAAGATACCAACATTCAAGCAAAAATTTATAAATGCAAATGATATACTCTTTTTATTATTTTTCTATATCAATAACTTCCGAAATATATTTGAAATAATCTAAAATTTATTTTCTGATGAGTGTATGAAAAGATAGAAAGTTGAATAAAACATCTGGTGAGAGATACTTGAAAGAATTGTAGCAATGATCAATAATGATGACAAAGAATAAAGCAACTCTAAAGATCAATTAGTCAAATAGCAATGTGCTATTAATACATTGCTTGTATCTAGCAAAGCATAGTAAAGACAAAAACAAGTATCTATATTGAAAGGATTAGATTTTATTTACATACCCAGAGTACAGGCAACAAAAATATACGGGTAAGTAGAGCAGAAGAAAACAACAGGATAAAACTAAAAATGTAACTATAGCTATATCTAATATGGAATAATGCAAAAAATTAGAGATTCAGTATATCCAGATATTATCTGTTCCTAAGTTCATTATACGTAGTTTAAATTATATTAACTTTAAAACAATTTAATGTTTTCCTGAAGAAAACATAATTGCATTTTCTTCTAACAGTTTCTTTCAATAAGGCTTTTAATAAAGTATGAACAGTAAAATCATTGCATTTACATCACTGATTTTTAAATTGTCAGGGTAAATCAGCAGAGAAAATGCTGAAAAGAATTTCACTATTCATGAACGAAAGTAAATTGAGGGCCAGAGCCTTATTGTCTAACAAATAGAAAACTTTCAAAATAACTTTTATGTACTGACAGTAGAAATACAAATACAAATTCCAGAAAAAAAAATTATTAATGTTACTATCAACATTAAATGATCAGAAAATATTTTTTGCTTCAAAATATTAAAGATATTCATTATATTTTACTGCCAAATAAAATGTTCATAATAAGGAATTATTTATAATGAAACATAATAGGAATTAGATGTTATCCAGTCAATACTGAATCCATCCCATATTCTATATAGCGACAGAACATGAACAAAAATTAACAAATCACAGTTTGTAGTTGTATCAGTTTCCATTGACAAGTCTTCATAAGGTGAGAATAGGCTAAAATATTTAAAAAATAGGGAATAAATTTATTTTAAGCAGCTGATGGACAATAATCCTTTAATAGAGGTTTTAGTCAAGTTTGTATAGATTCTGTCTTGAATAGAAATTATAAATAGATTATGTGGTGAAGGCTGGAACTTTGGATCCATTGGGTTGCATCTGCTGTTGTGTATTCTGCAGGTGAAGAGAGACCACAAGCCATAAATACATTGAAAGCAGTTTAGTGAAATGATGACAGCACTGATCTATGTTAAATTTCAAGAAGGCAATAAAAATGTAGAACAAACCTATGTACTAAAATATACAAATGTAAAAGCACATCATTTATTACACAATATTACTAATCAATGTCTAACTGTTGCATTTAACAAGTTAGTCATTATTTGTATTAAATAACCAGCAAAGAGAAACAGTTACAAATTAATGATTGGCTTATTCTTACAAAACAATTATTTTAAATGTCAAGAATGATACAATACTTGATTGTAAATCATATTACTTAGATTAAGAGTACCTTTTCTTATGCATGAGGTTGAATTTCTTGATTTATTATTATTACATATTTATTTTCATATAAATTTATTCATATTAACTCAATCATTGAATATAATTTTACATTTCAGTTTTTCAGTAAAATATTCTGAAAGACAACTCAAACTGATTATTCAGTTAGAGAAAATTTGATCCAAGTGAAAACAGAAATATTTTATATAAGATCCATTATTAATACTATACCTAAAATATCATCATTATTATCTCATGAAGTAATCTCAATTTTCTACAATGATTTGTAATCATACTATGTTATTAATATTAGTTTTTCTTCAGGACAGAACTTGAAAAATATCTGATAGTGATTTAAATTATTTCAAAGTGCAGAAATCATGTTTCAATATCAACAAAAATAGTAACTGCTTCATGAGAATAAATTTATCTGAAGAGTACTAAGCTTTACATTTTAATTTAGTACACTTTTTACCAAAATAAATGAGATTAATAAAAATTATGAAATTGGAATTGTGATTATCTTACTAAACATAATTAATTTTTCAAATTAAATATAATTATGATAAAGAAATAATCTTACAGCTTATCTTTTTTTAAGTTACACATTTAATTAAAAAAAAAACATTATAGATAGGTTTATAAAAATCTAAGCCAATAAATTTAATGATTTAAGTATAAATCAAAATATATTTATTGTTATTTTATTTAAAAAAACAACTTAAAATACTTTAAGAAGCCTTCTTGATCTAAAAGAAGTACAGCAGTAACTTAACCACATTCACTTTGTCAGATGATATTAAGCATGCAGCATGCACCTTCACACAACTTAGTGCTATATGCAGTTGTTTGTGCAAGAAAGTTTTTTAAAAATTTGTGCAGTATTAGAAAAAGTGCAACTAACAGAGTTAATATATTTTAATTAAAGTGTTGTATACTTTAAGTAGAACTGATAACCAGAAGAAAGAAGATGACTAAATTATTAAATAACAAGACAAGAGGAAAAAAAATTAGGTAAATCATAACTGAAGAGGTCATTAGAACCAGAAAAAGATAAAAAACAAGCCAAAACAAAAAAGCAAATATTTGTATTATATACTTATTTGGTTTTATATAAAATAATAAATAGTAGACAAAAACACACAACAGAGTTATAACAACCAAAATAATATGGGAACAAAAAACAACGAACACTAAAAAACAAATCTAAACAACATTCTGGGATGATTGGAATTCAGGATCAAGGGTATTGGTAAAGATTGGGAGAATAAAAACATATAAGATTAGCAGAAGGAAGATCTGGATATTAAACAGGAATTATTGGTTGCTCACAGCCCACTCACAAAATATGAAAATGACATAGGAATTATTCATAGTATCTCAGAGCAGAGTAGATACACCTTTTATGCATATGTGTATGTTTTATATAACTGTTTAAGCTCAGAGGTAACATTTACATTATATTGATTTGTAAAGATTTACAGATTTTAAATTATATATACAATTATAATTTATAAGAATTTCAACAAATAAATATTTTTATTTTAATTCTGATACATATAATTCAAAATGTAAAATATTTATTAAATAGGTAGAAGTTAGAAATTTTTTTTACAAATATTAATTTACCAAAAATTTTTAAAAATTTAATGCCTTTAAAGCAAACTTTATAACTAGCATATTTAAAAATAATGAAGAATGGAGATAAAAGCATACATGAAATTTGAGATTAAGCAAAATATGATTCTTTGCATTATGAAGTTTTATTTTCTTGTTACTTGAATTACTGTGAGATACTAGATAATTATCCTATTTAAACCACAGAAAATAATATTTCTTACCAAATACAACTGTACTCACCAAAAAGTCTATTAGGTATAACTGGAACTTCAGACTCTAAGGGTTCACTTCTACCATGCCTGTTCTCTGCAATTACACGGAAGAAGTATTCTCTACCTTCAGTCAAGGATAAAACACAAAGGGTGGGCATCTCAGCATCAGTACGTCCAATAAAAGTCCAAGTCATTGTGGATCTATCTCTTATTTCAACAAGATAGTCAGTAACGGGTGAGCTGCCTTCATAAGATGGGCACTCCCAATTTAATGTAACTTTATTTCTAGAAATGTTTGCGGTCCTTAAAGGCCCTCGAGGCGGAGTGGGTTGATCTGCAAAGAATAAAAAGAACTTTATTTAAAAAAGAAATCAAAATTAACAGTTTAAAATGAATAAAACCAAAATTATTTAAGTCACTTTTTAAACTGACACACATTTACAAAAAGCTACATATAACATTTAAAAACCGAAAAAATTATAACAAGGATAAAATATATAAATGTAAAATTAATTTTTAATAAAGACTACAAGTTTAATGATCTCTAAGGTATGTGAAAGTAATTTGAAATTTTTAGATATCTTAAAATTATTTTATATTGCAAGATGCTATATATATATATATATATATATATATATGATAATATATAGAAGGTTTGGTTTCTTGTTTGATTTAGATTATTTTTTAATGCATTCATAAATTAAAAAAACATGTTATTCTGGAGAAATCAGAACTATAATATCAATTATATTAAACTAACTTTTAATCTACCATAAATCTAGAATATAAATAATTCATGTTTAATTAAAATTCAATAAATAACATTATCATCAGGATATTTTTAGGATTTCAGTTAGCTATTGATATACAACAGTTCAACTGAAATTTACCTATTTAATTTGAGGCTAAAATATTACATAAGTTATAATACATATTGAAATGTTATGACTTTTCATAAAGAATACAATAAATCTTTGAAGGTGCCATAATCACATTGAATAAATTCTGAGATAAGGCATTGAGAATTTAACAATTTAATTTGAATATAAAGACATACATACATACATACAATACACATAATATAACAGTACAGACAGAAGCACAAAAGAACAAAAAAAAATCATACCACAGCACTCAAAAAACAAAACAAAAAGAAAACAATATTGTATGAAAACAAATAAAACTAGGACAAAAAATAAAATCAAACTAAATTTTACATTCCATTTTAAAAAATACATGCACTCTTTTTATATGCATTCTTTTTTTAAAGTTAATGGTCCAGATTCAATTGTACACTATATTATGGAAACATAAATAGAAATTATTGATAACTGATACATGCCACTAAAATCTGAGTACAGCTATTTTCTATTATTGTAATAAAAGATTAACCTTCATGTTTAAAAGAATAATTTTGTATATTTTCTAATATAATTGTGTTTTGGTAAAAAATACTACATTTGAGTAGTTTAAATTTTATATTGATGAAACAAAATGCTTGAACAATTTATTGTTGTTTCAAATGTAGATAACTGAAAATAACTCATAAATTGTCACTAATGTTTTAAATTCATCCCAGATAACTGAAACTATCATGACAAGACAATAATCAGATATAAATAATATAAATATAGTAATTTTTAGTGTAGTAGGTTATGACTATCAATAAACATCAAATATGTTTTTAATTATTTTAATCTAAATTTTTGAATTATGAGTTATAGGGAATTTTAAAAACTCATTTTTTATTTCCACTGTAATAATGAATATTTAAAACTAGGCAATAGTATAACAATATACAATAAACTTTTTTTTAAAAAAAAGAAAGGAGATCATGAGTAAAAACAAAAGAAAAATAGTACACATGCTTCTTGAAGAGAAAACTAATCATTGTGGGAAAGATGTAAGGACAGTCTGAAGAGGGTAAAAATACTTTAAAAGGTTTGTGTTCAATTCATGCTGATTCACTTTGTACTGAATACAACTGAAGGTTGAAATATATCCACAGCAGCTTGGATAGACTTGCTCATCATATGTAATTTTCTTAAGGTAGGGATATATCATGCAAGAGGAGTTTCTTTCAGTAGCAGGCAAATTCAGGTAGCACTGAAAGATGGACGGACTGGCAGTGAGGATTCAACCAGGATCAATCTGCAAAGACAGGAAGGGCTAGGTTACCTGCTTCGAATGCCCTGTACTTGTCTAGAAGTAACTTGCTGCTGAACGTGCTGCATAGATTCTTGCATCACCTGATGGCTTCGAGTCACCTGGTGGTCATGACGTGACAGGCGGCTGTCACGAGTAACAGATGCTGGACGTTCAGCCTGATATAATACTTGGTACTCATGATGAGTAGGTATATCTCGCTCAAGACTGTAAGCTGTACGGCGGTCAATTTGACGTAATGCCTGATGTTCACGTAGGATACGTGACACTTGAGCTGTAAGTGGTGTTGAATGTAGATGAGTGTGCTGAAGTGATTTTTCATAATCAGAGAGGTAAGTTGTATCATAGCCAGAAAAATGTGGTGTAGTATATTCATATCGAGGAATTGTTTCCACAGTATAGTAAGAGCTACGTGGTAACTCTGTTCTAATGTGACTCAACTGGTAGTCACCTCGGCTTGACTGGTATTCATATTGTTGACTCAATTGGTGTTCTTGAGTTGTTTGATAGGAGTGTGTATATTTGTGTGTTGTGTGTTGTGATCTTTCATATGTTTGTTGAGAAACTGATACTGAAGCCTGGGGACCTTGGTAGATTTGCAAAGCAGATTGACTCTCTGTTAAAAAAAAAATACCCAAAAATGGAATGAATTTTTAGCACTCATATTTTTCTCAGAACCAGAAACAGATTTGTATAAAAAGTGATTATCATTTAAATTTTCAAACTGGCTTTTTTGAGTTTCACAAATTATTAAAATTGAAAAATTGTTTTTAATAAACTTGAAAATAATTTTTTTTAGTATTATTTTAAATACAAATGTATTTTAAAAATTGAGAAAATTTTGAAAGTTATTAAATAATCTCATTTAATGACTTATTTATAGCTTTATTTAAATTTTTTTGAATAATAATTTTTGATCCAGTTATTTGTTTAATACTGAATATTAATATATTTGGAGACATTTTAATATTCTAATTGAAATCAGTAACTATTTTCTTAAAATATATATTTTTCAATAAATCTGTTTACAGATAATTAACTTTACAATTTGAACAATACTGAAAAATCACAGACTATTTAGAGTATGCAGGTTTTAAAATAATCCTTCAAAATTTTAAATCAAAATACAAAATATTGTTGGATTTAAATATATATCCAACAATGGTCTAATTGATTTTACATTTTGATTTTTATATTGAATATAATTTTTACTTTCTTGAAGTTTTATTTTTTGTAACCATAAAATAATTATATTCTAATTTTATTAAAAAGTATAATATATTTGATTTGTTAAAATTATTATTATTTAAGACAATATTATATATTTAATGTTACAAGTATAAATTCAAAATTAAGTTTTCATTAAATTTTTCAAGTAATCAGTATGATTTTATAAAACATGCATTTATAATAATTTATAAGTACAAAATTTCTATTGTTTCAATTTAAATTATCAATTACTTTTAAGAGTATTAAATTTTAAAATATATAGTGTATATTACTTAATTATAATTTATATATAAAAATATATATGCTAAATGTTGGATTAACAAAATTCTTATTTACTTTAATCATATAATATAAGCAGAAATAACAATTCATACTGATTGCTTTTCATAACTTGGTATTATTATAATACTTACCAATTGGATTTTTTGGAAGTACAATTGACTCAGTTTCCAAAGGTAAACTTGTTCCAACTTCATTGAGGGCCATTACTCTAAATTTATAAGCATCTCCTGGAACCAAATTTCTGATATAGGCACTTGTTGCATCAGCAGATACTCTGGTAGCTCTGCGCCATGTGATATTACGTTTGTCAAGTTTCTCAATAACATAACCAAGAATTCTAGCTCCGCCATCATGTTCTGAAGCTTGCCATACAATTGTGACATTTTCCTCATTTATCTCTTTAACACAAATAGGCCCAAGAGGAGGAGATGGACGACCTGATAAAGAAAAGCATTTGTTTTATTTCCACACAAGATTAAATTTTGGTTTGATTTATTAAAGCCCTTTAAGGAAATGTTAAAGATCACTGTTAAACTCACTTATAATATTGATTTCAGAATATTGCTCTATATTCATATTATTAATGTTTATGGTAAACTTTTTAAGTAGCACAATAATTTCTTTAATGAACAAAGAATTATTACTTACTTGGAGCTTTCTTTGGAATAACAGGCCTTAGTAATTCTCTATAATCTCCCCATCCAGCAGCATTCTTAGCTCTAATTCTGTAGAATGTTTCTACATTTTCTTGTAGATCTCGAACATTATATGAATGAGCAGAACCTTCAATTTGAGTTATTTCATTCCAAGCTGCATTTCCAATACTTTGCTCAATTGCATAGCCTGTAATAGGTGATCCACCATCGTTAACAGGTTTTCTCCAAAAGAGTGACACAGACCATTGAGTGATCTGACCAATATCTAGATCTTCTGGAACACCAGGTAACTCTGTAAAAATTTGGCAAGGAAAATGAAATATTAAGAAAACAAGTTAAGAAAATTCATTTTGTTGTATAAAATAATACAAAGTTTTATAAAGGTTAAAAAAACTTATTTGAAAAGTCACAATAAAATTTTTAACACTATAAAATAATCTACCTGAAGTGATAAAATAATTAGATAGAAATAGTTTGCTAAATTTACATTTATTTTTCCTAACCAGTGATTAAATTCTATCCTTTGTTTAAAACAAAATTTATAGTTTTGCCAGATTAATCATGAATAACAGTAATTTATTAATTTTTAGGTTGTGGGTCTTGAATAAATATGAAATAATAGGCCTACTTTTATTAAAAAAAGAAAAACATAGGATGAATTGTTAAAACATATATCTGGATAGGGCTGAAGATTTAAAAGGACATTTTTACTCACCTATAGGTTTTCTTGGCATAACTGGATTAGAAAGTCGTGCAGGATTACCAACACCCTCCACGTTTACAGCAGCAACTCGGAATCTGTATTCACGACCTTCAATAAGATGTTCAACTACAAATTTGGTATCCATTGTTTTGCCGACTTCAGTCCACATGTGGGAACCAGCATCACATCTCTCAATAACATAAGCAGTAATTTCAGCACCTCCATAGTCTAATGGAGGACTCCATTCCAAAGTTACAGTACTATCAGTTAGTTCTCGTACTTGAAGATTCAAAGGTGATGATGGTTTTTCTAAAAACAAAATGTGTGGTTATTTGTAAATAAATTTACATATTTCCCAAAATATTCAAAATATTTGCATTTTACTTCTAATAAACATTAATAAAATACAGTATTTTAATGCATTAATATTTGCAGCAATCAAGTAGTTCAATTTCAGAGTTATAAAATTATTATAATTTTATAACTCTGAAATTGAACTACTTGATTGCTGCAAATATTAATGCATTAAAATACTGTATTTTTTATTAATTTATATTTATTATATATTATATTTATATTTTATTTAAAGTAATTTTGATTTATAAAATTGTTTTTTGAATAATGTTTTAGCTTTAAGATTTCAAAGTACAATACTTTTAAAATAACATACTTAAAAAATAAAAAATGAGAAATCTTTTTTAAAGATCTTAATTTCAATTACTATTTTTATCTATTGAATAGTTTAGCAAATTCAAATATCAACTTACCATATGGACTTTTAACTTTAACTGGTATCTTCAGTTCCAAAGGTTCACTGTAACCAATTTCATTTTGAGCATAAACTCTGAAGTTGTAGTCATGATGTTGAATCAAGTCAGACAAAATACAAGTTAGCTCATCTTCAGAAAGACGAACTGCTTTAACCCATCCTCCCCATTGGACATCTAATTTTTCAATCATGTAGCCTGTAATCTTGCAGCCACCATCATCATTTGGTGGTTTCCAAGAAAGTGTCACAGAAGTTTTCGCAATTTCAGATACTACAAGTGGGCCACATGGTGGTGATGGAGTTTCTAAAGAAAGAAGAATATATGTAGAATTATTTATAAACTAAAATACAGTATTTTAATACATTTTTTTTTTTATTAAAGACTGCAAACAATGTTTTTTTAAAATATATTTTTAGTAATTTTATATTGTTTTTGTACAAGATAATAGATTTTTTTAATTCAGTGTATGTAAAAATTGTCCATTGGTATATGTACGAGTACTTTAAGCCATCATTGATACTAAAGTATATTATGGTTTTGAACTTCAAGAAATCTTTTATGTATTGTTTTTTCTATCATAGTGTTTGGTGCTTAAAATATAATAAATCTAAATTGCGTTCTGATGCATTGACTTCTGGGTTGCTTATAACAGCTGTATTGAAATTTAAAGTATTATGTAGATTGAGCATATCTGTTTATTTACTAATGAGCATATCTGTTTATTTACTAATGAATATATTTAATACATTAGTTTCTAGGCTGAATAGTTTTTTGTCTTTATGGTTATAGCTTCAAGTATTTATGCTTTACTTTTTAACAATTTATGTTATATAATATTTTTATGTTTCTATGAGTATCTGTCTCATACAATCTTGTAATAGGAAAGAGAATTTATAGATTACATTGATCTTATTTAGAAAGGGTTTTGGTTATAGTTATTTGTAACTATAAAGGTAGAAGTTTTTAATTAACATCAAAACATGATTTGAATTTATAACATAATAAACCCCAAATACTATGATAAAAAAGGCAATACAAGCATGTTTTCTTGAATTTCAAAACCATAATCTATTTCATTCTAGAAAGTGATCAATAATGGTTGAAAGCACACAAACCTATACATATGAACAGTTTTACACAAACTGAAATCAAACATACATTACCTTATATAAAATTATTATCAAAACAAAACTGCTTAAATGAAAAATTGTTGTCAAATATATACCATAATCCTGTATGTATAAGATGCAGGTTTTTTCATCCAAAATTATGTTCAAAATCTTATACTTTAGTTTAGAACACAATCCCATTTTTTTCGGGACTCAAAACTGACAAAATCAGGTCAAATTGGATTTATTTGTTTACCAGAAATACAACATATCTAATGGTGTATTAAAACAAAGGGAAATGAATCTTTCATAATATTTCTCAAAGTCTGTATGGTTTTATACTTTTTCCAGATTTTGTTGTCTCCAGACATCTACGTGAGTTTGGAAACCATTCAAAGATAAAAATATTATTTAATTTATGATTACAAAATTACTAAAACAAGTTAATATTTATTCAATTTTATTTCAATTTATTTTCTCATTGTGTATTGGTGATTTGGTGTCTCATACCCCAAGAATCATTATTACATTCTTGTAATGCTTAGGAACAACAAAAATAAACAATATGTCCTTTTTTTTCATTTTTTTCTCTTCCTTTTTCCCAAGTAGTGATAATTTTCATTGGTCTAAAATTGGGTGCATTTTATGCATGAAAATAAGCTCCTTACCTATTTTTTAACTGTCTTATACACCCTAGTAACCTATACACACAAAGGATTACTGTGTGTATGTGTGTGTGTGGGTGTTGGTATATATATATATATATATCAGGATGGATCAATAATGACACAGTTATTAGCTAAATTTTGATCTGAAATTTTCAACATATATTGTTTGAAATATGTATTGCATGATGGTAAATAGGGCATTATGGATAGCAAGATCAGACATTTCCTGTTTATTGTATTATCCTAACAGTTATTTGATAGGTGGAAGTGATTATATTTTAAATTATTCTAAAGTCTATTGGGAAGAAAAAATTATGGGTCAGAATGTGGATATTTTATAACTATTGTATACCTTGTTAACCATTAACTTATTTATTATTGTTTACTTTGGATATTGTGTATGTATGCATTAATTAATTGCTGTTGGTTATTATTAAATTTACTTAATTGAGGTTATGTGCATATTCATACAGTTTGTTCATTTGTTTATTATATATATATATATATATATATATATATATATATAAGGAGGTGGTGAAAAGTATTTAGTAAAGATGAAACAGCAAAGTTTTATTAGAACATCTTTTGATTAGCTTGAGAACTTTCAGTCACTCTGTGTGTGTGTAATATAATTCCTGATTTAGAATGTTGGTGTGGAATGATTTTTAAACTTTATCCACCTGCCCATTTCCTTGTAACATACTTGTTCCTCCTTTTCCTCTATACATGGAATAAGCTGCTGAATAGTTATTTATTTCTGGAAAATATTGTATCACTTTCCACCGCCTGAGGATTATGTAATTGCCTAAATATCACAATATCATATGAGACTGCAAGTCACAGATACAGCAAAAGCTAAGTAAAAAAGTATTTTTTGATTTACATTATTTACATGCATATTATTGTCCTCATCTTTGTTATTGTTATCACAGCTATTATGCCCTCTGACCTTCATCAGGTGTATGTCAATCCAGGTAACCTAGAAGGAATTTCAAACTGAACCCTTTATTTAATCTATGGGAGTAGATTATTCTCATTCCACTGCCCATGTCTAGAGATATCTTCTCTAGTTTTATTTATTACTGAATAATTATTACTCACAAATAGTCTGCATTTAAATAATGTTAAAACCTTTATTACATTATTGTTTAATGTATACTCCCTTTGCATTACAGTTTAATGTATTCTCCCTAATCGATGTTAATGAACCCCTCCTTGATATGTCCCTTTTCTCCACAAACCCTTTCTTATTCTCTTTCTTCCGGTACCTAATAAATGTCAGTTGGCTCTCTCTTGAACCTGGTTTGTGCTGTTTTCTATGGCTTAAGATATATTGCCATCAGACAAGCTGAACATTAAGACTAATGCTTCAGAAAGATGGAAGCTCTGGAAACAGATGTGGAATAATTACAGCATCACGACCAAACTGTGCAAAGAAAATAAGGAATACCAAATGGCACTCTTTCTTCTCGCTATTGGAGTAGATGCGTTAATAGTTTACAATGGTTTTCAATTCACTTCAGTGGAAAACAAAGATGACTTGGACATGGTAATAGCCAAGTTTGATCAACATCTTATCAGACAAACAATATGTCTTCAACAAAAGTGACTAGGAAAAAGGTGAGAATATTGATTCATATCTAACAATGCTTTGTAACCTAGCAAAGTATTGCAATTTTTGTGAATGTTTACATGATTCTTTGCTTCGTGACCACATAGTGTTAGGTGTAAGAGACAACCAAGCATGTAAAAGAATGCTACAGCTTTCAACACTAAATCTCAAACAATGTATTGACATATGTCGAAGCAAACAATGTATTGACATATGTTGAAGTTGTAAAAGCTACAACTACACCGCTGAACACTATGAGAGACCTTAATGTGACAGATGAAATAAACAAAGTTACAAACAGAAATACCATACTAAACAAGGACAAATAGACCGTAATTTGTGGCAACACACACAAAAAACAGAAAGAATCACATGAAGCCAAAAATGTAAATTTTGCACTAAAATGTTCGAGGAAGCATTCTATGGGAAAAACAGAGGTTAAGACTAAGCATAAAATTAACTATGTTTTTTCAAATTCTCCTAGTGACACTGAATGTGAATATGTGTTATGTGTAAACTTGGAGAGAGAGCAGCCAGGTAAGACTATCTATGCAAATATGATGCTATAAAAAAACGTTGAGTACCTCGTAACTGTCAACTATTTTTCAAACTTCTGGGAAATAGATTGACTTGAGGACACTACTGCCTCAACTGTCATCTGTAAATTGAAGGCACACTTTGCAAAATACAGGATTCCATGTCAGTTGATTTCTGACACAGGACTCCAGTTAACATCTTCATCTTTCAAGAACTTTTCTAAAAAATGTTATTTTGAACATCTCATGGCAAGCCCCAGAAATCAGCAGGCAAATGGCAAAGCCGAATCTGCAGTTAACAGTGCAAAATGGCTCATGAGAAAAAACAAAGACAACCACATGTATCAGTTTCTGGAACTGCTTGACATCAGAAACACCCCAACCTCAGGAATGGAAAGCAACCCTTCTCTCTTGTGTCGGCTCTCTCTCAAAGTGGGTTTGTCTTGTTTTCCTTGACTTAATGTAACAACTCATCCAAGAAATTCAAACAGAAATTATCTTTGTGTCTTTGACAATTTTATTGTTATAAATTTATATATATATATATATATATATATATATATATATATATATATATATTATCCTGCCTTTGAAATGCAAATTTACCTCTGTGAAACTGAGTTGGGAGATAATTCTTTGAACTTATATATATATATATATATATATATATATATATATATATATATATATATATAAAAGAAAGATAATACGGCAAGATAATATAAATATATATATATATATATATATATATATATATATGAAAAGAGAAAGCCTATTAATGATATAAAATATGGAGATATTTAATATTCAGTTTGATGTTAATAACTGAATATTCTTTAAAAAACCTATTTGTTCATTTTTCAGAAAATATAATTGTATAATATAATTTCACAAATTTAAAAATTGTATAAAACAAAACTGAAACTTAAATGAAAATATTCATATAAATAAGATCTGAGAAAAATAAGAAGGAAATGAACATACCAAATTGTCTTACTGGTATAACTGGTTTTTCAGAGTATAGGGCTTTGCTTTTACCAACAGCATTTTCAGCTGTAACTCTGAAATCATATTTAACACCTTCTTTGAGGTTACGTATAGTTGAATAGGTTTCAAGCGTTGTAGTAACAACTTTCCATTCTGTTGCTTCAGTTTCTTTGACTTCAAGGGTGTATCCAATCAACTTGGAACCACCATCATAATATGGTGGGAACCATTCCATTGTCACTGAGTTTTCTGTAATATGGCATGGTTGTAAAGTACCAGATGGAATTTCAGGTTTTTCTGAAACAAAAAAGAAAAATGTATTGACAAATAGACAAAAAAAATAGTTGCTCTTTAAAAAATATTATCTGAAAATTTATACATCACACTAAATAAATATTATGAATTAAAATATTTAAAATGTTCTGTCACAAAATGAATTATGATACTGTTTCAATGCTGATTAGGAGTGCTATTCGAATTACAGCACAACATTAAAAAAGCATGCTACATAATTTAAATATTGAATGAAAATAAACAGTTTTCAAAATGGTGAGTTTGCTTTAAATCTAAAACTAAACTTTCAATTTTACATTTTTTTAATTCTATTTTCTGTACTAAGACTAAATAGAACAGAAATTTTGTTATAATGTATTATTATTTAATACAGAATGATCTGAAAAATACTGGAGAATATAGTCTGATGGTGTAACATAAAAAAATTGTCTTCCTAAATATAAATTACTTTGATATTAAGAACATTAGTAATTTCTGTTGTAAAAAGTTAAGAATGAAAATTATTATTTTGTAGTATTGAAATTATTATATTTACTTCATTTAACTTTCAATAAAAAAATAATTAGACAAACATATTTAATTCTCTTATTTTAATGTGATATATTACCTGGAGGCTTCTGGCAGTTGACAACATCAGAATATGCAAAAGCACCTTCTCCTTCATCATTAAGAGCTGACAATCTGAACTGATAGTTTCTACCTTCTAGAAGTTTGCCAACAGTGAATTCTCTTGTATTAGCTTTCACTTCATCAACAGAAATCCATAACATGCGCGTCATGTCACGTCTTTCAATTGAATATGTGTTAATGGGTAATCCGCCATCATTCTTTGGAGGTTCCCATTTGATGGTTGTAAAATCTGCCCCAATGTCAGTGACTTGGAGACGAGTTGGTGCAGATGGCTTGTCTGCAAATAAACATGTAATGGTTCAAATGGATTGGCAAATACCCAACAATTCTTAAATAATTGTGAATATTTAAAAAAATAGTTTTTTTGCTATTGCAAGAATAAGAATAAAATTATTATAATTCATAATTTAAAATTAGCAAGTTTTGAATTACTTCATAAATTCATAATATACAAACTCCTATAGCTCTAAAAAATTATAAAACTTTACATTATTAGAAAAACACCAAAAATATTTAATAAGCCCAGTACAAAGACTAAAACAGAAAATTAAATTTTTAAATCTTACCGTAAGGACTCTTAACATAAAATGGTCCAGAAGTCATTAATGGTTCAGAAAAGCCTGCACTATTTTCAGCAAACACTCTTGCTTGATATTCATTTCCCTCAGTTAGGAAGGGAAGTTGACAAGAAAAGGTATTTGCATCAACTCTTATGCCCAAAGTCCATACGGACTTCCATGTTTCTCTATATTCAGTGATGTATCCAATAATTGCTGATCCTCCATTATTTTCACTTGGTTTCCATGAAAGAACAGCAGAATCTCTGTTGATATCAGTAACAGCCAGTGGACCAACTGGTGGTGAAGGTGGATCTTAAAAAAAAAAATTGTACTTTAATGTTGTTCTGTTCAGAATTTAAATAGTAAACTGTTTTGAATGTAATGAATACTATTTTTTTTTTGGTCATGTATATGTATCACTTAAGTGGTATAAACCTATTTTTAATGAAACTTAAAACTTTCTTTAGTTTACTTAAAATTTTAAATTTTTAAAAATAAGACATTTTAATGATAACTCCATATCAAGAATTTAAAATTTTAAAGAAAGTAATGGAAATAATATATGATTTAAAACCTTATTATATGTAAATTTTAAAATAATGTCAAAATATAATAAAATAGATGCTTACAGATTCTTTTTTCTGGTGCTACAGGATGTGGAATTGCAGCAATGTTACTTGCACCAGCATCATTTTCAGCTGATACACCAAAGATATAAACTCTCTCAGTACTAAGCCTTTTGGCTGTGAAGATGTTGACAAAAGATTCTACTGAGCTGACCTTTGCCCAGCGGCCAGAAGTTCCATCCTCACGAGCATAAATGTGAAATGCCTTTATGTTAGCACCACCATCATGTCTGGGATCAGCCCATTCAATTGTGGCATAATCACTACCAACTGCTACTACTCTAACATTTGCAGGTGCAGATGGAGGCTCTGGAAAAAGACAAACAATTCAAGTTAGAGTAGATGAGTAACTTACTATTTTGAAATTTTACAATGTTTAGTGGATGAATTAGTAGATGTTTTTTAATAATATAACTAATAATTATTTTTTCTTACAAATTATAAATATCCTTAGATACAGAAATTTAACACAAATCATCCTATAGCCATATCACATTTATTTGTATATTAGAAACAAGAATTCAGGCATCTAACAAACCTCAAAATTATAATATATGTTCCTAGAAAACAAATAAAATTCATACTTTGAGAAAAATTAGCTAAAACTGTAAAAAACTTTCAGTAAGCTATAAAACAATTATTAAAATAAAAAAAATATTTATCATATAATAATAAACACAAGAACAATTAATTTACTCACCAAGTTTCGACTTTGGACAAGCACTGTCATAGCATTCCAAAGCTGGGCCCTCTCCTTCTTTGTTAATGGCTCTAACTCTGAAGAAATATTCATAGTTGACAACCAGATTTTTGGCAATGAATTTAGTAGTGTATTGATCCACAGTTCCAGCTCTGCCCCAGATTTTCCTCCTGAATTCTCGGATCTCAATAGCATACATAGTAATTGGTGTTCCACCATCACTTAAAGGTGGTGACCACTCAATTTCAGCAGAGTTTTCAGCAACATTCAGAATCTTCAAAGGTCCAACAGGAGCTGATGGTAAATCTTTAAGACAAGAGTAAACATTTATAATTTTGTTATTTTGGAAAATATTCAAAATAAATGTTGGAGTATAGATACTATTTACAGTTTAAGAGATAAAAAAAAAATTATAGACATAAACAAAAACTATCTAAAATCAACAAAATAATTAGATAATGTTAGAAAATGTAATTTTTTAATATTCAAAGAGAGCAGCTATACATTATTGTCGGTTTAATTAAAAATATTGATTATTATGAAGAAATAATACAATAATAATACCTTGATATAAGAATTTTAGGTTTGTTTTATTGTTGGAATAGTAATAATTATAATAAAACTCTTCAAATTGATTAACGAAGTGTAAAGTGAAGCATATTAAACTAAAGTCAAGAGAAAGCAGTCTACCTACCAAATGGACTCTTGATGATAACAGGATAATCCATATCCAATGGAGCACTGTATCCAATTCTATTCAAAGCAATAATACGGAAGAAGAAGGAATCTCCTTGTATTAGATTTTTGATAGTTACAAAAGTATCATCAAAAACTCTTTCTGCAAGTTGCCAGGTGATTCTGTTAGCTTCTCGTTTCTCTACAATATACTCAGAAATCACACTTCCACCATTATCAACAGGAGGCTTCCATTCAAGTGAAACTGAATCATTGGTGATTTCAATAATGCTGAGAGGACCAACTGGAGCTCCAGGAGGACCTAGAAAGTATTAATAAAAATTCAAATTTAATAAAATTTGCTTAGCAAAATAACCTTATATTTTTATGAATATTTTTTTAAATTCAGAGAATTTATTTATTTAAAATTATAAATATATTAATATACTTAAGGATCCAAAATGTTATACATATGTGTATATAAAGCTAATATTAGCTGAAATTATATGCAATTTTTTTTCAAGTAGGGTATTTTAAAAGAAAGTAAATATTATATATAAGAATAATGAAAATATGTCATTACATACTAACAATAGTGAAAAATGTTGCTGAAAGTAGGACAGACCTTGCTTAAACTAAACTTCAGATTTGCTCAGTATATTTGGGAAAGTGGTAAAAACTTTGCAAAAGCTTTTTAAAAATAGAAATAATTACCAAGGGGTTTCCTGGGAATTAAGATATCTGATTCCAAAGGTTTGCTAGCTCCAACTTTGTTGACTGCAAAAATACGGAAATAGTAAGACTGTTCAGCCATTAGGCCAGTTACCCTCAGGTATTCTACATCACTGGTATCAACAAGGATCCATTTTGTAGCATCAGTAGTTAACTCAATGCGATAATGAGTGATTGCAGATCCTCCATTACTTTTAGGTGATAGCCATTCAAGGATTGCAGAATTTGCTGTGACAGAGCTGAAGTTGATTGGCCCAACAGGAGTAGTTGGTATACCTGAAAAGATAACATGTCATTTTTAGGTTTATATTCAGATGAAAATAATTATGCTCAATAATTTGCAGTAGTTCTAATGAATAAAAAAATATGAGAATGCAGTAAATTTCCTAATTATAAAGCTTTAAAAATTATCATCATAAGAATATGATAAATACAAAGATAATCAAAAATCATGAAAAAAATAAAAATAAGTAATACATACTTGCTTCCTTCTTAGGATAAATAGGCTCCTTGATTTCATTAGGTTTGCTCTGACCTTCATCATTAATTGCAAATACTCGGAAATAATACTGTTTTCCTTCAAATAATTTTTCTGCGATGTATCTTGTATGTAGGTTGCCTGTTTCACCAACCTTAATCCAAGACATCTGATTAGCATCACGTCTTTCAATAATGTAACCTTTGATGGGTTTCCCACCATCAGATCTAGGTGATTTCCATTCCAGTGTAACTGATTTGTCAGTTATTTCTTCAATAATCAGGTTAGATGGTGGATCAGGAACAGCTGAAAATTAGAAATTAATAATTTGTAAAATTTATTTCAATAATGCAACATAAACATTAGATTTGATCATTTTCTTTTTAACATAATATTATGACAAATAAATTGCATATAAAAAACAATGTAGAAATTATAGTCTAAAATGAATAATACATTAACTAAATGAGTTAACTGAAAGTTTTTTTAAATTCTATATTAAAAGTAAGAAGGCAATAGACACTATCAGATTATTATTAAACAAGAAAATAATTATAATTATTTGTACTCATAATTTTTTTTAAAGAAAAATCTATTTAAATTAGTTTCCATGCACAGGACTAAATATGAGTAAAAATTGGTCATGAATTTCTAACACACTCATTAATAGCACTCAAAACTTTGATCACTCACTTGTAACTAAAAGGTAAATCTCATTTAAGTTACATGTTGCATATAAATTTGGAATTGCTCAGTCTAAAAAATAATTCAAGCACATATTAATCATTAACTAATATTAAGCAGTACATATATTTTTTTTAAGTTAAATTCATTAAAGCATGTTCTTTTCTTTTAAAATACTAAAAAGCATAAGAACAGTTAAATACTTAACTCGCTTCAAGCTTAAAACTGTTTTTATCACTTATTGCATTTTGCATTTGCATACAAAATGTTCCAAATAATACTTACAGAATGGACTTGCAATTTTAACCAGATTTTTAGCTTCCAATGGAGAAGATACACCAGTTGCATTTTCAGCTAAAACACGGAACATATATTCCTCATCTTGTTGTAGCTTTGTAACAATATATTCAAAAGAGAGTGATGAAACTTGATCAACAAACTGCCAGCTTGATCTCCAAGATTCTCGTTTCTCAATTATGTAAGATGTGATTGGTGAACCGCCATCATCAATACTGGGTTTCCACCTGAGACGAACTGAAGTGCGTTGTATATCTTCAATTTCAAGTGGACCTTCTGGAGTTGATGGTACATCTACAAGATAGAAAAAATAAATCTTGTGGTTAATGTACTTATGTTATATTTGCAAATTTCATTATATTTCTAAAATTATTTTATTAAAAGTTTTGTACAGTGTAACCCAGATATAAGAGAAACCCGGATATAATAGAGATTTTCTCTGGTCCCAAATTAGAGCCTGTGTTAATGTATATAAATTAGACCAAACCCGGATATAAGAGAAACTCGGATATAAGAGACTTCTTCTCCGGTCCCGACAACTCTCTTATATCCAGGTTACACTGTATTATCAGAATTTTATTTAAGAATATGGCTTTTCAAAAATTGGGAGCTTTGGAATGTTTTAAAAAAGGCCTACTTTAAATTATCAACGTTATTTAATTGAGATGAAATTAATAAGCTAAATACAATTTAGATATATTAAAATTTTATGAAATTAGAAAATAAACTTACTCATTGGTTTCTTTGTTTTAATTGGTCCTTCAGTTTTCAGTCTGTGACTGACACCCACTTCATTTTCAGTAGATACACTGAAGAAATAAGACTGATCTTGTTCAAGGTTTGTGACAACATAATATTGGACAAATTCTCCTACTTTAGTAATCTTTGTCCATTTATCAGATTCTGCCAATGAATATTCCAGAATATAACCAGTTACTGTTGATCCACCATCTTCCAGACATTTGCCCCATTCCATAGTAACCAAATCTGTCCCAACTCCTTTAATCCACAAGAATTCTGGTGGCTGAGGAATAGCTGAAAATAAAATAACATAATATTAACAATTCAGTTAAGAACAAAACAGATATATAATCCTTAAATATAATATGTCACACACACACACACACATGCATACACACACACATATATTTAAATTTTTTTGTGTATAACAATTGAGGGGCAGTATGCAAAATTTTGAAATAAGATGTGCAGAAGTGAAGACCTCCATTCATGTCTACATGCAAAAAGATACCACACTGAAAACTACCTTTAAAGAGGCCACCCTGAACAACGGTGACACAGTTCACAATAAGAACTAAATTCTATCTCTTGTATCCCCTGTTACTACTAAAAAAAACACACACACACACACACATGTACTGACTCTTTTAAACAAACAATGACCCACCCGCCCAAATTCAAGTTATATTTGTTTTTGAAAAGAAAAAAAAAAAAGAAACATATAAAAACATTTCACTGTTTCTCACATATGTACATAAATTATATTTATTTATTTATCCCTAATTAGCCCTAAAAGGAAATAAAATACAGTTAATTCGTAAAACAAATATTCAACAAAATTAATATTGCCTGTAACTCATATCTGTTTTTCATAATTTTTATTTAACTGAAGTTCTTTTTTTCTTTCCAAAAACAAATATAACTTGAACTTGGGCAGGTGTGTCATTGTTATTTTGCACACTTGCCCTCAATTGTTAGATAGAAAAAAAATTGTACTTGGATTAAATGAAAATTACTTACAATATAATACATATTACTTATAATACATTCCTTCTTGCCATCAATTTTGATGGCATGGGTACACTAGTATATAATAAAATGATAAAATAGTTTTTAAAAATAGCAAAGTAAAAATTGGTGCATATCAAATTCATTATTTGACTTCAATAATATATTAACAGGTTTTAAAAAAGGCATACTTTTAAGTGTTTTTTATGCTTTTAAAACTAAAAAAACAAAGAAAATAGTTTGCAATCACAAATATAATAGAATCTGATTTAAAAATTAAAATTTTACTTTTGTGTTCACATATATAATACTTACAAGCAGCTTTGAATGGTTTGACTGGTTGTTCTCCAATTAGAGGAGGTCCTTGACCTTCATCATTCTTTGCAGAAATTCTGAATAAATACTGCACGCCAGGGACCAGTCCAGTTATTGTATATGTGGTATATCTAGATTTCACTTCACACATCATATGCCAAGTGTTCCTATGGATTTCACGGACCTCAATGATATAAGAAGAAATGGGTAAACCACCATCAGAACGTGGAGGCTGCCATGTTAAGTCAACTGTTTCTTCTGTCAAATTACTTTGTTGTAAGGGACCTACAGGAGCTGATGGCTTGGCTATAAAATTAAAAAAAAATACGTTAAGATATTGCATACACAGACAATAACACAAAAAAGAATTTTGTCTAAACAACTGATCTCAATGGTATTATTTTTTAATTAATACTAAAATTGACTATATAAAAAAATCAATAAAATCTTAACTTATTTGCACTGTAAATGACTAAGACAGACATGGAAATGAAAAAGATGAACATAATATAAATGTAATTTAATTTTTTTGAACGAGAAATAGAAAGTAAAATATGAAATTAAAAGAAAATATTTGTAAAGTTTTGGAAATAGATATTAAAAAGATAAAAAAAGATATACATTCTTACCATATGGACTCTTAATCAAGACAGGATCTACCATTTCAAGAGGCTTGCTTCCACCAACTTCATTTTCAGCAATAATACGGAAATAATATTCATTGCCATCAATCAAATTAGATACACAGAATTTGGTAATGTGTGCTTCCACCTTTTGTACTTTACTATAAAATGACCTTGTCACTTCTTTTTTCTCAATACTATAGCCAGTAAGAGGATGGCCTTCTAAAGGTGTTTTCCATTCAATTATGCAAGATGTTCGTTGAATGTCGCTCACAATAATTGGGCCAACAGGTTCAGATGGAACATCTGAAAAAATAGTAAATTAACCAATAATAACAAAATTTCATGGCAAAAATATTATTTAAACTAAGAAGGATATTTAGAGATGTTTTTAAATTTTATATAAATATGAATTAATTTTCTAGATATTCTAGATAT
The DNA here is from genome assembly GCA_903632075.3 of Acanthosepion pharaonis. NCBI lineage: Eukaryota > Metazoa > Mollusca > Cephalopoda > Sepiida > Sepiidae > Acanthosepion > Acanthosepion pharaonis. Next base: position 434,612 of record CAHIKZ030002689.1, on the reverse strand, counting down.
CTTTTTCTACAATTTTTTACAAGAATTAGGAAACTATAAACTTCTGATTATTTTCTTTTATAATTTATAAATATATGTAGAGATTGAACTAAGTGAAAATCTGACAATAAAAATAATAAAAATATTATCAATTAACATAAAACAGAAACTTACCTTTTTCCTTTTTAGGAGCATACATATTAGATTCAAGAGGCTGACTTTCACCAATTTTATTCAGAGCTGTTATCCTAAAGTAATATTTGTGATTTTCTTTTATGTGCTCTTTAACTGTATATTTTAGTGTTCGACTGTCAACAGTCTTCAGACAAGTCCAACTATTGTTGAAAAATATGTATATCTTGTAGCCAGTTATTTCTGATCGACCAGTATCTCTCGGTGGACGCCATTCAAGTATAACTGATGTTAAAGTGGCATCAGAAAATTTCACTGGGCCAACAGGGGCTGATGGTGGTTCTGAGAAGTAAATATGAAGGCCATAAGCAAAAATCTTATATTTTATATCAACATTTTGAATTTCATATATTGTCATTAAAAAAAGAAAAATAGATTTTATTTTAAAATTAATAAATAATAAATATTAGAAGTATACAATCATTTTATTGTATATAATCAGAAAGACAATTACCTACTGATAATTATTAACCTATTTATGAATATGTTTATTCTAATTTCAAATGTGTTGGTATGCTTGAGTTTACATATTCAAACATTTGCTACTAATTTATGACTTCTCTGCAATTATTTCTTTTTACTTTGTTAGGTTTTAAATATAAATTACACTTTATTTGTTATTTTAAAAAAATATACACAATAGTACTATTATTTAGTCAATAAGTGTAATTTTCTTTTAGTTCCATTTACCTGGTGCTTTCCTGGGAACAGTTGGGTCCACAGTACACAGTGGCTCACTAAGGCCTTGCTCATTTTCAGCTGAAATTCGGAAATAATAATGTTTTCCTTCAGTCAGGCTTGTGAGCTTGTAGCTGGTTTCATCATACATGGCTTTTCCAATTTTCATCCAACTTCCCCAAACATCGATTCTATACTCAATGACATAATGCAAAATGACCAATCCACCATCAGAGATAGGTGGTTTCCAACTGATAACAGCAGAGGATTCAGTCACATTAGAAACATTTAATGGTCCTTCAGGGGAAGCAGGGACACCTAAAAGAGAAAGAAATTGTAAATGCTAAATTTGAAAAGAAAATATGCTTATTAAAACAAATACACTAATGGAAAATAAAATTACAAAACCTTGAATACATATATCTGAAGATTAAATATATTCATACATCCATATAATCATAGAGATAGTGAATACCGTCCTGTAATACATTATACCACAACTCTTGTGCCTGTTGAGGAATACCAAGAAGTCCAGCATCATCCCATATATGATCCTTCTCAAATTCTAATTTGTCTAATTGAACAAAAAGGAGCATGCATGCACTTCTGTAGCATGTTTGCTTGCACTGGACTCTTTCACCACACTAAATCTTATTGCCATATGTATCACTATCTAAAACTCAGACACAAATGATTCACTAGTGTGAATTTTACTATGTCACAAACTAACCAAAGACTTTGAAACTTTTATCAGATAATCTACTACTCAAGCATGCACATACTGTACCCAAATCAAAGTCAGCATGATCTTTTGGGGTGTTGCAATTTTATTTTCAGTCAGTGTATTTGTGACATTTAATTTTTAATTTAACATTTATATTCATCTGAATAAAACACTGTAACACATTAGTAATATAAATTAAATACAAATCAATTATAATTCTAGTAAGTAATATTCTAATAATATCATAGTTATACAAAAGAATAGAAGGGATATATTTAATTTTCTGTGAATAAAATTTCTACTTACCATAAGGAGACTTAGGAGTAACTGTGTGATCATTTTCAATGGCTGAGGAATATCCAACAATATTTTCTGCATAAACTCTGAAGAAATATTCTTGCCCTTCACGAAGGTTTTTAACACAGAGTGTTGTTGTATCTGACTTCACTCGGGAATGGAATCCCCATGATGATTTCCAGCTTTCCCGTTTATCAATAATATAATTGTCTACGGGTGCATAGGTTTCATAAGGACTAGCCTTCCAAGAAAGCGTTACTTGGTCAGCGAGGACATTGGTTATTTTCAAAGGCCCTCCAGGTGGACCAGGAAGCTCTGAAATTTAAAAAATGAACATCAGAAATAAATTGTGCTTATTAATTTGTTATTTTGAAAGGTTAGATTTATTTAATAATAAATGTGACAGGATAAAATTTGTCATCTATATCAATTTAAATATTTCATAAATCCTTTCTGACTTAAATATTCCTGTATGGATGTACTATTAAAATCACTAACTTTCAAATATTCACATTAAAATTTTTGATAAGATAAATTTCCTTTAATAATGATGCAGATTTTGTTTACTGAGAGTGATATAACTGATAAACATAATAGTTTATAAAAATGTATTATTATAATAAAATAGGAATTTATTGGCAAATATATTACTGTCTTTTGAAAAGTAGTTATTTTTTACAGTGAAATTGAGATAAATTTAATCCGTTTAAATATCATATAATTTGTTTTTATCAATTCCATTTCGTTTATAGTTTCTGCTAACTACAGATTATAGTTAGTAAATTTCTTACCAAGAGGTCTCTTTGGCTTAATGCTTTCTTCTATTTCTCTTTGCTGTCCAACTCCTATGTCATTTTCTGCAGCAACACCAAAATAGTAATCCACACCTTCTTCTAAATTAGTGAATTTATATTCACTGGCGAAAGACTTTTCTGTGGTAACCTTTTCCCAGGAATTTCTGGAGAGTTTACTCAAGGAGATGTGGTACCTGGTAATCATAGAACCACCATCGTTGCGTGGAGCACCCCAGTGGATAGTAACACTATTTTTAGTAACGTTTATGACAGTAACATGAGATGGGGGACCAGGCTTTTCTGCAATAGGAAACAAAAAGAAACATTTATGTATAATTAAACAGAATTAATTAATAGAATATAAAACAACCTTATAGAAAAAGAAATAATATATCAACTTAAAAAGTCAAATTAAAATTACTGTTGGTAAGTAAATGTTTAGAAAATGGTTATAAAATCTCATAAAAATATTTTTTTAAATGATTGGATAGAATTTATCATCATAATGTAAATAATCAAATCAAAAGAATATTTTATATCGATTTAATTGTATCTTTATTCCTATATGTTAAACTTCAACAAAAATAACAGAACTTTACCTGGTTGTTCACGTGGTTTCACTGTTTCAGCTGAAACTAATGGGGAACTGTAACCTTCACTATTTACAGCAAAGATTTGGAATTGATATTCTTTTCCAATGGTCAAACCAGTAGCAGTATATTTAAAAGTAGTAGAACTGACTTCTGCAAGCTTGGTCCATGAGGTACGCCATACACCCCGGTATTCAATGACATATGCTGTAATTGGTTTTCCACCATCATTCTCAGGTGGCTTCCATTCCAAATCAGCACTATTATCTGTCACACCACTAAGTTTTAATGGCCCAACAGGACTTGATGGAGGACCTAGTTTAAAAATATTAAAACAAAACTATAATGAGAAATTTACAAAAAATAAATAAATCTAGTTATGCTTTGTTTTAAAATAGAGCAGTTTTAATATGATATTTCTATTTTATAGAATTTAATAATTAACAGTCATTTAATATTAAGGAAGAAATAATTTTTTTAATAACATAAAAAAGATATATGTGGATGAATATATTTTGATAATAGTAAGTAAAATATATTCTTAAATTTCAAAAAAGAATAGTTATAATTAATTACCATATTTATCCTTTGCTGTGAATGGTTTGGATTCCAGAGGTGGACTTATTCCAATTTTATTTTCTGCAAATACTCTGAAGTAATAATCATTATTTTTGGTGAGGTTCTTGACTGTATATATTGTTGTTTGTGGATTAATCTGGTCAACCAGATTCCAACCAACCCTCTTTGCATTTCTGAACTCAATGGTAAATGCAGTTAATGGTGAGCCACCATCGTGTAATGGTGGTTTCCACTGAAGTGTAATAGACTGGCTAAGGATTTCTGTTGCTGACAGAGGTCCAACAGGTGTGGATGGTGGTTCTGTAAATATTTTATGATAAGCACATAAGTCAACATAACTAATTTATGTGTAACTGATTTATCAAATCATTATATATTTAAAATTATACAAACTTTTTTTGCTATGAATAAAACTTTAACTGTTAAGTCTATAAGAGAAAAATATGTGTTAAGTAGATTAAACTACTCACAGGCATTATTTTACTGATATCAGTCTAATGTAATTGACATTATGTTTTATTATATACATATATTTAATATTATTATATTTATTTTTTAACAAAATAAAAACAAACAGATGTTTAAAAAAAGTTACCTAATGGACCTCTTGGTGTCACAGGATCAGATTCCTGATATTCTCCACTGCCAATAGCATTGGTGGCTGATACACGGAAAATGTATTCAACACCTGATTCTAGGTCTTTGACTTTGTATTTAGTAGTATGTCCTTCAATAGATCCAATCTTTTCCCATTCTTTGTTTGATGATACTTTGGCCTCAATTATATAACCAGTGATATGGCTCCCTCCATCTTTAGCTGGAGCTTTCCAATGCAGTGTCAGTGAATTAGAAGTTACATTGGATAACTCCACATATTCAACAATACCAGGAACCTCTGCAATTTAAAGTGTTTTGATATCATTTTATTTTTTAAAGAGATGTGGCAAAAGATCTCAAAAAATTTCAAGCATATTCATACTGAATTTTTATTACATGAAATTATATAAGAGCATAGCAAGGAGTTTCAAAATGATATATAAAAAAAAACTGTGTCCTGATTGGATTAAATAAATTACTTTGTAAAAATTTGTAAAATTATTTAATCATACAAGTTATAGCTATTCCTTTTCTAAACACTCATTTTGGAAGTAGCTAAGTAGCTATTAATATAAAAAATAGTAAATTCCTTTGAAGTAAAACTGTTTAAATAATGGACAACTATGAAATAAATCTGAGTTTGAATTTTACCTTTAGGTCGTTTAGTCTTAACAGGTTCCAAAGATAGAAGTGGAGGACTGAGGCCCTCTGGGTTTTCAGCAAATACACGGAAAAAGTATTCACATCCTTCAAGTAAGTTTTGCACACAGTGTGCAGTAACCTTGGGACTGATTCTCCCTGCAGTGACCCATGTTGTTCTACTTTTATCTAGCCTTTCAACTACATATCCTGTTAGTGCTAAACCACCATCATGGATTGGTGGTTGCCAGCAAACCAGTACAGAATCAGCAGTAACCTCAGAAATTAGTAGTGGCCCTTCAGGAGATGAAGGTGGACCTGTTGAAAAATAAGAAATATTAATGAATATAAGGAAGTTATCATTAGTTTATGCATAATCAATAAAAAGAACAGATAAAAGATTACAAATAGAAAAACAAAAATAAAGATGGTCTTTAAAGGTCATTTAATAGGTCATTTTAAGTTCATAAATAATGTTTCAATAGAAAAATATGCCTATTCTCTTCAAATTTATTGAAAGCAAATGTTTTTGCTTCTGATAAAAAGGAAATGGAAAATGATAGTTTGTATTCATAAGCATTTAACATTTTATACAACTTTTACCAGACTACAGAAACAACATTCATAAGATCAAGATAGTGATGAGAGTTATCAAGATAGAGCTGTTTGCATTATACATTCCTATAGCTATGCATTAAAACAAATATTAAAAATATATCATCTGTAATTTTTCAAAGAAATATTCTTTAATTCCCACACACTTGGATAATAATTTCTAAAGTTATTATGAAGTATTAAATGGAAAGAACATATGAGATTATTATTTATTCCTGGACAAATCAAATTGCCTTTTTTTCTATAAAAGAACAAATTTTTGATAAACTATGAAAGTAGTGATTAAAGTTTGGTTTCATAAGTTCTTTGTATTGCAATGTTCTTCATTAAGGAAGTGTTAAAATTCATTCAAAATTAGGTACAGTGGTTGTATATAGCAAGTGTATAGTTTGTATATGACAAACAAAATTTCCTTAATATTATCTGTATTTATATGCATGTGTTAGAAAAGGTAGTAATAGAAGTTAGCTCTGACAGCTTTTGTTGAACTCTACCATGAAGCAGCTGATCTTTAAAAACTGAGTAAATATATATGAAACCAAGACACAAAAAACCTTTTGTAAATTAGGTTAGAAATGCATATTCTATGACTTCAAAAAAAATCCATCCCATAGATAGCTATATGTTAAAGATAAGTTGTTAATTCTAATTGGATGACATACTGATGATGGAATTTCAAGTTGAAAGGCTTTTTTAATCCACTTTTATATTTAATCCAGTAACTTTTATGATCAGAAGAAAAATTCAGTGTTCTGTACATGATCCAATTGGTCAGAAAATGTAAAAGTAGAGGTTCAAATTTAGTTAGCTTATAATCCTATTTTTGCATAAATAAATGATTCAGCTAAAATAGTGATAAGCACATTCAAATCAAGTAAAAACTTACTGAATGGACTCTTTGGCATAATACTTTCTGATAGAAGAGCATCAGATTTCCCAACAGAATTTATAGCAATAATTCTGAAGAAATATTCTTGGTTTTCTTTCAGGGTTTTAGCACAATAGGATGTTGTATCTGCTGGTACTTTTGAGACAGTTGTCCAAGATGATTTCCAACTTTCTCTTTTATCAATGGTGTATGCTAGAATTTGAGACCCACCATCTTCTTCACTTGGTTTCCAAGAAAGAGTCAAGTGGGTTTTTTGAACATCACTGAAAATAACAGGTCCCACAGGTGAAGATGGCTTCTCTGTAAAGACAAAAAAAGGTTTAAGCATTAAAATTTATCAATGAAATATTGAAAATATTTATAAGTGTATGCAATAAAAATAGGTATATACATTGCCTCATAACAAGTCTTTATTGTATGAAATTTCCTTGTTACATTTGTAAATAAAAGCAAAATAAAAGATAAACTCAATGAAAATACAATAGTTTCTTAATTAAATGCTTAGTACCATTAATTATGGGTAAAATTTAAATAATTTACATTTGAGCATTTTTGGCATTTGATGCTGTTTGGTAGCTGATTTTCATATTGCTTTCAGAATGTAATAAATACTGTAAGACAGCATTTCAAGTATCATTTTGATTTTTGCCTCATGTATTCTTAAATAGTTGATATTATCTGCTAAAATATATAAACACAGTAGATGTAATTTTAAAAAAATTGTAGAAACTTGTAGAAGTCAGTTCTACTGCTTTTAAATATATTGCCACTGATTTGCTTTATGACCACTCATGACAATATGTCAATAGGACATATTAATAAATGTTGTCAATAGGACATATTAATAAATGTTGCTAGCAGTCAAAAATATTCAAACATAAGAATTATTATGAGACAGAGGGAGAAAATATTCTAAACTATAAAAATTTCTAAACCTTACTTTAATATAAGACATTTTGAGATATCGAGTGTGTTTGTGCATCATATATGCACTTTGATTACAGATGATAATAAATACATATCTTGTACTTATACATAATTAGCCCTGCTTTAAATAAGATAAGAAAAAATTAAAAAATATCATGTGGATAATATCTTACCAGCTGGTTTCTGAGGAATAACAGCAGAAGTGATTTCTGCTCTTTCTCCAATTCCAGCTGCATTCTGAGCTGATACAGCAAAGAAATAAGAAGAGCCAGTCTTTAAGAAATCGGCTCTATAATATTCTTCAGTTGCCCTCACTGTAGCAATTTTCTTCCATTCTGAAGAAGAACTTTCACGCATTTCAACAATGTAGCTGAGAATCTTAGAATTTCCATCTTCTCGAGGAGGTTTCCAATCCATTACAACAAAATCCAGGCCAACTTTGGTTGTTCTCAGATCCACTGGGCATCCTGGATTAACTGTAAATATCATCAATGAAATTAGTCTTTTATAGAGATTTTCACAGACAATTTTATTTTACTTCTAAATAAAATATAGTTTAGTTGTATTTCTAAATTTATCATAAATTTAGAAAGAACAGTCTTAAAAATAATATTAATAGATGTTAATTTGCAGAATTTACTTTTTAGAAAAATTACAAACATATAATAAAATAATATACCAACTAAAATAATAATAATATACAATTATAAAAAATGGAAATAAATATAGTGTATTAGCTTATTCTTTTAAAGCATAAAATATTACAATCTCTTCAAGAGGAGAGGAGAATGTTTTTGCAAGTTGAATTATAAGTATTTTTTTAAATGCAATAAAGTTAAATAAAATTACCTATTTTCTTATGTGGTTTAACTGGATCAACTGATTCAAGAGGAGGGCTGGTCCCTTCTTCATTGAATGCAAAGATTCTGAAGTAGTATTCATTGTCATCTCTTAAATCAGTGACAGCCAAGAAAGTCTTTCCATCAGTTTCTCCTATTTTAATCCATGTAGAACGAGTTCTAGCTCTCATTTCAATTATGTAGCCAAGTAAAGGAGAGCCTCCATCTGATCTGGGTGGTTGCCAAAGCACATCACAGAAGCGATCAGAAACATTGCCATATGTTACAGGTCCTAATGGAGCAGTTGGTTTACCTGAAATTAATTTTTAAGAAATAAAAATAAAATATTTTAAATGTAGAATAATGTGAATAGAAAGCTTAAAAAGCTAATTTTATAAATGCTATCACAGGTGAAAGCAGAAAATTGATTTAAAAAAGTTTAGAAAAGCATTTTTACTGATAAGTGAGTTTCTAGCCCAAATTCTAAAGTTTATTAGAGGTTAAAAATTTTTAAAATTTAATTTAAGCAAATGAAAATTCTATAAATCAGATTGAATGAAAACTCTTAAATCACAACTCACCATATGGACTTTTTGCCATTGTGGTCAAATCACTAACCAAAGGTTCACTAGCACCAATTCGGTTAACAGCAATAACTCTGAAGTCATACTCAGTGTCTTCAGTTAGTCCTTGGATTTTGTAACTTGTGACACTGGCTGGAATACGGTCAATATTACTCCAGTATGTGCGTGTAGATTCTTTCTTTTCTAAGATATATGTTGTCAATGGGGAACCACCATCATCTTCTGGGGGATTCCAGCTAATGCCAATTGAGTTTCTTTGCACATCAAATACTCTGAGTGGTCCTCTTGGTCGAGATGGATGACCTGAAAAGCAAATATTATGCTCAAGAATGAAAATATTTCAAACAATTTGAAGGTATACAAATTTAATTATCAGGTTTTAACACTGTACACTCAAAATAAAATTCTAAGTCCTATTCAAATATGAATCATTCAAATTTTTCAGAAATGGTCTAATTTCTAGCAATTAAATTTTTGTGGAAAAAAATTAAGTACATAAATGTTAAGTCAATAGGCTTGGGTCTTTATTTATGCTGAAATATTAAGTTCCTTGCTTTACGAATTTAAAAATAAATAAAAAAGTATGATAATAAAAAAATTGTTTTAAACTTCTAGCATATATAATACTAATATTTTTCTAAATTTAATCAAAAAATAATGGAAAAGACAAGTAAACTTACTCAGTGGTCTTTTAGGAGTAACAGCATGATCAACATCACATGGCTTGCTCAGACCAGCAGCATTTTCTGCACAGACAGAGAAGTAATAATCCATATTCTCCCTGAGTCCACTAATAGTAAAAGTACGCTCATGAGCAGTAACAGATGTTATTTTCTCTCTCTCATCGTAGAGATCCAAGCGCTTGTAGATGATATAAGTCGTAATTCTAGAACCTCCATCAAATAGTGGCACTTTCCATTCCAGAGTAACAGAGTTAGCTCCAACATCAGTGGCTCTCAGATGAATTGGTGAATCTGGTGGACCTAAAGATTAAAATATTTCATGATTATTTCTTTCAAAATTATTTCATTATTATTTTTTAAAAATCTATCAGTTATACAAAATATGTTCACAGTAATAATTTTTTCAAGATTCAACTATATTGTATAAATAATTTTGAATTAAATGTTCTCTATCAAGTTATTTGGAATTTTTAATAAGAACGTTTTTAAACTAAAAATATAATTTAAACCAGGAGGATGTATACTACTTAGATTTTGTAATAAAGATAGTTTTACTCATTGTTTAATGCTAAACACAGTGAATCTATTCAATAACAAAAAAATATTCTATTTGCTTGAACAGATTAAGTAAAATATTAGTACTAAAATATTTCTATTTGTATTGAACAGTCACATGTAGGAATTACCATATATAAATTACTGCTGCTATGCCATCTGCAATTTGACCATATTTGTCTAAAACAGGACATATTGTATATTTTTATTTCAATAATAAAGTTACAAGTTAAGATATTTTCATCTAAAATGTTAAATAAACTCAGCTACCTGATTATTTAAAATATTAATATTTTTTAGGAATTTTTAAAAATACTTTTGTTCTTGTAAAAACTTTTATTGAAGCTGACATAAGAGATTAAATACTTACTAATCTTCTTGGGTGTATGTATAATATCAATTCCTTCTAAAGGTTGACTCTTTCCTTCATCATTGATTGCTGTGATTTGGAAATAATATTCAGAATCTTGGTTTAAATCATTGACCTTGAAATAAGTTGTGTCAGCCTTTGCAGTACCACATTTTGTCCAGTAAGATTTAGCTGGTGCTCTTTGCTCAATAAGGTAGGAAGTAATTGGTCTTCCTCCATCATTTTCAGAATGTTTCCATGATAATTCAACTGAAGTATAACTGATATTGGTAGTAACCAAAGGCCCAAGTGGACGAGATGGCACTCCTACAAATTAAAAAAAATATCAAAAACTTAAAAATAGAATTTAAAGAAAAGTTATTTGGAATGGAAAATGAAGTATCAGTTAATTTGCATAAATAGAAGTACAGCATTGAGAAAAATTAACTCTATTTAAAATAGAAATAAAAATAACTGAAAAATTTATAAGATAAACTTGAACTTACTAAATGGACTTGTAACCATAGTTGTTTCCTTAGTCTCAAGAGCTTCACTTTCACCAATTTTATTTTCAGCATAGACCCTGAAATGATATTCTGTGTTTTCTTGTAGGTTGGTAGCTGAACACTCTGTTATTGTATTCTTTACTTTTTCAACTTTTGACCAATAGGTGCTTGAGATACTACGTTTCTCAATAGTATAACTCGTAATTGGAGATCCACCATCATCCTCTGAAGGCTTCCATCTTATCTTAACAGAATTTTTCTGGATATCAGTTATGAGCAAAGGACCAACTGGTTTTGATGGTTTCACTGAAAAATTAAATAAGCAGTGACCTTTATATATTTTAATATTAAAAGCATCTTGTAAAATTTACCAATATTTCTACATGAATTCCACTTTTATACTTAATTTGCTCAAAGAAAAATTTTCAAAGTATGTAATCTTTGTACTTACATAGACCTTTCTTTGTGGTAACAGCATCTCCAGCATCACAGATTTTGCTTGTACCAATTTTATTCTGTGCCTGAACTGAGAAGTAATAGCTCATATTTTCATTAAGTTTCATAATTCGACTGGTAGTTTCAAAACTGTCAGCCTGGCCAACTCGAGTCCATTCGCCAGTCTTGAATGGGGACATATAGATAATATAACCAATGATAGCAGATCCGCCATCAAAATGAGGTGGTTTCCAATCTAATTCCACAAAGTTTTCACCAACTCGAGATGCCTTGACATTAACAGGTGGGTCAGGTGGTGCTGGATGAATAAATATTGATAAAATATTAAACAGAGACATTTATTTATTTATAGTCAACAAGATATATAAATGATTTTCAGGTGTACAGAATAGGAATTAATTTATAATGAGATTGTAAATTTATGCAAAATTTTTAAATTGTAACTCAAACAGTGAAAAATTTGTTTATATATTTTTCAAAAAGTAATAACAATAATTTCAATATTGTTTAATAATAACCTGATGTTTTTATGACTGAATACATTTATTTGGAGAGAATAGTAATCAACAAAAGAAATGTTGGAGTTTAGTTTTAGTTTTAGAATAATAATTTTATACAAGAGTTTTAAAATAGAAATGATTATGATATTAAAAACACTTACATAGATCTCTCTGAGGTTTTACAATATCAGATGACATTAAGGGATAACTGTTTCCTTCAGCATTAACAGCAATAATGCGGAAATAGTATTCTGCATTTTCAGTCAAATCAGTTGCTGAGTAACTTGTGACTTTAGAATTTACTACTTTAGCAACAGACCAAGTTGTTCTGTTTGTGGTTCTATATTCAATTATGTATTCAGTCAAAGGTGTTCCGCCATCTTTTGCAGGTGGTTTCCATTCTAAATCAACTGAATTCTGTGTCAAATTGCTCATCACTAATGGACCTTCTGGAGCACTTGGAACATCTAAAAAGAAAATATTATTTTATGCTTACTAGATTATTTAATAACTTAATTAATACATCAGATTATATTAATAATTATAATGTAAACAAGTAGCAATAAATATCATTCTTTTAAATGTAATGGTAACATCAAAATATAACATCCTACTAAGCTTTTTTTTAAAATAAAAGCTAGTATAGAATTTTTAAAATAACTTTGAATACAAGAAGTGATCTTGCAAATAGTTATTTGTATTTTTATTATTCCATATCCTAATTTATAATAGAATTTAAATTTTTTATACATATATATAACATAAATATACTTACTAAATGGACTCCTGGCAATAGTTGTTTCTTCAGTTACCAATGGAGGACTTTGTCCAAGCATGTTCTCAGCAATAACCCTGAACAGATATTCATTCTTTTCATAAAGGTTAATACAGCATACTTCTAAAGTATTTGATTCAACCTTTTCAACTCGGGACCAGACAAGAGATTTTGGAGTTTTCTTTTCTATAATATAGAACATAATAGGTGAACCACCATCATCTTTTGGTGGTTTCCATCGAAGGCTTATAGATGTGCGTTGTACATCAACAATTTCAATTGGTCCAGTGGGCATGGAAGGAGCAGCTGAAATTTAAAATTGTAATGATAGTAATATTGGAATATAATATTGGGAAAGGAAAAACCTTTCTTTAGAAGGTTCAATCAAATGTGTGATATTATTGCAAATATTGTTTATTCATTATGCATGAAGAAATTAATTTAGAATGAAAATCACCTAAACAAAAAGAGAAAGGCATAATGAACCTTTTCAAAATGATCATATACAAAGAAGTATTTGGTGTAAGAATAGAATTTTCATTTTAAAAGATATAATTTTTGCAGTTTACACAAATATAAAAAAAATACTTACTCGCTTCACGTTGTGTGATTATAGCTCCAACAGTTTCACAAGGTTTACCAACACCAATCTTATTCTCAGCAGCTATATTAAAGTAGTATCCAACATTTTTTCTAAGACCTGTAACTTTGAATGATGTATGATATCCATCAACAGTTGTTACACGCTCCCATTCATCGTTCTTATCTTTACGTTTTTTGATGATGTACTTTGTAATCTTAGCACCTCCATCACTCTTTGGTGATTTCCACTCTAAGCATATGTAATCTTCACCAATTCTGGATGCTTTTAAATAAGCAGGTTGTCCAGGAGGCACTAAAAAAAAGATAAAATTGATGCAGATCAATGTTTGAAATAAAAAATGTTATGCATAAGCAAAATATATGAGTAATAAAAAATTTGATTATTTATTTAGTGAGTTTATATAATAAATATATATATATATTATTTAAAAATATGTACAATACATAATTTTAAATAATAATAATAATATATATATATATATATATATATATATATATATATATATATATATATATATATTCTCATTATAATAATAATAATAATAATAATAATAAAAAAAAAATGTATTCATTAATTACACAGAAATTACCATGTTTCGAACTAAAAACTAAACTTTAAATTAAACTTAAATTGAAGTTTTTGTTCCATTCTCAAGCAATGCTGCATAACTTTAAAAAAAAAAAAAAGATTTACTTTTTTTAAGCAAAATAGTATTATATAGTTTAAGTTGGAGGGAGAAAGGGATTACAAAATTTTAAAAGGGTTTTGCTTTTTTGACGAATCAGGATACAGGTCTAATTTAAGATGGCAAAGTGTAAATATAGGTTAAGAGTTAGGTGTGGGTTTGTAATTTCTGCCTGTCAATACTGGCTTCCTTATATGAGAACGTGTCATCTTGCCTGTTTTTTTTTTAGTGGCATACATAAGACGTTACAATACATTATTTTTATTTATTTTTTTAAAAATAATTTGGGGTTTTCTTAAAAGGTCTTCAAATATTTTTTGGACATCTTATGAAAAATAATTTTTTATTCAATCTTTAAAAAACAAACTTCATTGTTTTTTGGTTTGTAACTAATATAAAAAATAAATAATTTTCAATTAAGTTTTATTAAAGCAAAAACTATAGCGAGCCTTATTTTTTTGAAAATTAATTTAAATATAATATGGTTAAATTTGTAAAACAAATATTCAACACGACTAATGTTGACTGTAAGTCATCTCTGTCTCTGCTAATTTTTATTTAACTAATTGTTTTTTCTTTTCAAATACAAATATTACTTGAAATTTAAACATAATCACTTTTCAAAATTAAATTCTCAATATATCTAGATTCTACTCTCTTTCACAATAGTATTTAATGTTTAAAAGTAAAACTTTATTTACTTAAAAAAATCTAAATTCCTCTTCAAAATAAATAGTAAATAATTATTTTCAAAGAAGTAAGGCTCACTATAGTTTTTACTTGAAAAAGAAATGATTAAATTAAATATGTTTAAATATATCTTAATTTATGTTTATTAAAATTTTTATTAATAATTTGAAAAAAGGTTAATGAAATTTTATGTAAGATTGGTAATGTTATTTTCAAACATATCAGAGTATTTATATTAGTATTTAAATTGAAAAATAAAGTGTCCTTTTAAATAAAAAAGTCCCCTAGGCCCCCACCCACCACCAACGTGTATTTGCAGTGTGATATTTTCCTAAATTTACTTATGTTGTAACAAACCCCAAAAAACAATGACGTTTATTTTTTAAAGATTGAATAAAAAATTATTTTCTATAAGATAGCTGAAAAATATCAATAAGTTTGCAATAATAAACTATTATTCAGAGATTTTCCAAACAATGCAGGGTATCCCCATTAGTACTATATATATATATATATATATATATATATATATATATATATATATATATATATATATACATGTGTGTGTGTATGATGATTTATTATTAGTATATATATTTTTAATTTATTTGTTTCAATTTTATTTTTAATGAATACTCATATTTGAATAGATGCTCTGTTTTGATTTATTTATTAAACAGTATACATATTTATTTACATCTACTGGTATGAATATTCAAGAAATAAACAGAGCAGATATTTCAAGGATCGGGATAGATGTGTGTTCAAAACCACTATTCAGGCTTTGTTTGATCACGAGACCCTACATGACTGAGAGGTCAAGGTATGTCAGATCTAACGTGGACGCAGGTTTGAATCTTGCCAGAAGACGCATATTTTTCTAACAAGATTTCTTGATTGTTCAGACTTTAAATAAATAAATATATTGTTTAATAAATAAATAAAAACAGAGCATTGACTCAAATATGAATATCCATTAAAAATAATGTTTAAACAAATAAATTATATATATATAGACACTAATAATAAATAGTAATATATTATAAAAGATTATAATAAAAACATGTTAAAATTGCTACACAAAAGCTTTCATGTTTCAATACTTTGATTGTACAATCACTTTCTTAATAAGACTTACCCATTCAAAATAATCAAAGAATCCATCATCAAAGCTTCCAAACTTAACAGAAACACTCTCCTCAACTATGTAACTAAAAAGAAGAATTACAGTATCCCCATGGTCTTTTATTTTAATTATAACATCCACAAATTTTACCACACTTTTCTGTCACAAATGTGAGAAGGGGAATTATGTGGGAGAAACCGGAACAGAGTTCCATTTATGGTTCAATAACCACAAAAAAAACCCATCAGGGGCAACAACAACAATTTCCCAGTCCATGTACACTTCAACCAACCTGGCCATATCATCGATGATGTTAGGTGTGTGCTTTTAGCATCTGGGTTTGTTAGCTAGGAGGATAGACGCAGATCGGAGTTGAAGTATATCCTAAAAGTAAATTCCCACATAAAGAGACTAAACAAAGATTTGGGTTTACTCAGAGAGTATAAACAAGGAAACCCATTATCAGCAACACTACTCCTCGAATGAGTAGGCCCTCCACCCACATTTTAACACCAAATTTTAACAGCCATCACCTACCTACTAAATTCTCAAGAGCCATCACCTATCTACTATATTTTCAACAGCCATCTCCTACCTACCATATTATATATGTTCTGCCACCTATGATTTTCCTCATTATGCACTGTTCAGTAATGGAAGTATTGCCATGTACACTGAGGACTCACTTTCCAGTCTTTTATACCATCTTTGGTTCTATAACTATAGTTCCTTTATATGTAAGCTTATGTAAGGAGTGTGTAAGGTTAGTGTAGATACATATTAATATTGTATTTGTATCTTTATGTGTATCGAAATTTATAAGTTTGTGTGGTGGCTTGTGTATATTTACCTGCTGTTATGTGCACTTATGTACACATGCACATCTTTATATGTATATGCTTTTCCCCTCTGTTTTTCCTTTATTATTTTTTTTTCTGAATTCCCCATTTTTTTAACAATAGATTTCCAAATTTTTATCCAAAAATTTTATTCTTTTATTTGTTCCTTCACTTTTTTCTTTTAATTTTATTTTATTTCATTTAGTTATATTTTATTACTATATATTCCTTTGTTCCTCCTCACTTTTTTCTCTCATCAGATGTTATCCTAACTACAGACTGTCTCTCTGGAATCGACAAGTTATTCTAATTACTGCACGTTGTTCTGAAATTGATAACTTGGTTGAACAATTTTTGACCACACTGACTACACATGGGACCTCTTCCCCACTCTGCAACCTGTAACTCTCTTCATCTATGTTTACAATCTTACTCCCACAATTTCCCCCTACTAATAAGAATACCAAGAATATGCACCTCTTTGGCAGTGAGTATTTGACATCATCTGTGATAGCATCAGGTTGGCTACAGTAACACCAGTCATCTTTGGAACCTGTTTCAAGGATGAAATCTACATGCTGACAGAACATTAGCCCTAAAACTACTCAAAATCTGCTTCCTAGGACATTGAAATCCCTATTAGCCTATGAACTCACTCAGCTACAAACTACCAATCTCCAGATTGTTTTCTCCTCAACAAGAACTCTGAAGAAATCTTATGTGAGTATTAACTCCTTAAGAACAATTTACTTGATTAAAAACTTTTAGGCACTCATAGAAATATTTTTGAGCAAGCCTTTATATGAACACTTTTTCTTCCTTTTAAGCTAAGTGACTTTCTTTCTCTCATATATTTTATATATTCCTTTACCATTTTTTATGTATGTAAATAAACATTTTCTTCTACTATTGTTTGAAAATTTTTAGATCAGAGAGAACAAAAGACACTCGCTGTGTTACTGGCCTTAAGAACCTGGTGATATTTTTTTTAATGGATTGTTATTGGACGGTTCAAAGGTGAACTGCCCCCTTTTGAAAGGGAAGGGAGAACTGGAATAAAACCTAAGGAGTAGTTGTAAATGAGACAGCTCAGAGAAGAGGTTCGTTTTTCTCTCTCTCTGCTGAAAAGGCAGACAGTGTTTGCCCATAAGTGAAGGATGCATGGGTAACAAAGTTGCTGAGGGCAAGTTTCCTCTTCAGAGAAAGTTTTGAGAAGTCCTATTGAAGAAGCCCCAGAAAAGAAAGTTTGAAAAGAAGTCCATAAGTGGAGTTTGGAGCCAAAGCTGTTTGAGAAGAAGACGAAGGAGCGAACACGTGCGTTTTCAAAAAGTGTTTTACCAAGTTTTCACCTTCTAATGGCCATAAAAGAAAGGCGTTATTTCCAGGCGGACGGGAGGAAAATAAGGGAAGAAAGAAGGGAGTTTGGTCACCAGGAAGAGAACTTTGTCTACACAAGAAAGAAAAGAAAAAAGATAAAAAACTTTTGAACCTCGAAAGGACTGAAAGTGTACTATAGCGCTAAGGCTCTTCCCCCGTTTTTTATTGTTATCATTGACATAGCAGGTGGGCGCAATTCTTTTTTTTTGTTTTTTGTGCATTGTAATTTTTAAGTTTTGTTTTTCTGCTATGTTTTTTTACATTGTGTTACTCAGAGAATAGGTTATCTTATTCTCAGCAAAAAGGCACAAATTTTTGCAAGAACCCTTATTTAGCTGGTTAGGAATAAATATTTTTTCTTTGTAATTGAATCTGATTTGCATTTTTTTCTTTCTTTTTTGTTATTAATAGTGAATATGCTGTTGCAGAAGGTTTTATTTTCTGAAAGAAAATAACATTTCTGAAAATTGTTACACCCTGAACAGGAGTTTGAGTCTTTATTCTTTTGCCTAAAAGAGAGAATTGTCTGCTCTAAACTTTCAAGCCATTGTTGCTCTTATTGATTCTGTTATGTTTAACCCTAACTCTTTCATGTAAGAAATCTGGGACAAATTTTCCACAATATATATATATATATATATATATATATATATATATATTAGTGTAGATATAGAGATATACAAGAGTTCCTGGTGAAATCAGTTAACTCAAAAAGCTGGTTGTAAAATCTGGTGCCCATATTGAATTTTAAATGCAACCTTATGCTAAACACTTTCCTCTTATATTCATTTCTTGTAAAAATTATAGTTAATAAAGAAATTATAAGTATTTTAACATGAGGAGTTACTTTTCAATTAAATCACCCTATATATATATATATATATGTATATGTGTGTGTGCGTGTGTGTGCGTTTAAAATAGGATACAGAAATCCCAACAAAGTTTTTAAATTTGACAAATGGAAAACATTTCATGAAACAAGATTTGATTATGCATTTCACCATTCAAGGCTTCATCAGATCCAAAAATTGAAAGAAATATATATATTAGTTTACTTACATATTTCCCTTGATGGTATCGTTGCAGTTGCTGTTTCCAGAGGAGGACTAAGCCCTTCTTCATTTACAGCAAATACGCGGAAATAGTATTCAGTTCCTTCAACCAAACCAAGAATTCGGTAGACATTACTTGTTGGTTCAACTTCTCCAGCTTCAAGCCAGGTCAACCGATTTGCTGATCTATATTCAATTATGTATTTAGTGATTGGAGAGCCTCCATCATTATCAGGTGCCTTCCACTCAACATCTGCATAATCATAAGAGACTTTGCAAACTTCAAGTGGACCCTTAGGACGTCCAGGAGAACCTAAAATATGAAAAGAAAATGTATATATATTTACTGTATTTTGAAGTGAAATTCATTTGAAGCAGCAACAATGCTAGATTTTTTTAAATTAATTTTTTAATTACCTGTACTTTTAGGACTATTCTCTTCATCTTTAAAAGGAAACATTCAGCCTTCTCCAAGTATATTCAGTGTTTTGTCTTTAAAATTTATTTAGTGCTTTTTCCTTCATTTTTATTCCCTCAACAAGAATACACCACAGTCATAGGATTGAGTATTAAGATATCCTATTAGTAGTATTAACTATAAGATTGTAATATCTCTTTTTGGAGCCAGATTGTCAGACATTTTAATGATGTACTTCAAATGGGTTTGCATTAGCCCTTGATCTTGCAGTTTTTAACTACTCAAATTAGCTTTTCTGAAAACTGGTTTTTACATATCAAAACTTATGCTTGCTTTGTTTATGCAAACTTATCTATGTAGCTTCCTTCACCTTACAGTCTTTACATTGTTATTTCATGCTTATTATTTTTAGCTTATTTCAGTGAATGTCGTGTGTCCTTTCTTTGGGATATTTTATTTACAGTTTTTATTTATATTTTTAAAATAAAGAAAGCCACATTTATAAAAGAAATTTAAAAAATTGTATAGTTTTACCATGAAAAACTACATTGATATTATACTCACTGCAGATTATTTACAACTTTTTAGAAAACTTTCTATATTTTAATGACTGGCTTCAACATACATCTATGGAAGACCAATGAATACACTCATAAAAAATTTTGTGTTTCAATGACAAAAATTATGAATGGAATAATGAAAATACTTAATTTCAGAAATTCAGAAAATAAGTCATTTTAAAAAAGAACAAACAGTTACTTATTGCAAAGAAAACAGACATTAACTTAGTGCTTATAATATCATGTGGTGAGTATAAATAAATGAGTTGTTTTGAAAACAATAACACAGAGAATAATAAATACAGTGAATTTAATTCATAGATTTGGGGAAATTATGCTGTTATATGAAAAGCAAAAATAAATATTGAAATAAGTAAATTAGATTTGACAAAAATTTTTAAATAAAGTAAACCCAATTGCAGGGAGTAAGAAAATTTCAAAGATACCTACTCAATTCAAAATTGGAAGGTGTGGGTATTAAGCATAGACAAAATAAATAAATGGACAAAAGGAGAAAAATGAAACGATTTTAAACAATTAGTTTATTTAATTAACACAAAACAAAAGAACTGTGTTAATAACATAGATAGAATTAAGTAGAATTAATATAATTGACTGTCAGAAACTGATTGTGTGACAACATCAAAGATATGTGTTAAGGTCTTCAGCATCATGTGAATAGTGCTCTGAATAGGGAAAATATTAAATTTCAAAAGTATATAAAAACAGACAAATTGTTGTTGAGACTTTTTGGATTCATATACATCCAGAATGTGTGGACTATGTGTAATTAGCTTATATATATATATATATATATATATATGAAGAAATATAGTTTTAAGGTGTGCTATATTTATGGGATAAAGTGCTCAATATCAGAGATAGAGTGTTTGTAAATATAAATATAAAAGTGAACATTGAACTCAACACTCATAGGAGACAGATGCAATTGTCAGACTGCGAGTGTTGATTTTTTTCTTGACTATTTATATATATGGGTCAGCGGTGCATTGTCGGTAATCCATTCTGGCAGTTATTTTGGCGGAAGTGGCTTATTTATTTATTTGGATTAATTTATTTTACTTTTTTTTATTTTCATTTTTTATTTTATATATTTATTTATTCTTTTTGGTTTTTGATGTTTTATCAACATAGTAAAAAAATTGGGGTGATTTGCTTAGGTCGCTTATTTACTAATTTGTTTTGGTCTAGGAAGATAATTAATGCTATTTATTTGTCCAATTTTTAGATTGATTACCATAGTTTATTCTGTTATTTTGGTGGGGAACAATTTGTTTATTATTTTATTTATTTCTTTGGATTGATTATTTTTACTTGTTTTTGCTTATTTATGCTTATTTTTATTAGTTCTAACAGTTATTTTAGTGGGAGCAATTTGTTAATTTATTTATTTATTTGGATTAATTTTTACTTGTTTTTTTTATTTATTTACTTATTTATTTTTTATTTTGTATATTTTTATTTACTTTATTTGGTTCTTGATTTTTGAGTAATGTAGTGAAGTCTTTTTTTATTGTTATATAGCAGTTATAGCTAAATTTTTGTCCAATTTTTGGATTGATTGTTGTACTCTATTTTAACAGTTATTTTGGCGGGATTGGTTTGTTAATTTGTTTATTATTTACTTTATTTATTTATTTATCTCAGTTCATTATTTGTACTTGTTTTTTATGTAATTATTTTTATTATTTTTATAATATATATATATATATATATATATATATATATATATATATATATATATATATATAGGTACCTCCAAAGATTCAGTAAAATTGAGTATACATGATGAAAAAACAACAACCCAAACTTAATAAATTTTATCATCAAAATTTTTATGTTATTAAAATAATGTTATGTTATTAAAATATTTATGTTATTAAAATAAATTAAATTATTTGAGAAACATTCCTTTCTTAGAAAATCTTGATAAAAATATGTATATTTTTTTTTACATGTTACCCACCACTTATTTAATTTTATGAAATTTTGAGAAATTCATTTTTGCACAGCTTAATGTTTATATTAGTTATAACTGCAAGTACTTGGAGAAATTAAATCATCATTTTTTTTTGTAAAACAGAACCCCTAGTTACTGCAATTGCTCAGAATCATAAAATAAAAAATGCAATTAAATTAAGATTGTATTTAATTAGAAAAGCTTTTAATTGCTTTTATGAATAAAATATGTTATGGGCACTATTGTTTTAAGGAAAAAAAATTTTTGATAACTAATGAATTTTCACAAGAATTGTTTTTATTATTTTTAAATTTTAATTATAATAGTTTATACAGTTTTAAATCTTTTAAATTTCTGTATTAATTTGTATCAGTTAGGTGATTAGGTGATATTCTTATTAAGTAAAAATTATATTTCAGTCAGTTGTGTGCTATGCATGATACATGCTTAGGCAATCATGTATCTTTTGATACATGATTGACGAGGCAGATTTTTTCCCGCAGTAGGTTACCATTTCTTTCTGTAGTAGACCACTTGCCATCCAAGGCTATAGAACCTAACCTGTCCTGCTATTTACCCATAACTTTGAAGAGGATTCATACCTTTTCCAAGGGTATTAGCATGTAAGGAAATAATAAACATGCTAATTTTTGTAAATTTAGACATCCATACACAACATTATCAGAAAATAAGAGCAGTAACTATAGAAAATTTAAAGTCCCTAAAATTCAATAAAACATTAGATTATGGAGAATATTTTCTTAAATTTTAAAGATTATGGGGTAGTTAAAAAGTTATACAAAAATGGTAATTATATTATATACTTCAAGTAATTTTTACAGCTATGTCTCCCATAAAAAAATTAGATAAATTTCCCAAACGTCAGGCTGTCAACTCCTCATAAAAACAACCAACACCATGTTAAAAAATTCTTTTCTGTGATATTTTAAACTAAAAGTAATATTTGTTTCAGATCAGATTAACTAAAGTTTAAATCAGTTAATCTTTCTCAAATAAAGTTTCAGAAAAATATATTTTATTTTTGAAAGATAATTTTGATAAAGAGAATTATGTTGTGCTGTAATTATAAATATGGCTAAAATGCAGCCATTTCTAGACATTTAAAAACTCATTCAAATCAATTTAAATTCATTATAAAATACAGCAAAGTATTTTGCTTATTGGAAATATTAAATTTAATCTATTAGCTTGAAATTAAAACTAAAATAAAAGCTTCATGAAAGATTTTTCTTTTTTAAAAATTCATTTTAATCTTTAGGTATCATATTTCTTTGGATGTACCTATATATATATATATATATATATATATATATATTGATTACTGGGAGTAAAACATAGTGCTCAATATAAAGTTTATGCCTGATAAATGCCTTGTGCATAAAATTTAGAGTACCATTTTATAGTAAAAAACAAATATATATATATATATATATATATATATATATATATAAAGGTAAATGTGACAACAAAAGAGAGTCCAGGGAAAGAAGGGATTTACATTGGAGCAAGTGGGAAAGAATTTAAAGAAAATTACAATTATAAAAAATTCAGGTGTATAACTTTTTCTGAAGGAATAAACTTGATATACAAAGTGATAGTTATCCCAAAGGAAAAACAATATATAACTTACTGTATGGGCTCTTGGCTTTGCAAGCTCCTTCTGAAAGAAGTGGTTCACTTTGTCCAATTTTGTTAACAGCAGAAATTCTGTATTCATATTCAGTATCCTGCCTTAGGTTCTGAACCTTATAGCTTGTAACAGAAGCAGTAACTTGATCTATTCTACTCCAGTATTGTCTGTTAGTTTCTTTAAATTCCAACAGATAACCAGTAAGAGGAGAACCACCGTCATCCACTGGATGTTTCCAGTGAAGTGTCATAGATGTTTTCTGGACATCAGTAATCTTAATAGGTCCTCTGGGTCTAGATGGTTTTTCTAAAACAGAAAACATTTTAAAAATAATTTTAGAATGGAAATTTTAAGTTGTGCATTTTAAAAGCATGAAAATTATCTAGTATAAACAATATGAGTAATACATATCATTTATAAAGAAAACTAACCTTGTGGCCTCATTGGACAAACAGGATAATCTGCATCACATGGTTTGCTCAAACCAGCTTTATTCTCAGCATATATAGTGAAATAGTATGACATATTTGCTTTGAGGTCTTTGACATCATAAGAATATTCAGATCCAGAAACAGTAGTAAGATTTTGAAGTTCTTCTTCCAAGTCTGTACGTTTCTTTAGCACATACTGGATAATTTTAGAACCTCCATTATTGGATGGAGATTTCCATTCCAAAGTTGCAAAGTTAGAACCAACCTTGGTTGCACGGAAGCAAAGTGGTGGATCTGGTGAAACTGAAAGTATAAATATTAATGTTTTAAAGAACAAAACGCCAATAAATCAAAAGCAAATTACTGTAAAATTAATGAAGATATTTTACTAATGTGCTTGGTATTTCTGGAAATGAAATCTCCAGAATATGTGATAATTATCATTATTATAGCATTAAAATACCTAAATAAATTTGAACCTAAAAACACTAAATAAGTGAAAAGGCCAGAATGCAGTTTTTTATGACATATAAATAGCAGGATAATAACCAGATAAAACATATATAAAGTTGGAACCTGAATAGATTAATGGAGAGGTCTCTATGAGGATAATTATAAAAGTAGTTGACGTATTAAAAATTTGAATTACAATTTAAATACTGATAATAGTAATTAATTATATATATATATATATATATATATATATATATATATATATATATATATATATGTATATATATGTAACAACAAATATTTAGAATAAATGATAAATTAAAAATACCAGAATGACATAGACCTATCATTGTTCCAGGATTATAACCTTGCTTTAATTTGAAACATCCCTTTAATGTAAACATTGCTCTGCAGGAAAAATTTACTTTTTTTTTATAATGGAATTGCAAACTGATATCACACTAAAGACCATTCCATTCAAGTAATAGTATCCTGGGGGGTGACAATTTATACCAATCTTAGTATTTGCCATATTATAATTTTTAAAGGTGAAGGTTCCCCCACCCCCTAAAAAACAAAACAAAATCATCTGCTTAGGGAAATTCACATTTATTGGAATAACAAAGTATAGATGCCTCCTTTTTGTGCATTTAATTTCATTTTCTAGGTAATTTTTTTCAAAATAAAAATAATATTTTTTTTATTATACATACTTGTTTCTTCTTTCCATTTATCAAAAAATATGTCACAGCAGAAAAACAGCATGCATCTATTTATTTATATACTATCAGGTCAAGTGAGACAATTTCTCCAGCCATACAAATTATATTTTACAATGACACACCCACATAGCATCTTTATGTATTAAGTAATTGCCAAACATCTGAGTTATTTGTTTATAAAAAAGATCTAATGTAGTGTAGTGAATTGTATAAATATATGTTACATATATTTAAATTGATTTAATAATGTTGTTATAATGCATTATGCATGTTTATTATTTTTCACACACATAATAAATTGTTAGAATATAATATGTAAGTATTTATATATGCAGATTGATATAAGAATACTAAGCAAATAATGAATTTTCTCTTAAAATGCCATAAAAACAGAAAAATGGCCCAAACTCAAGAACCCCTTGTCTAATTTTAATGAAATTTGGCACTGCACTTGGCAGAGATTCAAGGTACAATATACTCCTAAATTGGTTGGGGTATTATATACTGTTTAAGCTATATCTCGTGAACATACATACAAGATGATAGTTTTAGTATTATATAGATATATAAAATAAATAATAGTAAAAACTTACCAATTTTTCTCATTGGTGTGATAACATCTTCTGCCTCCAGTGGGGGACTTTGGCCTTCTTCATTAACAGCAATGACACGGAAGAGATAATCTGCTTCTTCCATTAATCTGGTAATAGTAAATGCAGTAGTATTTCCATCAACTGAGCCAGCCTTTGACCAGAAAGTTCTTGTTAGGAGTTTAAATTCAATGATGTAACTAGTAACAGGTTTACCACCATCATTTGTAGGAGGCTTCCAGCTCAAATCAGCAGCATTGTTTGTTACGTGAGTAATCACTATGGGTCCAACAGGTCGAGAAGGTACACCTATTAAAAATAATGTATACATGTACAGAAAGTACAATTTTCAGACAAGTAAACAGCAAAAGCTAGTTTTACTTTATTATTGAAACATCAATAGTTTCAAGAGCTTAACTCTCTGTCATATCATTTTAACAGTTACTTTTATGTAGTTTTCTCTGAATTAGGATCCCTTGCAGAATCAAATTTAATAATCTAATTTAATAATACTAACAAACATAAAAATATTAAAAAATTAGCATTAAAATAGCTATAATAAGGATTTTAGATTATGCTGAACTTTTAAAAGCTATCTAAATATGTATTTAAAGATTAAGACATGATTTGTATTGGTGATTATGAGTATAAATTCATAAATTAAATGCTAAATTAAATTGGTGAAACATGAAAATTTGCTTAATATTTATTCTTAATGAAAATTTTAACCTACATAATATCAATATCAATAATAAATTAATAATAAAAAATAATACAGATAAATTTAATGCACTTTCCTACATGAATAAATATATTAATATATATACAATTATAAATAAGTAAATAAATAAATGAATAATCATATTATTACCAAACAGAAATTCAATAGTCTTAATATTAAAAAAAATATTTAGTTACTAAAAATGAGATATTTTTAAGACTTACTGAATGGACTTTTTGCTGTTGTGGCATCAATGGTTTCAAGAGGTTGACTCTCTCCAACTTTATTCTCAGCAATTACTCTAAAATAGTATTCTGATTGTGCTTGGAGGTTCCTTACACATAACTGTGTAGTATCTGGACTAACTTTTGTAACTTTAGACCAAAACTTGCTTGACAAAGGACGTTTTTCTACAATGTACCCAGTAATTGGAGTACCTCCATCATCTGCTGATGGTTTCCATTTAATAGTGATTGAATTTTTCTGAACATCAGTTACTAGAAGAGGGCCTGTTGGACGGGCTGGAACAACTTTTTAAAAAATAAAAACGAAAGCGTTAATTAAATGAGTAACATGTTCATTATATCAAGTTTCAGTATTTTCGAATGCTATGAGGAAATATATGCAATATTTAACATTGTTATGCTTCCTGAGAAATAGGTTGATATTAACAGATTAGAGGTAAACTTTTAATTAATGAATAATTTAAATGATATAAGTAGATGATTTAATTCAAGAAGGCAGTGAAAATATGATGATAAATATAATATTTCTAAAGAAACCAATAAACAAATACTCACGTAATCCCTTCATAGTTGTAATTGGCTTATCTGTTTGAGTGGGTTCACTAATACCAATCTTATTTTCGGCCCTTACAGAGAAGTAATACTTCATATCTTCAATCAGTTCAACAACACATAAATGCATATCAGAAGAGCTGAGCAAAGCCACTTGCTTCCAATCATCAGGGTTAAATTGAGATAAATGAACAATGTAATGTGTAATAGGACTGCCTCCATCCAATTTTGGTGGGCTCCATTCCAATTCAATAAAGGTTTCACCAATTCTAGTGGCTCTTAAATCAATAGGACGACCAGGAGGAGCTTAAAAATATAAAACATATTATTGTTATAGTTCACATAGAAATAGGAGAAAAATAATGCTTTAAATGTTTAGCCATTTTGAAAAAATCTCAACAGAGTTAAACTTTGACAAGATTTAACTGATTACAAAATAACTGAATACAGAGAAAATATCAAATCCAATAAAATAAACAATAATCATGATGATATTTATCAATAAAACAAATCTCTAGAAATACATTGGGATGATGTGCCTGCTCATATCATCAGTGATATAATCCTGAAATCATTAGGGGTTTTTGGTCTCTCAAAATCATACCCTTTCACCCAGTTGACTCAGCTGGTACTGATCAAATACTAGCCTATAACCAGATAACAAGCTAATCAATACAGATTAAAATCATAAAAGAATGTAAGTTAAAATTAAATACAAAAAATACATACTCATCTCTCTCATGGGTTTCACATATTCTGAAGAAGTCAGAGGACGACTATTTCCCTCAGCATTTACAGCAATGACACGGAAGTAATATTCAGTGCCCTCTGTGAGATTAGAGGCAGTATATCTAGTAGTCGTAGCATCCATATAGCTGGATTTAGACCATGTAGTTCTTGAGGAAGTTCTGTATTCCACAAGATAACCAGTGATTGGAGTTCCTCCATGTTTCTCAGATGGTTTCCATTCCAGATCAGCTGAATTTTGAGTAATATTGTTGATAACCAAAGGACCAACAGGAGGAGATGGAACAGCTGAAAAATAAAAATTATCAAATGTTGGAAATAATTTAGAAATGAATCAGTGCTGTTTTAAAATATATATATATATTTTTTAGCTAAATTGAAAATTTAAGCATCCTGACTTAACTCTAAATTATAAATATTTTTGTAAAGTTTACAAAAAATATTATTATTACTTCAGTTGCATACAGGAAACTCACCAAAGATATCTAAAAATGACCAAAAGAAAACTTTAAAACTTTGTGTGTATACTTTATGTATTAAAGGAAAAATATGAAGTCAGTTATGTTAGTTACTTACTAAATGGACTTCTTGCTGTAATTGCACCATCACAATCCAAAGGAGCACTGTTTCCAATTCTGTTAACAGCAGTGACTCGGAGCAAGTAGTCAGTGTTTTCATACAGATTTCTGAAGCAATACTCAAGTGTATCAGCACTAACTGTTTCAATTTTATTCCAAAGTATTCCTTTGGTTGTTTTCCTTTCAAGAATATAACCTGTAACTGGGCAACCACCATCTTTTTCAGGTGCTTTCCACCTGACAGTGATAGATGTACGTTGGTAGTCAATAACTTCAAGTGGGCCAACTGGGCTTGAAGGAGCAGCTAAAATAATTAAAAGTATTGAATAAATTTTAAAATATTTTAATATAAATTAGGAACTCTTTAATTTAATTATAAATGCTTTTCACTTAAGATATTGTATAAACTAGGGAGAAAGTAATATTGAGAAATATCTTTGATTAAATTTTCATGAATACAAAGTAGTTAATACTGTATAAATTTAAAAAAATGTTAATCTTGTACTCATTAAAATCAAATGATAAAAGTTAATTCTTCATATCTCTGTAAATTAGGTTCCATAATATATATATATATATATATATATATATATTAGAGCAGAGGTAATAGATATTCAGATTGTCAGAAAAGATAATAAATTTAATGAGAGTGTGTTGTGATGACTATAATGCTTATCTTGATACAAACCAATGTGAAGTAGTACAAGGAAAATTACTTCACTGAAAGAACATTGGTATGGATAGGATTAACTTGGATCAGTGCAGATAGTGGAATAACTCAAGTCAAGGAATGAGTTACTATATTTCTATATATAAAAGTAAGCCAAATTTTCTTTACTTGTATAATTTTACTGTATAAAAAAAGCAAAATGTAGAAAAACATTTAAAGAATAGACATTTTTAGCTTTCTTTTTAATTCACTTATGTATTTTAATTATTTTTTTATTTCTTTTGCATTTTAGTATTCCCAAATAAAACAATTTTTTGAAACTTACTTAGTTCTCTCATAGGAACAATAGCTTCAGGAATTTCAGCAGCAACACCTGGTCCCACTTTATTTTCAGCACATACACTAAAGAAATATTCTGTGCCTTCTGTTAAATCTGTCACTTTGAATGCTCTTTCATCAACACTGACATTGCTCACTCGCATCCAATCACTTTTTTTGTCTTTTCTCATTTTGATGATATATTTGATGACTTTAGAACCACCATCATTTTTAGGTTGTTTCCATTCTAAAGAAACAAAGTCCTTTCCAATCTTGCCAGTTCTGAGATCAACTGGTGGTCCAGGTGGAACTAAAACACAAAAAAATATGATGAAATAAAGAATTCATTATCTTATTTTTGAAGGAAGTTAATCAAATTTAAATTAAATTGTTGCTGGAATGAAAAAGAAATATTACTGTAAAGTTTATTTAAATGTTATCATGAGACTATGCACCAACAAAGTACATTTTATTGTGTAGAAGCAACAGCAGTACTAATTATAGCAATCGCATAATTAAGAAAACAGAAAGAAAGTGAAATTTAAAAATTAGAAAAAAGTAAATTAAGATAAAGAATGAAAAATAACTAACCAATTTCTCTAGTTGGTGTTGCAGTTTCAGTAGTTTCCAAAGGTGGACTCTCTCCCTCCTCATTAACAGCAATAACACGGAAATAGTATTCAGTTCCTTCAACCAAGCCAAGAATTCTGCAAACATTTACATTTGCTTCCACATTAATACCCTTAAGCCAACACAAACGTGAAGCTGATCTGTAATCAATGGTATACTTTTTGATTGGAGTACCGCCATCACTTTCTGGTGCTTTCCATTCAAGATCAACATAATCATAAGAAACCTTAATGATTTCTAAAGGTCCTTTAGGACGAGATGGTACACCTGAAAATACAAGCAAAAAATAAATTGAAAATGATTAAAAGCTAAAAGAATTTTTGATTTAACTTTTAGACCACATCATTCAAGGATCAGTATTCTAAATACTTTCAGTTTTCTCTTTTAATCTACTTAATTCTTATTACATCATTTTCAAAAATTAATGTTCTTAGATACATGAGAAAAAATATAATCAAATGCTTACTGAATGGACTTTTGGCCATGTATGGTCCTTCTGAAACAAGTGAGTCACTCTGTCCAATTTTGTTAATTGCAGTAACTCTGAATTCATATTCAGTATTTTGTCTTAGGTTCTGAACATTATAGCTTGTAACAGAGGCAGGAACTTGATCTACTTTATTCCAGTATTGTCTGTTAGTTTCTCTCATCTCCAAAAGATAGCCAGAAAGAGGTGAACCACCATCATCTTCTGGATTCTTCCAATGGACTGTCATAGAATTTTTCTGGATATCAGTGGCTTTAATAGGTCCCCTAGGTCTTGAAGGCTTTTCTGTAATAGAAAAAGACCCATTTTATTGTATATTATTAATGGATAATGTGAACTAAAAATGTAAAGTTGTAAAAACAATTTTAAAATATTTTGAATTAACTTACCAAGTGGTCTCATTGGGCATACAGCATATTCTGCATCACTATGTTTGCTCAGACCAGCTTTGTTTTCAGCACAAATAGAGAAATAGTAATTGACATTTTGTTTAAGTCCTTTCACATGGCAATAGTTTTCTATTCCTAGGACTGTTGTTAGTTTTTTAGGTTCATCATCCCAATCCTCACGTTTAAAAATTGTATAACCAGTTATTTTAGAACCGCCATCTTGAGCTGGTGGTTTCCATTCCAGAATAGTAAAATCAGCACCAACCTTTGTAGCTCGGAAGTAAACTGGTGGTTCAGGAGGATCTGAACAGAGCAAAATGCAATTTATTAAAAATACTAAGAATTCATAAAAATAGAATATAAAAATCAAAGCATATAAAGAAAATTTATGAAATACATAATGTTAAAATACTGACAAATTATTGAATAAAATTAGATTACTTTCTAATTCATGATTAAAAATATCTATTACTTGTTTTTGTGAAAAAATTTTATTTCATATTTACATTTTCAGTTTTTGGTTTTCTCAAATAGTTACCTTAAAACAAATTATATATATATATTTTGCTATTTCCTGATACATGATGAAAAGAGTATATTTATTAAAATGACTATTATGAGAAATAACAAATATTGCAAGAAAAAAGTAATAATTATTATCTGCTAATATGCTGAGTCATACAAAATTTAAGAGACTTGTAGGGTTCAGTATAAAAACACCTCTTTATATAAATAAAGGTTTGTAAGAGCAAAATAATAATTGAGTAAAGTGAAAATAAAATTTGCTTTCATGAAGTAATATTAATTTAAAATATACAGAATTTATTTATTACTTACTAATCTTTTTGTAAGGTTTGGTAACT
Organism: Acanthosepion pharaonis; assembly: GCA_903632075.3. Lineage (NCBI taxonomy): Eukaryota > Metazoa > Mollusca > Cephalopoda > Sepiida > Sepiidae > Acanthosepion > Acanthosepion pharaonis. The sequence continues at coordinate 402,486 of CAHIKZ030002689.1, read as the reverse complement.
TCCAATGTTTCAAGATACTGGCTTTGACCCTCATCATTAACAGCAGCTACACGGAAGTGATAATCTGTTTCCTCCATAAGTTTAGTAATAGTAAATGTTGTTGTATTAGCTTTTATAGTTGCAACATTGGTCCAGAAATTTCTCGATGCAATTCTATAGTCAATCGTATAGCCAGTGACAGGTAATCCACCATTGTTTTCTGGTTGTTTCCAACTTAGATCAGCTGAAGAATTTGTTACGTTGTCAACTGTCAAGGGACCAATAGGACGTGATGGTGGACCTATAAGACAATGATATCCATGATTTACCATATTTTTATGAATCACATCAGATGATATATATCTTTGAAATATCTTTTTATATATAAATTTTGATTCAAGTTTTTATGCAGTTTTGTTTTATAATAATTTAAATTAAAAATATATAAATGAATATATAAAGTTAACAATAAATAATAATTATAATCATGATACTCAGCTACAATAAATTATCAATAATTTTATATATTACTGAAAAATTAGAAACAAAAAATATATCCTTGAAAATATTTTGTAAGATGTAAATTGTCACCAATAAATTAATAGTTTTAATAATAAATTCTAATACAAAATAAATGCTTTTAAAATTCATAACAAAATTTAAAAAAAAATGCTTACTGAAAGGACTCTTTGCTATTGTCGCCTCAATGCTTTCAAGTGGTTCACTTTCTCCAACCTGATTTTCAGCAATAACTCGGAAATAGTAGGCAGTATTTTCTTGAAGATCTCTGACACATAATTTTGTAGTATCAGCACTGACTCTATTAGCCTTGGACCAGAATCTAGCAGATTCATGCCGTTTTTCTATCAGGTAACCTGTAATAGGTGCACCACCATCTTCAGCAGATGGCTTCCATTTGATAGATATAGAATTACGTTGAACATCAGTCACTACTAATGGCCCAACTGGTCTGGATGGTACAACTGAGAAGATAAAAATGATAAGATATTTTAAAGTCATTAAGTAAATTAAAAAAACTTTCCTCCTTGATATTTAATGTTTCATTATAGTAATATCTTGCAAAAAATTTAATAAGAAAACAAAGAAAGCTAAAATTGAGATCATTTTAATAAATTCCTATACTTACGCAATCCTCTCTTTGTTGTAATGGGGTGAGGTGTTTGACAAGATTCCCCTTTTCCAACAGAGTTCTCAGCACAGACAGAAAAGTAGTAGTCCATATCTTCTTCGAGTCTCATTGCTCGGAAATAAGTATCATAAGCACTAACTTTAGAAAGTTTTTGCCAGTTACTTGGTTTGAATGGGGATATCTCAATGTGGTAATTTGTTATGGCAGTACCACCATCTGATTTAGGAGTATTCCATTCAATTTCTATGAAATCTTCTGTAACTCTGCAAGCTCTGAGATCAGTTGGTGGACCAGGTGGAACTGAAATCACAATTTTTAGAATTAGTTATAACTTGTAAGTTGCTATGTTTGAATAAAAATAAAACAGTTTTATTTTCTGAGCAAAGTATGTAATTATTCCAAAGAATCAAATAAAATTGTTTTTCTATTAAAGAATAAAAAGTTAATAAATATTAAAAATGTTTCTTCATTGTAAAATCTTATTAGCAATAAATAAAATATCAAAAATATTGGTAAAAATATCATCTCATTTTATTTTTTATAATTTTTTCTCAGAAATGGATGATATAAAATCATAGAAAATAAAATGTATTAGTCGCATACCTAACTGTCTTGTAGGCTTGAGGACTTCTGTTGATAACAATGGACGACTTTCTCCTTCTTCATTGACTGCAATTATTCGGAAGAAATATTCTGTATTTTCCATCAAATTTGTAACAGTAAATTTAGTGGATTTAACATCCACTGTTCCTGCTTTAGACCAGGTACTTCTAGTTCCAGTTTTGTATTCTATTAAATATTTTATAATTGGAGTTCCTCCGTCCTTTTCTGATGGTCGCCATTCTAATTCAGCTGAATCCAGTGAGGTAGGCGTAATGACTATTGGACCAATTGGAGCAGATGGAACATCTACAGAAATTAAGATTATAATATATAATTAAACTCAGATAAAATATATTTATATCAATTTATAAACAGAATTAGTAACTGTTAATTTTAGGTGAAAGCATAAAAATCTTATACAAATTTTGTAAAAACAGAGCTTATTAATTCTTAAAAATTTCCCAACTCTTGCCAAATGAATTGATGAATTTTTTTTTTAAATTGATCAGGCTGAGAATTATTCAGTACCCATTTGTAATTTATATACTTAAAATTTTAACAATTATTTAATTTAAGAAATCACATAATTTTGTCTTTTATAGGAGTTGATAGAATTATATAAATTAATAATTATTCTTAATGAAATTTACAAAATATATCTTACCAAATGGACTGCGTGCCAATATGACTCCATCACTTTCCAGGTATGGACTCTGTCCAATAACATTAACTGCAGAAACTCTGAATAAATACTCAGATTTTTCATATAAATTTGTACAACACTGTTCCAAGGTATGTGCATTGACTTTGTCAACTCTTGTCCATAGCAATGCCTTAGGTGTTTTTCTTTCAACAATGTATCCCAAAATGGGAGAATCACCATCATCCTTTGGAGCTTTCCATTTTATACTAATAGCTGTACGTTGTACATTTGTAATTTCCAAGGGGCCAACTGGACTTGATGGAAGCGCTGAAATATTACAATAGATTATTATTTCTTGCATAATAAAGAGGATTAATTAATACATGCTATATATAAACTATTATGAGGAAGCAATCAAGAAATTTAATTAATATAACATATCAAAAAAATCAAAGAGAAAGTAGTATATACCAAAGGTAAGATATATGTCAATTACAGAAAAAATAATTGTTTCAAAATATAGATTTAGTCTTAATATCTCTGTAAATAAAAGTTTATATATATAGAGAGAGAGAGAGAGAGCGAGAGAAAGAAAATGTTTCATTTAAATATATTAAACTGGTCAAAAAGTTTGTTCTGTGTTTATCATTAAATGAAATTATGAGCATTTTGTTTCAATTAACTTCATTAAAAAATTGCTTCTGAATGTATTATAGCCACTGTCATGAGAGTATATCTAAAAATAATTGTTAAAATGGATATCAAAGTAGTGTTCAAAGTTTCATGCTAATGATTTTTTTCTGTATTATGCTTTTCAGTTGAATAGTCTTGTTGAGGTTAATAGCAATCAAATCAATATATTACTTGAGAATAATCAATATTATATGATGTAGGAAATAGCTGACATAGTCAAAATATCCATTGAAAATAATTTGCAGTAGCTTGGTTATATTAGTCATATTTATGTATAACTTCCACTTGAGTTAAGCAAAAACCAATAGAGCTGGAGTTAAATGTTTCACTTTTAATGAAAAGTGGGTATTTTGCCATAATGTAGAATGCATGGAGCAAATGAAATGAATCACTAATAACATACTAAAGGCCAATCTTCATTCAAAGATAGGGATTCTGTTTATATGACAGGACTGGAAAGGAACCCTGAATTATGAGTTCCTTTTGGAGAAGCAAATGATTGATTCAAACAAGTACTGCTGTCAATCAAACTAATTGAAGGCAGTAAAAGTAGAAAAGCATTTGGAATCACTTAAGACAAATTAAATGGTATAATAATTAATCAGGATAATGCTAGACAGTATATTTCTTTGGTGACCAGGCAAAACGTGTTAGCTTAGCAGGTAAAATTTCACTCATCTGCTATATTAATCAAATATTACACCTTTAGATTACCATTTATTATAGTTCTAATGAAAAGAATTTTAATTTTCTGGAAGACTGCCAAAAACATCTAAAGCAATTCTCAGCTCAGAAAAATAAAATACTTTTGGAAGATGGAATTATGAAGTTGTCTGAAAGATGATGAAAACAGTGGAACAAAATATTAAATATGTTATATAAAGTAGGTCAGAAAATAACATTTTGGTCATCTTATATGATAAGAATTTTTTTGTTGCTCAAATTCTTGAATATTACTTGGATAAGTTTTTTTAACTATTTTTAAAGCAAATAATTGAAATAAATTTGCTTACTTGGTTCTCTTTTAGGAACAACAGGTTCTGGCAATTCCGATAATTTGCCAGGACCAGCTTTATTTTCAGCAGATACAGCAAAGAAATATTCTGTGCCCTGTGTAAGGCCAGATACTTGGTAGCTTCTTTCACTTCCATCAACTGACATGACACGTTCCCATTCTGATTTCTTATCCTTCTTCTTTTTGATGATGTATTTCAGAATCTTGGATCCACCATCATCTTTAGGCTGTCTCCATTCTAAATTAACAACACTTTCTCCAATGCTACCAACTTTAAGATCAAATGGTACTCCAGGGGGAACTAAAAAAGAAACAATGTAATAATTTAAAACTATTCACATTGTAAAATAATAAGTAGTTATATGAAGAATATAAATTGAATTTATTCTTTATTTTGTACATAATTTGAAGTGATGATTCAGTTACATCAACTAAATTAAAATGAAAGAAAATATTTTGATAATTTAGATGAACAAAAATAAAACTGAACATAACTATTTCAAGATTAAATTAAAACTTACGTATTTCTCTTGTGGGTTTCACAGGATCAGTTGATTCCAAAGGTTGACTCTCTCCTTCCTCATTTACAGCAATGACCCGGAAATAGTATTCTGCTCCTTCAACCAATCCAAGAACTCTAGCAACAAATGTTTTAGAATCAACTTCATAAGCTTTCATCCATGCAAGACGTACAACAGGTTTTACCTCAATAATGTACTTAGTGATTGGACAACCTCCATCACTGTCTGGTGCTTTCCATTCAAAATCAACATAGTCATATGAGACTTTGATAATTTCCAATGGGCCTTTAGGACGAGATGGTACACCTGAAAGTATATATATTTAAATATTTCAGCAAATAAAAAAAATTAATATTATTTTAAAATAAATAAAATTAAATGAGAGCATATATTTGAAAAACAATTTTATGTATAAATTAATGGTTATATAACTTAAAACTTACTGAAGGAACTCTTGGCCATTGTTGCCACTTCAGATGTCAAAGGATCACTATGACCAATTTTATTAACAGCAGTGATTCTAAAGTCATATTCCACATCCTGTCTCAGATCCTGAACTGTGTAACTGGTAACAGTTGCTGCAACTTTATTTAACATACTCCAATATTGCCTGTTAGCTTCCTTCATTTCAATAATGTATCCAGTAAGTGGACTTCCGCCATCATCTGTTGGCGGTTTCCAAGATAAAGTCATTGATGTTTTCTGAATATCTGTAGCCTTAATAGGACCTACAGGTTTTGAAGGATGTTCTGTAAGTATAAAATGAATTAATTTATTTAATCAGTTTACAATAGTTCATTTAAATAAAAGCAGAAGCAATCTCAAGGTCAATATAGATTTATAGTGAACCTACAGGTTTTGATGGACAATCTATAAGCATAAAATGAATTATATTTTGACAGGCAATTGTTCTTTTAAATAAATGGTGAACCAACTGTGGAGTCAAAATAAAATAATAAAGAATGAAAATATTTTAATAACTCAAAAAACATAAATGAGAAAATATTTTTTATCAAACAATAATCAATAATGAAAAATATTTTTTAGAACATACCTAGACTGCGTACTGGTGTAACGGTATATTCAGCATCACAATAAGAACTAGCACCAGCCTTATTTGTAGCCTGTATGCAAAGATAGTAATCCAAGTTTTGTCGCATATTCCTGATAGTATAATTGTGTTCATGACCTGTGACAGTTGCCAGCTTTTCTCTTATATCAGATGTTACACCATATTTGTAAATGATGTATTCCAATATTCGAGAACCTCCATCAGACAAAGGTGATTTCCATTCCATAACTGCAAAGTCTGGTCCAACTTGTGTAGCTCTAAAGTAGATAGGTGGACCTGGTGGTTCTGTAAATATAAATTCCATGTAAAATATAAGCATCCCTCTTAGAAATTTATAATATATTTAACCATCTATAAATTTGAACAAAGAACAAAAATAATATATACGATTTATTATAAATTTTGCTTAAAAATTTATTTTCAGATCCAATTCAAATACAAAAATATTTTCCACCTGTGTAATTAACTTACCAATCTTTTTCATTGGTCTTATTGCATCAGCTGTTTCTGTTGGTTTACTTGCACCTTCGGCATTTAGGGCAGAAACACGGAAATAGTATTCAGTTTCTGTTGCCAATTTAGTCACTGTGTAAGTGAGAGTATTTGCATTTACAGATTCAGACTTGGTCCAGAATGTCCTTGAGCTAGATTTGTATTCAATAGCATAACCTGTCAATGGAGTACCACCATTACTGGTTGGTGGTTTCCATGTTAAATCAACAGAGTTGTTGGTAATATTGCTTACTTCCAAACCAATAGGAGGAGATGGTACATCTGAAAGGTAAAAGAAAGCTTATTGAAAAAAGTCAAGAATTATTTTAAAAATATTTCATAATTCATTTAGGCTTCCAAAATATTAATTTATACTTTGCATGAGAGAACATATTATAAAAAATAAGAAAGTGTATTGAGATCATCTGCTTCAGTTAAATCATAATAAATCACATCCTGTTAAATTTTATATATATCAAATACATCTATTTGCTTTAGACAACATCCTGTAAAAAAATCTAAGGGAAAACACAATTTTATTTTCTTACCAAATGGACTCTTAGCCATAGTAGCATCCTTAGTTTCAAGAGGTTCACTTTCACCAATTTTATTTTCAGCAATTACTCTGAAGTAGTATAGGGTCTTCTCTTGGAGACCTGTGACACAATATTCTGTAGTTGCAGCACTAACTTTACCAGCCTTGGACCAGTATTTAGCAGATTCATGACGTTTCTCAATAAGGTATCCAATGATGGGTGAACCACCATCATCAGCTGATGGTTTCCATTTCAGATTGATTGAATTACGTTGTACCTCAGTAACAGTTAATGGGCCAACTGGTCTGGAAGGAATAACTATAAAAGAAAATAAATATAATTGAATTAATAAAAAACCCAAAGCAAAATGAATAATTTATAGTATTCATTTTAAAATTAAAATAACAAATCTAAATGAAGAAAGGTGACTAAAGTAAAATAAAAAATACCTGAATTAAGAAGTAATTGAACAATCATTGAACAATTTGAAGCAAATTATATTTCAAACATTTTCAAAAAAGAAATTTAAAGATTAATAATTAAATCAACATGATGTTTAACTGAAATCATCAATCACAAGTAAACAATATGAATTCATTAACATTCATGTAAAAGTGATATCTTTGCAATTTATACTTTAAAATCATATGGATTTAAATGAGATCAAGTTGTAGGTAAATTAATTTTTTCTAGCTTTCACAGTTATCCTTTTACATTAAGATTTTATAGAATATATATAGTAAATGAAAGTGAAAATTTCATCAAGATTTACATAAAATTACATATTATATATTATTATTATAATTATTGTTGTGAAAATGTCCAGGATACTTTTCAAAGACTGACTTAAAGTTATTATTTTATTATTTATTATGATATAAAAAATTATAGAAAGTTAATATAATATTTTGTTTGAAATGTAATATTAAATTTGTATGAGATAGATACACTTAAATTTAACAAATTTATGCATTGTCACCGATACACATGCACACAAATTCAGGTATCTTTTCACAGAAATACTCACTCAGTCCTTTCTTGGTGATAACAGCCCTTGGTGTCTCACATGTTTTGCTCTTTCCAATTTTGTTTTCAGCACAAACAGAGAAGAAGTATTCCATATTTTCATCCAATTTGGTGACTTTGCAGAAAGTATCAAGAGCTGCAACTGAACAGAGTTTGCTCCAATTGTCTGGTTTGAATGGAGATATAGCAAGATGATATTTGGTAAGTGGTGTGCCACCATTTGATTTTGGGGATTCCCATTCCAGTTCAACAAAGTTTTCACCAATTCTTGTAGCTCTCAAGTTACGAGGTGGATCTGGAACAACTGTACAAAAACATAAAATAAGCAAAACAAATGAAGATTTCACAATTAAGATTCACAGTGAATATATTAATATAGATGTCTATAATGCAATGAAGCATTTTCTACATGTCACTGAAAACATGAATATTAATTAATTACTGTGTATGTAATATGCATTAATTTCAGATATTTTATTAAAGTTTCTTTTCTAATGATATCATAACTTTTTCAATATTAGACTATTTTTTTAACCAAAATAAGTTGTGAATTTTGATTATGTACTTCAGATAGAGTTCAGTAATAAATAATGCAAGCATTTATAAATTAAAAAATACCTTGGTATTTCCAAATTACTTTTAACAGTAATAATGATAAATCTTATAGGAATTGATTTATATAAGTAACCTGCAAATAAGCTCTTCAACAAAGTATATTTCAGACTTAATGAATTATGGGAATATAAAAATAAGGATACTGGGAAAAAACTTACTCAGTTCTCTCAATGGCCTAATTACATTTGATTCCAATGGTCGACTATGTCCCTCTGCATTAACAGCAATAATACGGAAATAGTATTCTGTTCCTTCCATCAAGTTGCCAACAGTATATGTTGTTTGTTTAGCATCAACTGTTGCTGCCTTTGACCAAGTAGATCGTGTAGCTGTTCTATATTCAACCAAATAACCAGTTATAGGAGTGCCACCATCATTTTCTGATGGCTTCCATTCCAGATCAGCTGAGTTATCAGTGACATTGGTGATATTCAAAGGACCAACAGGAGGAGATGGCACATCTGAAAATTTAAATTGTTTTTGGATGATAAAAATTTTACTTTTTAAGGAGTCAAAAGATCAAACTGACAGAATATTAAATAAATTCTTTTTAAGAAAATATGCTTAGTTCTTATAATATTCCTGTAGCAATGTTTATTTAATATAAACTATCATTTAAATGTATATATTTCAAATAATACATAAAATGAATTTGTTAAAATCAGAATGTTTTTTCTTTTTCTTTCTGACATTAACTTTTAAAGATAAAATAATTTCCTCAGATTAAAAAAGTTTATAAGGAGAAATTTAAAACATTTACATTTTGATAAATATTTTTTCAGAAAACGTCATATTAAATAAAGAATTTAAGATGAATATAATGTACTTCTAACATGTTTATTTGTACATACTTATCTGGGTATCAATAATAAAATGATTATCTTTCAAATTATTTATCAGAAACTTCTATAAAGTAATGTGAGAAAAGTATATTATCATAATAATTGAAAATTTAAAACGTGATTATCTGTCAATTGATCTTATGTAATAATTTGTCATAATATTTTTAAACTCTATCAAGAAACGTGAATAAAGTCATGTAAACTATATGATAAATTGTGATTTTCATTTTTGTAAGAAAGTTTAATTATGCAATAAATATAGTAATAATAATTATTTACCAAATGGACTTCGAGCAAGAATTGCTGCATCTGACTCAAGAGGAGAACTATTTCCAATTCTGTTGAAAGCAATAACTCTGAAGAAGTACTCATTCTTCTCATAAAGACCATGAATGGTCAGTTCAAATGTTGAAGCATCAACTTCATCAACTTTAGACCATAATATGGCTTTAGCATGTTTCTTTTCAACATTGTATCCAATAATAGGTGCTCCACCATCATCTGCAGGTGCTCTCCATTTAATACTGATATTTGTACGCTGTACATCAGTAATTTCAAGAGGTCCAGTTGGCATAGAAGGAACAGCTACAAAAAAAGAATGGATATATTATCAGTGTAATGCTATGAAAACAATATTTTTATCTATGACAATATATCAACAACATTAATAAAATTATGAAAAAATAAATTCAGAAGAGATGTTTATGAATAGATTTGAAGTAAATTTACTTACTTGCTTCTCGTACTGGAACAATAGCCTCTGGAATTTCAGCATTTTTACCAGGACCAACTTTGTTTTCAGCACAAACAGCAAAGTAGCATTCAGTGTTTTCCTTCAGATCAGTTACTTTGTATGTTGTGGTCTGACCATCAACAGACATGACTCGTTCCCAATCACTCTTCTTGTCTTTTCTTTTCTTAATGATATATTTAAGGATTTTAGAGCCTCCATCATCTTTAGAATGTCTCCATTCCAAAGTAACAAAGTCCTTTCCAATTCTTGTAGTCATTAATTTGCTAGGTGGTCCTGGTGGTACTGCAAGAGAAAAATAAAATGCCAACCATGAAAAAAGTATAATTTCAATTAATATATTTAAAATAACACAAAAAATATAATTTAAATGAGATTAACTAACATTTTTCTCTTGTTGGAGTTGCAGAATCAGTAGTTTCCAGAGGTGGACTCTCTCCTTCTTCATTAACAGCAATGACATGGAAATAGTATTCAGTTCCTTCAACTAAGCCAAGAATTCTGGTAACAAATACATTTGGTGCCACTTCCATACCCTTGAGCCAAGTCAAGCGAGAAGCAGATCTATATTCAATGATGTACTTAGTGATTGGTGTACCACCATCACTGTCTGGTGCTTTCCATTCAAGATCAACATAGTCATAAGAGACTTTGACAACTTCCAAAGGTCCTTTAGGACGAGATGGTACAGCTGAAAAAGAAAACAAACATTATATTATTTCAATAAATTTTCAAAGTTATTCTAGCTCTTTTTAAAAAATATAACAACTCACTAATAATTTTATGAAATAATTTAGGTAATTATCATATACAGGGAAAACTTACTAAAGGAACTCTTGGCCATGGTTGGTACTTCTGATATCAAAGGATCACTATGACCAATTTTATTAACAGCAGTGATTCTAAAGTCATATTCTGCATTCTGCCTCAGTTCCTGAATTGAGTAACTGGTAATAGATGCTGCAACTTTATTCACTACATTCCAATATTGCCTGTTAGCTTCCTTCATCTCAATAATATATGCAGTAAGTGGACTTCCTCCATCATCTGTTGGTGGTTTCCAAGATATTGTCATTGATGTTTTCTGAATATCTGTAGCCTTAATAGGACCTACAGGTCTTGAAGGACGTTCTGTAAGCATAAAATGAATTACATTTACTTAATCAGTTTACAATAGTTTGTTTAAATAAAAGCAGAAGTAATCCCAAACTCAATATAAATTTATAGTGAACAAACATATTTAAATAAATCACAAAACTTACGCAAAGCTCTCATTGGAGTAACAGGATATTCTGCATCACAACAAGGACTCAATCCACTTTTGTTTTCAGCCTGGATACAGAAGTAATAATCAAGGTTCTGTTTCAGATTCCTGATTGTGCAGCTGTGTTCATGGCTACTGACAGTCATAATATTATCTCTTAATTCTGAAGTAACACCAATCTTTGAAATGACGTACTTCAAGATCTTTGAACCTCCATCAGACAAAGGTGATTTCCATTCCATAACTGCAAAGTCTGGTCCAACTTGTGTAGCTCTAAAGTAGATAGGTGGACCAGGTGCGACTGAAAAAAGTATGATATTTTTCATAATAATCTAATAATGTAAAGATTATATTTGAGTTTATTTCCAATGAAAGATTTTTTTTTTCAAAATAAGAAAAAATGTTAAAATTAATTTATGGAGTCAAGAGTATTTGCTAATTATATTGTATACAGAATTAAAGTATTTTAGTCTTGCAATTTCTGTGATAACAATAATGCAATGCAATAATTATAAGCCAATATCATTAAAATTTTCCTGATATTAAATACCTATTTTCTACAAAGAAATCAATTTCAAAATAGCAATATACTGTTACTTATTTTATATAAGTAATGTTATTTCATTAATTATAAACAAATAAACACAATTTTAAATTAATTAAAGAGTAGATAAAAGGTAGAAAAAATTCAGATGTATAACTCTTTAATTATAATTGAAGTAAACACTTACCAATTTTTCTTACTGGTTTTGTAACATCAGTTGATTGAAGTGGCTTACTGTAGCCTTCAACATTGATTGCAAATATACGGAAGTAGTATTCTGATTCCTCAGTCAATTTTGTTATTGTGCAAGAAAGTGTATTTGCATCCACAATTTGAGACTTTGTCCAAAATGTTCTTGATGCTAATCTGTACTCAATAGCATAACCTGTCAAAGGAGTACCACCATCATTGGTTGGAGGTTTCCATGCTAAATCAGCTGAGTTGTTGGTAACATTACTTATTTCCAAAGCAAGAGGTGAGGATGGCACATCTGTAAAAGAAAAGATCAAAGACTTTCAGCTTTTCATCAATCAAAAGTTAATGATTTTTAGCATCTTCATAACTCATCATTGGATAAATGACTTAAAAATTGAATTCCAAATTGGAGAGAAGAACAAGTTTTTAATTTACTAAAATTCAAAAGTTAGTTAGATAATTAAATGAAATTTTAACGATATATATTTAAAATTCACCGAGGATTTTGTTGATATTAGCATTTTTCCTACGGTTGAAGTATATAAAAAAATCAAATCCTATTATATGTGAGATTCATAAAATAATATATCAGAAATTATTTCAGAATTTGGCATAGTTGGGAAAAGATTTCAATATTTTCAGAAGGAAATTAAATTATAATTTAGATATCAACAGAAAATCTTAAAGCTATTTTAAATAAATTTTTGACTAAATTTAAATTAAATTTTGAAAAAGGTGCCAAAAGAAGCAATAATTTTTAATGCCAACATCTAACAAAGTGAACAATCTTTTTATCAACAGAAAAAATTACAACAAAATTATAAGGTAAATATAAATCTTTCTTACTGTATGGACTCTTTGCCATTGTTGCATCTTTCGTTTCAAGAGGTTCGCTTTCACCAATTTTATTTTCGGCAATAACCCGGAAATAGTACATTGAATTCTCTTGCAGTTCTGTTACACAGCATTCAGTTGTATCTGCACTGACTTTAGTTGCTTTAGACCAGAATTTTCCTGATTCATGTCGCTTTTCAACAATAAATCCAGTAAGAGGAGATCCACCATCATCAGATGGTTGTTTCCATTTAAGACTAATTGAGTTACGTTGGACTTCTGTTACATTTAGAGGACCTGTTGGCCTAGAAGGAGGAACTGTAAAAAAGAAAAAAAATTTTGATCTAAAGAAAACACACTAACAAGGAAATAATATATGCTACAATGTTTCTCTAATTTAATATCAAAGGTTTTTAATGATATACATTTATAACAAGTTTCAATTTCATTTAATATAAAGAGATGTATAATTGATGCATTTTAATGAATATCATTTAAATTATTTCATGTACATACATATATGCATAAATAAAGGGTTGATGGAAAGTTCTTGGCATGACCTACTTCCTAAAATCCAGAATTTATTTTGATTTCCTTTTTTGGATTGACTAAGAACTTTTAAGCACCACCTCATTCATTATATATATATATATATATATATATATGTGTGTGTGTGTGTGTGTGTGTGTAAATAAAGCGAAAAGGAAAACATTTTTTACTAGTACATTTTGTCCTAAAGATTTTATATTACAGATTTATTTATAAACAGATGTAAAAAATATTGTTAGGTCATCAAAATGTTTTAAGAATGCTCCAAAATATTTATAAAGCTAACTGTGAAATTCAATATAAACTATGAAGGATGCTAAATGATGTAATTTAATAGCTAATAAACAAAAGCGAGTAAATGTTGTTATTGTTGTTGTTAAATTTTATTTTCTTATTTGTTTATATATTTATTTATTTACTTTTTTTTATTAATGTAATTATTATTTATTGTTTTATTTTAATTTGATAAATTATTTATGTATTTATTTTAAATAACAGATAAATAAATTTTCTTTGAATGTTTAAAAACTTTTCTGGTTATGAATGTTGGCTTGAGAAACAAATATTTCTTTTAGGAAAGGACATATTTGAAAAAATTCAGAGCGTCAGTTAATATTTTGGCAAGATTCAATAGCAGCAATCACAGGAACTTTAAGTTATTTTCTCTTTTAATAAGTGTGGCAGTCTTTAGACCAAAGTTGTGGTTGAACTTGTTTCTATGTATGACTAATGTATATCATAAATTGTTATGTATAAGGTCCTTTTTGTGTTCATAGATTTTTTTTCTTCTCATTTATGCCTGTTTCCTCAATATATTGTAAGAAACAGTTGTGACAGTTTATTTTATATATACCTGATTCAGAATTAATATTATCATGGACATTGCTGGTTCTGATCAGGTCCATAATAGTTTTGAATGTGGTTGTAATAATTTTGATATTGCTCAGATTGGATATATTGTTTTGGATAATAGATGTTAAAGAGTTATTAGGTAATATTATATGTCTGCTTTTATCTAGTTTATTGTCATTGTTGTTGTTTTTAATGACATTATCTTTGTTCTTGTAGGTTTTGTATGCCTTTATTTTGTATGCAGATTTTGGATGAAATACAGAAAAGAAAAGTTTTCATTTTGTTTTTATTCATATTGTCTTTTTACAGATACATTTTATTTACATCTGAATTTTTACACACACAAATATATATATATATATATATATATATATATATATATATATTAATCGGTATAACCCCAAGCAAGGCAGTACAGCCACTAGCATGCAAGAAGGGGTTACAGGATGTGGAGGAATTAAGAACAGAAACATAAGTAATGAGGAGAAAGAGAAAAGAGCAATCAGGGGAGTAGATAGCAAATGACATTGTATTTAAATTTTTGCAGATTAAAGGTGGCTGGAAAGCATGGATCCAGGAGAGGGATCCACCAGCGAGAAGTACAAGATAAGAAACTGTTAGCATAGAAATTACAGCTTAAATTTAATGATTATATAACAAAATACATAATCATGGGTAGAAAAATACATGCACACACATGAAGGTGTGTTGAAGTTTTTTTCAAAAAACATCTGACAATTTTCAGTGCACCCTCATATACTACTGTAGAAGAAATGAATATAATAAAAGCCGGTTTGAATAATAAAAGCTAAACTGATAAATATTATATTACTCACTCAGTCCTTTCTTGGTGATAACAGCCCTTGGTGTCTCACATGTTTTGCTCTTTCCAATTTTGTTTTCAGCACAAACAGAGAAGAAGTATTCCATATTTTCATCTAATTTGGTGACTTTGCAGAAAGTATCAAGAGCTGCAACTGAACAGAGTTTGCTCCAATTGTCTGGCTTGAATGGAGATATTGCAAGATGATATTTGGTAAGTGGTGTGCCACCATTTGATTTTGGGGATTCCCATTCCAGTTCAACAAAGTTTTCACCAATTCTTGTAGCTCTCAAGTTATGAGGTGGATCTGGTACAACTGTATAAAAGAAATAAACTCAATAATCAGAAGCATTCACTGATAAAAGATCAAAAGGATTATTTCATTATAGCTAGGCTATTCATATTTGATAAGTTAATAAATTTACAATATCTACTTTTTTATGAATAGAAATAAAAATATTGTAAAATAATACTCATTAATTATATTTTCTTAAATATAAAAATAAATTTTAGATGTATTTAAAAAATGATACTTATGATGATCCAACTTAGCAGCCATAGATATTCTATGTACACTGACTCAAAGTTGCCCATGAGCTAGTTATAGCTCTTTATGCTAATTACCTATTAGCTAAACCAATCCCATTACATCTCCCTGAATCTTTTGGGTTTCACGCCCTGCATGGTTCTATGGCTTCGCTTACATTTCCTTCTCTTCTTACTGGTTTCACGAGTGTTTCTCATTATGGGGGACCTTGATCTAGTTCTTTTATTCTCTTTTCTATTGAAAAAATGTTTTTTTTGACTTTTTACATCATTGTGTATTATTTTGACAATTTTTACATCAGTCTCATCATCTACATGCAACTTGAAAGTGATTTTTCTTTTTGTATTATTAGGTTGGTGCAAAAATAATGACGTAAGAATGTCGTTTTTTGACGTTAAAAAATACGTCAAAAAACGACATTATTACGTCATTATTTTTTGCAGCAACCTAATATTACATGTCTGTTCACATGCTAGACAGTTCTCTCTCTTTGATTCATGTTTATAGTTGCAATATCTGCATTTTATCATTGTTCTTTTTACTGCATGTGTCCATAAGCTCAGTTAGGTTTTCATTTGTATTAAATTTTTCAATTAACTCCTCTTGTAAAAAGTCAAAACAAGCTTCTAAAGTAATTAGGTTTGTCTGTAACTGCTCTAAAATTTTTACTGTATGAGAGGTGTTGTACAGTCCTTGTACCAATTGGAGTTGAATTAATTCTTTCTCTGTGCTTATTTCTTGTCCTAGTTCATGAAATTCATAATATCTTCTGGTATCACTTAACCTTCTTAGATATTTCCTTATAGGCTCCCTAAATTCTTGTGTCTATGATAAGAATTTGGTTTGTTCATCTATGAGCAATCTTTTCTTTGGTTGAATATTTCTCAATATTATTTATTTGACTTCCTTAAATGTCAAGTTTTCAATTTCAGCTGGGTAAGTCATTAACAAAATCTGCCTAATGGCTTTGTATTCCACAATGGTCAAAAATAGATCTGTGATTTCTTTCTGTTCTTCAGGTGTTTGGTCATCTCGTAACTTCTTCTGGCATGTGCCTCAAAGCATTTTATCCAAATCTTTATGTTTTCAGAGTCTTCTGTGTTCAACAGATCTCTGTCAGGTGACAGTATTTTGTTATGATGATCCCACTGAGTAGCCGTAGTTATTCTACATACACTGTATAAGCTCCCTTTATGTTAATTACCTATTAGCTAAACCAATCCAATTAAAGATACATTAATTATATAAAATGAAAATAGTTTTCTGTATTACTCTAATATATTAAACTTCACTTTCTGGAAGGTTATAATAAATGATTACTCAATAAAGGGATATTGAGAAAAAACTTACCCAGTTCTCTCATTGGCCTAATTACATCACTTGATTGCAATGGTCGACTATGTCCCTCTGCATTAACAGCAATAATACGGAAATAGTATTCTGTTCCTTCCATCAAGTTGCCAACAGTATATGTTGTTTGTTTAGCATCAACTGTTGCTGCCTTTGACCAAGTTGTTCTTGTAGCTGTTCTATATTCAACCAAATAACCAGTTATAGGAGTGCCACCATCATTTTCTGATGGCTTCCATTCCAGATCAGCTGAGTTATAAGTGACATTGGTGATATTCAAAGGACCAACAGGAGGAGATGGTACATCTGAAAATTAAATAAAAATTTAATATTCAATAAAGCAATTTAGAATTGTATTTTATAATAGTTTATCATAAAATAATGTACAGTAAAAGTTTAGAGGATGGGAAGATAACATAGAAGTTATCAGTGTGGAAAATGGAGTTCATCTCTTCTCCTTTCAGTTATGGGTTAAATAGTAGAAAGGTCTAGGCTCTTTTGCTTTGCTTGGCTATCAGTCTAGAAGGACAACTCCAAATTCCAAACCTACTGGGTGTGGGATGGCAACCTGTAGAAACTTATTTGCTATGGAAACCACAGCAGCAACACTTAGTATGGTGAGATTGTGGCCCTATTCTCCACAGAGGATTTTAAGGAAGTCAGAGAGAGAAAAGTTTAAACTAATCATTATCGTAATTATATGCAGTTGATATTATCATGAACTTATCAAAGTAATTCAACATTTATATTAAACATTGTTCTTTATGAATTTTACAAAATATCAGATATTGGCTTTCATAGAAAATACTATATAAAATCAAAAATAATTTTTAAAGTGTTTCTGAACATAGAAAGAAAAATATGAAAGAATAAAAATATTTTGCATCATATCATATTAAAACAAATTTAAACTTAAAAATATTTACCAAATGGACTTCTTGCCATGGTTGCTGAATCTGATTCAAGTGGAGTACTTTTACCAATCTTATTTATAGCAAATATTCTGAAGAAGTACTCATTTTTCTCATAAAGACCATGAATTGTCAGTTCAAGAGTTGATGCATCAACTTCATCAACTTTTGCCCAGAGAACTGCCTTAGGATGTTTCTTCTCAACTTTGTATCCAATAATAGGTGCTCCACCATCATCTGCAGGTGCTCTCCATTTAATACTGATATTTGTACGCTGTACATCAGTAATTTCAAGAGGTCCAGTTGGCATAGAAGGAACAGCTACAAAAAAGAATGGATATATTATCAGTGTAATGCTATGAAAAACAATATTTTTATCTATGACAATATATCAACAACATTAATAAAATTATGAAAAATAAATTCAGAAGAGATGTTTATGAATAGATTTGAAGTAAATTTACTTACTTGCTTCTCGTACTGGAACAATAGCCTCTGGAATTTCAGCATTTTTACCAGGACCAACTTTGTTTTCAGCACAAACAGCAAAGTAGCATTCAGTGTTTTCCTTCAGATCAGTTACTTTGTATGTTGTGGTCTGACCATCAACAGACATGACTCGTTCCCAATCACTCTTCTTGTCTTTTCTTTTCTTAATGATATACTTAAGGATTTTAGAGCCTCCATCATCTTTAGAATGTCTCCATTCCAAAGTAACAAAGTCCTTTCCAATTCTTGTAGTCGTTAAATTGCTAGGTGGTCCTGGTGGTACTGCAAGAGAAAAATAAAATGCCAACCATGAAAAAAGTATAATTTCAATTAATATATTTAAAATAACACAAAAAATATAATTTAAATGAGATTAACTAACATTTTTCTCTTGTTGGCGTTGCAGAATCAGTAGTTTCCAGAGGTGGACTCTCTCCTTCTTCATTAACAGCAATGACATGGAAATAGTATTCAGTTCCTTCAACTAAGCCAAGAATTCTGGTAACAAATACATTTGGTGCCACTTCCATACCCTTGAGCCAAGTCAAGCGAGAAGCAGATCTATATTCAATGATGTACTTAGTGATTGGTGTACCACCATCACTGTCTGGTGCTTTCCATTCAAGATCAACATAGTCATAAGAGACTTTGACAACTTCCAAAGGTCCTTTAGGACGAGATGGTACAGCTGAAAAAGAAAACAAACATTATATTATTTCAATAAATTTTCAAAGTTATTCTAGCTTTCATTAAAAAGATGTTATGGCTGAAAAAGTATATATATGTATGTATTTTAATTTTTTAATAAGTATGAAATAAATGATGATAATTTAGTGAATACATACATATAGAACCATAAACTATAATGCTGTAATTAATTTATATCTGTATATGATTTGAAAATAAATACTCTAACATATTTGATATTTACTGAACACAATGTTTTCAAGCAAAAAATAATTATGTCAAATACAATATTGAAATATTTCATAATAAAAGAGGAATTGCTGAATACAATAATATGAATTACAGTTCTTACCAAATGAACTTTTGGCCATTGTTGAAACTTCTGATATCAAAGGATCACTATGACCAATTTTATTAACAGCAGTGATTCTAAAATCATATTCCACATTCTGCCTCAGTTCCTGAATTGAGTAACTGGTAATAGATGCTGCAACTTTATTCACTACACTCCAATATTGCCTGTTAGCTTCTTTCATTTCAATAATGTATCCAGTAAGTGGACTTCCTCCATCATCTGTTGGTGGTTTCCAAGATATAGTCAGAGATGTTTTCTGAATATCTGTAGCCTTAATAGGACCTACAGGTTTTGAAGGACGTTCTGTAAGGATAAAATGAATTACATTTATTTGATTGGCTAACAATATCTAGTTTAAATAAAAGCAGAAGCAATCTCAAATCAATATAGATTTATAGTGAATGAACATATTTAAATAAATCACAAAACTTACGCAAAGCTCTCATTGGAGTAACAGGATATTCTGCATCGCAACAAGGACTCAATCCACTTTTGTTTTCAGCCTGGATACAGAAGTAATAATCAAGGTTCTGTTTCAGATTCCTGATTGTGCAGCTGTGTTCATGGCTACTGACAGTCATAATATTATCTCTTAATTCTGAAGTAACACCAATCTTTGAAATGACGTACTTCAAGATCTTTGAACCTCCATCAGACAAAGGTGATTTCCATTCCATAACTGCAAAGTCTGGTCCAACTTGTGTAGCTCTAAAGTAGATAGGTGGACCTGGTGGTTCTGTAAATATAAATTCCATGTAAAATATAAGCATCCCTCTTAGAAATTTATAATATATTTAACCATCTATAAATTTGAACAAAGAACAAAAATAATATATACGATTTATTATAAATTTTGCTTAAAATTTATTTTCAGATCCAATTCAAATACAAAAATATTTTCCACCTGTGTAATTAACTTACCAATCTTTTTCATTGGTCTTATTGCATCAGCTGTTTCTGTTGGTTTACTTGCACCTTCGGCATTTAGGGCAGAAACACGGAAATAGTATTCAGTTTCTGTTGCCAATTTAGTCACTGTGTAAGTGAGAGTATTTGCATTTACAGATTCAGACTTGGTCCAGAATGTCCTTGAGCTAGATTTGTATTCAATAGCATAACCTGTCAATGGAGTACCACCATTACTGGTTGGTGGTTTCCATGTTAAATCAACAGAGTTGTTGGTAATATTGCTTACTTCCAAACCAATAGGAGGAGATGGTACATCTGAAAGGTAAAAGAAAGCTTATTGAAAAAGTCAAGAATTATTTTAAAAATATTTCATAATTCATTTAGGCTTCCAAAATATTAATTTATACTTTGCATGAGAGAACATATTATAAAAAATAAGAAAGTGTATTGAGATCATCTGCTTCAGTTAAATCATAATAAATCACATCCTGTTAAATTTTATATATATCAAATACATCTATTTGCTTTAGACAACATCCTGTAAAAAAATCTAAGGGAAAACACAATTTTATTTTCTTACCAAATGGACTCTTAGCCATAGTAGCATCCTTAGTTTCAAGAGGTTCACTTTCACCAATTTTATTTTCAGCAATTACTCTGAAGTAGTATAGGGTCTTCTCTTGGAGACCTGTGACACAATATTCTGTAGTTGCAGCACTAACTTTACCAGCCTTGGACCAGTATTTAGCAGATTCATGACGTTTCTCAATAAGGTATCCAATGATGGGTGAACCACCATCATCAGTTGATGGTTTCCATTTCAGACTGATTGAGTCACGCTGTACATCAGTAACAGTTAATGGACCAACTGGTCTGGAAGGAATAACTGAAAGGAGAAGGAATAAAGTATAATTACCTGATAATATGAAATAAATGAATTAATAAAAAGAATTCCTAATAGTTCCTTTATTTTAAATTTATTACTAAAAAAATGAGATACTAAGAAAAATTTCAAAAGGTTTATTAATTTTAAAGATAATTATAATTTTTGAAGAAATAAAACTGAATGCACTGATTATTGTTAAAACACTGCAGATCCACTGTTTGTCTATAAATTTCTAAATTATCAAGTATTTATTATTTATTATTTTCTTCTATAATTTTACATAAAAATAGAAAGTCTTAAAAACTAGGCATAAAATATTTATATTCTTGTTTTGGAAGGAATTTTTTAATTAAATAAATCAAAATTTTATCAAAATATATTACTCAGGTTCAAAGAAAATTCCAGAAATATAGTTGAGAGAATAGTCTTCAAAAGTATGCACATATGCTTATGTCCATGTTTGCAGGGATGAGTCAGTATAACAGATATATATGTATATATCTTTTCAGCATACCCTCATATACTATCATATATGACTATGGAAGAAATGAATATAGTAAAAGCTGGTCTGAATAACTGAAAGCTAAACTGATAAATATTATATTACTCACTCAGTCCTTTCTTGGTGATAACAGCCCTTGGTGTCTCACATGTTTTGCTCTTTCCAATTTTGTTTTCAGCACAAACAGAGAAGAAGTATTCCATATTTTCATCCAATTTGGTGACTTTGCAGAAAGTATCAAGAGCTGCAACTGAACAGAGTTTGCTCCAATTGTCTGGTTTGAATGGAGATATAGCAAGATGATATTTGGTAAGTGGTGTGCCACCATTTGATTTTGGGGATTCCCATTCCAGTTCAACAAAGTTTTCACCAATTCTTGTGGCTCTCAAGTTAAGAGGTGGATCAGGAACAACTGTATAAAATACAAAATAAGCAGAACAAAATGAAGTTTTATATAACAAGATACTAAAGAAAAAAACAGAATACAATGAGGTATTCTACTGCTAACTAAACTAAAATGTCTTTAATGCTTATCTTTCTCTACAATTTTATTATCATACTATACTTATTTATAAGAATCATTTTTATTTTGAATAATTTTACTGCGTACACAGTTTTTTAAAACACTAAAGACATCATGAAAAATATATTTTAATTTAAAAAGTTCAAGTATTCATTAATAATAAAAATGTTTTGTAGTAAAAAATTACATATATATGACATTGAATAAATGTAATCATTATTAAATTCTTCCATTAAAAGATTGACTAAAAAAATAATGAATACAATTGCATTAATAGATAAAGATATACTTAAAAGTGTTTCATATTTATACATTAATAAGAAAAATAAATTACCCAGTTCTTTCATTGGTTTAATATGTTCACGTGACTGTAATGGTTGACTATGTCCCTCTGCATTAACAGCAATAATACGGAAATAGTACTCTGTTCCTTCCATCAAGTTGCCAACAGTATATGTTGTTTGTTTAGCATCAACTGTTGCTGCCTTTGACCAAGTAGATCTTGTAGCTGTTCTATATTCAACCAAATAACCAGTTATAGGAGTGCCACCATCATTTTCTGATGGCTTCCATTCCAGATCAGCTGAGTTATCAGTGACATTGGTGATATTCAAAGGACCAACAGGAGGAGATGGTACATCTGAAAATTTAAATTTGCAACATAATTCAATGGATGTAATTATTTTAAGTAAATTAAATATGTGACTATTTTTTTAATATTTTTTAAATGCCAGTTAGTAATGTAAATTAGTTTTATTTTATAGTAAATCCATTATGCTTTGCAATTTAAAGAATTACATTAACAAAATATTATGACTAAATGTTGATTGTATATAAAGTTATGTACTGAAAACTAAAATAAAGTTAATGAATATATTTGACATTAAAAACTTTATTTAGACAGATTGTGTCTGTACAAAATATCTTCAAAATTAAAGGTTTTCAGGTTACGAAACTACTTACCAAATGGACTTCTTGCTAGAATAGCATGAGATGATTCAAGAGGAACACTTTGTCCAATTCTATTCACAGCAAATACTCTGAAGAAGTATTCATTCTTTTCATAAAGTCCATGGATTGTTAATTCAAGTTTTGAAGCACTAACTTGTTCAACTCTTGCCCACAATGTGGCCTTGGCATGTTTCTTTTCTATATTGTAACCAACAATAGGTGCACCACCATCATCTGAGGGTACTTTCCATTTGATACTGACATGAGTGCGTTGTACATCTGTGATCTCAAGTGGTCCAGTTGGAATAGAAGGAACAGCTATAAAACAAATAATAATCATTAGAAACCCTAATTTTTTTAATATCATACATTTCTTGAAAATTAAAATGTATATATTATGAGGGATGTTAGGAAAAGTAATGCTTTCTAAATATTTCCATGGAAATTAAAACAAATGTAGCACGTAAAACATCATTTAGTAAAGCAAGCATTCAGTTACAAAACAATATTTCCTCATAGTCAACAGAATTGACCTTGTATTTTTAAGGTTTTCTTCATTTCATAGGATAACTGTTATTCAGAACAACCTAGAATGTGCTGCGTTACACATATAACCATTACCACTGTTGAAACACATGAGCCATTACCTATCTGTACTCACATCTACTGTTTGGTTTCTGTAAATGTTCAGTATGTGTTAATGAATGTCAACTGTTGCTATAAATACTGTATATAATACTGATTTTACTGAGAAATATAATAACATTATCATTGCCAAAATATTCACCAAAAGAATAATCAGGACACTACTTACTTGGTTCTCTTTGTGGTATAATAGCTTCTGGAATTTCAGCATCTTTGCCAGGACCAACTTTGTTTTCAGCACATACAGCCAAATAGTATTCAACTCCTTCTTTCAAATCAGAAACTTTGTAGTCTCGAGAACTTCCATCAAGACTGATCACACGTTGCCACTGACTCTTTTTATCTTGTCTTTTCTTAATTGTATACTTGGTGATCTTAGAACCTCCATCATCTTTAGGTTGTCTCCATTCCAAACAAATAGAATCTTTGCTCACTCTTGTAACTTTCAGATTTACAGGTGGGCCAGGAGGTACTATAACAGAAAAAGACCATGATAAATATAGAATATAATTAAACTCATTATTGTAAATATGCTGTCTTCTTTTTGTTAGGGATTAATTTAAAGAATTTAACATGATTTCTGATAAGCATTAAAATATCAACTTTGCTGAGACCTGTATTAGAATATTAGCATTAATATTTTGAAATGTCATAACTTCTCTAGATTTTAAGAAAAACAAATGAGAGAATATCATTAAAATTATTTATCAGGTAATGATTATAATGTTTTGAAATAATCTTCCTTCCAAATTAATCAATAGTGGCAATACTAACATAGTTTATAATAGTTTTTTATAATATTTCAAGCTTTCAAACTATCTAACACATAAAAACTGATAAATATAGAAATAAATAAAGCTAGAAAAAAAAGAAAAATAGAAATTACATTTTCTCTTGTAGGTGTTGCAGTTTCAGTTGTTTCAAGGGTGGACTTTCTCCTTCTTCATTGACAGCAATGACATGGAAATAGTATTCAGTTCCTTCAACCAATCCAAGAATTCTGGTAACAAAGACATTTGATTCAACTTCCATACCCTTGAGCCAAGTCAAGCGAGAAGCAGATCTATATTCAATGATGTACTTAGTGATTGGTGTACCTCCATCACTGTCTGGTGCTTTCCATTCAAGATCAACATAGTCATAAGAGACTTTGACAACTTCCAAAGGTCCTTTAGGACGAGATGGAACACCTAAAACACATAGAAATATTCATATACAACGGAACAATAAGTAAATGTAGAGCTTCAAATAAAATGCATGTCTGTAAGGTTTAGGATAGATAACAGAAAGACAAAGTTTATTAAGATCTACAAAGGACAAGTAATTGTGGAGTGCTATGATGGCAAATAATCTGAATGGACACAGCACACAGAAGAAAAGGACTATATTTGAAATACTTACTAAAGCAACTCTTGGCCATGGTTGACAGTTCTGATGTCAAAGGATCACTGTGACCAATTTTATTAACAGCAGTGATTCTAAAATCATATTCCACATTCTGCCTCAGTTCCTGAATTGAGTAACTGGTAATAGATGCTGCGACTTTATTCACTACATTCCAATATTGCCTGTTAGCTTCTTTCATTTCAATAATGTATCCGGTTAGAGGGCTTCCTCCATCATCTGCTGGTGGTTTCCAAGATATTGTCATTGATGTTTTCTGAATATCTGTAGCCTTAATAGGACCTACAGGTTTTGAAGGACGTTCTGTAGGCATAAAATTAATTACATTTATTTATTTAATCAGTTTACAATAATTCATTTAAATAAAAGCAGAAACAATCTCAAAGTCAATATAGATTTATAGTGAATGAACATATTTAAATAAATCACAACTTACGCAAAGCTCTCATTGGAGTAACAGGATATTCTGCATCGCAACAAGGACTCAATCCACTTTTGTTTTCAGCTTGGATACAGAAGTAATAATCAAGGTTCTGTTTCAGATTCCTGATTGTGCAGCTGTGTTCATGGCTACTGACAGTCATAATATTATCTCTTAATTCTGAAGTAACACCAATCTTTGAAATGACGTACTTCAAGATCTTTGAACCTCCATCAGACAAAGGTGATTTCCATTCCATAACTGCAAAGTCTGGTCCAACTTGTGTAGCTCTAAAGTAGATCGGTGGACCAGGTGGTGCTGGAAGAAAATGTATTGTTTAATTTAAGAAAATATGAAAATATATATATATATATATATATATATATAAGCACCACAGAAAAGATAAAATTTTATAATGATAACTTTATCAAAATGACTTGAGTTTCTCTATATAACAATAATATTAACACAACCCAGATGTTATCAGGAATAGCAAAATGGACTAGATATTCTGATATTTTACATACAAACTGACTATACCATTCAAAAAAAAAATTTGCTGTTATTGAATCTCCAGTGAAAATGAAAAGACATGTGGCATGAATATGCAAATACATGGTATAAAATCATTATAATTTCAACAGTACTGACAGGAGGAGAAATAACGGATCAGAAAAATTTGAAACCAGAGACCAAAAACAGGAAGAATAACATGTGAACAGATATTTCAAGAGATAAACAAAGGAACTGCAGGCAGCATAACAGATCTGATCGCAAAGTGAAAATTTAAAGAGAGAGACTGAATTTCTATTAATGACAGCCTATAACAATTCTTTAAAAATCAACTAGTTGATTCAGAAAGGTTAGAAAAATAGGTGATAAAGGTGATCTGTGTAAATGAGTGCAATTTGACCATGTAAATTAATGGTATGTACCCAAACCTGGCATTTTCTTAGAGAATAAAAAAAGTAAAATTTTCTGTACTTTCAAATTGAAATGCCGCATCCAATGACCAGCTTTTGTCATTGTAAACAGAGAAAAAATCTGTTAGCAGATATTCCTGTTCCAGACAATAAAAAATATCTAATTCTTGTGAGAGAAAAATATGCAGAACATCAAGGTGACAGTTCTATCTCTCATTATTGGCCACACTTTACAAAGTTTAAACTTTACAAAGCAATTGAAAGAATTTGAAATTTAAGGAAGAATTGAAACCATCCAGATGATAGTATTACTAAAATCAGTAAGAATACTGATGTGATAAAATGAAGGAATATTAAGAATATTTGAAATTATTTTCTCTCCAGTTGTAGCTTCCAGTTACTACTGGTATGAAAACTCAATGAGTACAAATAATAATAATAATCAGCAATATTACATATTTTAAATTTCTTCAAGTAAAATATATTTGTAATTGAATATATAATAACTTACCAATTTTCTTTGTTGGTTTAATAGCCTCAGTTGTTTCTGCTGGTTTACTTTGTCCTTCTGCATTAATAGCAAAGACACGGAATAAATATTCTGCACCTTCATTCAGTTTAGGCACAGTGTACATTGTTTTACTTTCATTAACAGTCTCACATTTGGTCCAGAATGACCTGGATTCCAACTTGAATTCAATAATATAGCCAGTTAGTGGAGAGCCTCCATCATTAGTTGGAGATTTCCATGTCAAATCAGCTGAGTTGTTTGTGACATTGCTAACTGTCAAACCAACTGGTGGGGATGGTACATCTGAAACATGAACAATATTTATCTTAAAAATTTACTCACATTAATTTTAAACAATATAAAATAACTTTTTTTAAAATATTGGATGAGGAATTCAATTATGGTATTTGAACTGATATTAACATTTTTTTAAAATATTCAAAACAATTCATTACTAAACCATAACCCAGAAACTTTTAAATTGTATCTTTAGATATATATTTTCTTTTACAATAAATTAATTGACCATTGGCCGTGTGGTAATCAAATTACAATTGACTTAAAAAGGGAACGTTTTCACTACACAAACAGTAATTGCACAATTCATCAATTTAGCCAAACAGTTAAAGGCAAACAATTCTTCACAACTTAAATTCTAACTAACAAGTAACACACACATACACACTAATATTTGAACAAACACATTTCAGATTTTTCTTTGCAGAAACCAAATTATTTTAATTTCACTAACAAATCAAAACCATTAACTTTTATTGACCAAATTTCTGCATGAACATTCTTCATAACCTTGTCTCAATTGCCACAGTCATCAAACATTCTGTTATCTTTGCATGTATATCTATTGTATATATAAAAATCTCTTTATTGTTGGATCTCTAACCACTGTGTTTTTAGTAATTTCTTGAAATGAAAATTGTCCTTATATTCTTTATTTGATCTACATATTGTGGGATAATGCATAATAAGCACGCATAACCTTTGTCTTACATAAATTACCTTCTGATACGTTTTCACTCAGCTACAATCCATAACAAGAGCATGACAAACATTGGATGACAAGTGTCTGTTATATTCAAGTTATATTCTATTCTAGAAATTACTGATCATGTTCATGACTTAATTTTGGCTGATCAACAAACCTCAGCTAAAAGAAAAAATGCTAAGACACTAGAAATATCCAGAAAACATATTAAGTTTATAATTTAAGCGCACTTCAAAGAGTTTTCAGTTAAGTTGGTGCCAAAATGTTTGAATACCAACCAGAAATTATATTGATTTTATAGCATTTTCAATGAACTAGTGATAATTTCATTGAATGACTTGTAATTGTTGATGAAACATAGTTACCTGACTATGTTCTGGAGACAAAACTCCAGTCCATGAAGTGGCAGTACTTTGGTTCTCCATGGCTCAAAAACTTCAAAACCCACAAATTAGCTAGAAATAGATAGGTCTGGCTATTGCTTGTTTCACACTTCTTCTATGTCTTTTGAAGAAGAGTAGATGTTTATCCCTTGTTTTCTGTTTAGGATTGGGTTTCTGGTTCTTTCTCCTAAAGTCTTCTCATTCTCTTTCACCCCTTGTGTGTTAATGGCATTTAATGAAATGATTAAAAAAATGTCATAGCCAGATTTTTTTTTAAATATGGAAGGTATTATGATGACTGTCTTTAGAAGGGCCAAAAACTTAATGCAGAATACAACTTTAGCTTACTGCACCAATTAAAGGAGGCACTAAAAGTCAAACATAAAGAGAAACTGAGGAAAGGTGTTTTTTTTTTTTTTTGTAGGACAATGCACTTGCTCACAGGACTGGCAAGATGATGGCTGCTTTTAAGAATTTGGAGATTGGGTGCACTGATCATCCACTCTGCTCACCAGATCTTGCTCTATTTGACAATTTATTATTTCCAAACTTTAAAAGGAGTTTGAAAAAGATAACATTTTCTAATGATTTGGTGATGATAGGTGTAGAAAAGCAGAATTTCAATAACCAAACATCAGAACTATTTTGGAAGGTTAAAGAAACTTGACAAACATGTGCCAATTCTGTTGGATGAATATGTGGAATAGCATATATCTTTCATAGTTTAAAGTCATTCCTTTCTAGGTCAGGTTAAGAACATTTCAGCATGCTCTTTGTACTTGTATATTACAAATTATCAGTGTACTTTGTAATTTTTCTATAATTCTCTAGCGAAGGAAAATTCTCAAGGTTCAAACTGATATGCAAAATATATAATGCCCACACAATTTCTATATTAATGAAAATTTATCTTCTTTGAAAAAAATTAAATAATATTCAATGTTTACATAAAAATGTTTGCATATTCTTTAAATAATAGACATTGTATAAAGAATTTTTCATAAGATTATTTAAAAAATTAAAATGTTCCAAATAGATTTACATACCGAATGGGCTCTTTGCCACTGTAGCATCTCTCGTCTGTAAAGGTTCACTTTCTCCAATTTTGTTTTCAGCAATAACCCTAAAGTGGTATAATGTTTTCTCTTGGAGACCAGTTACACAGCATTCTGTTGTATCAGCACTGACCTTATCAGCTTTGGACCAATACACAGCAGAATCATATCGTTTTTCCACAATATATCCAGTAATAGGTGAGCCACCATCATCATTTGATGGCTTCCATTTGAGGCTTATAGAGTTACGTTGGACATCCGTTACAGATAAGGGACCAATTGGTTTAGAAGGTACAACTATAAAGTAAATGAAATAATAATTTATTCAAAATTAAAATTTACTTATTATATAACAACATCAGAATGAAAAACAATTTTATAAATTAGATTTTATTGCTATTCTTATTCAACATATATTAGATGCTCAAGTATGTTCTTTGAAGAAGAGATTTGTGCATCAGAATAATTTTGATAGGTTAATGATGTTTTCAAAGTTATAATCATTTATATATATTTTATATTACTCAAGTTTTAAAATTGTACTTTATTGTTTTATTTAATAAGAAACAATAAAGAATAAAGCCTAAAAATTAAAAATGTCTGCAATTACTTACGAAGCCCTCTCTTAGTGGTAATAGGCTTTTCAGTTTTCACAGTTTGGCCTTTTCCAATTTTGTTTTCAGCACAAACCATGAAGTAATAATCCATGTCTTCTTCCAAGCTAATTGCTTTGCAATATGTATCATAGGCACTTGTTGAAGTCAATTTTGTCCAATTATCTGGTTTGAATGGAGAAATTGACACAGAGTATTTAGTGATTGGTGCCCCACCATCTGATTTAGGTTCATTCCACTCCAATTCAATGAAGTTCTGGCCAACACGGGAAGCTCTTAAATTAATAGGTGCTCCAGGAGCAGCTACAAAATAAAAAAATCAATAAATAAAGTTAAAAATAGAGAAGCAATAACTATATCTATAATTATTATAATAATTATAAAAGCATATACATATGCATCAAATTCTACAAATATCTTGTCAGTTCAGACATACTGTCAAAAGTAAATGAACACCACATATACAGGAAGTTTTCAAGATGATAAAAATATGAGAGGGAAATTCACTTCTGTGATTTTTTTGTGGTTAAAAATGACCATATTTTAAGGAAAAGACATTTAGTTTGATTTTGATGCAATAAGAATAATTATAAATTTTCTCAGAGTTTGTTTCTATAAAAAATTTTAAAACTTTATATAAACTGCAAGATAAATAGAAAGGAAGCAGACAG
The DNA here is from genome assembly GCA_903632075.3 of Acanthosepion pharaonis. Lineage (NCBI taxonomy): Eukaryota > Metazoa > Mollusca > Cephalopoda > Sepiida > Sepiidae > Acanthosepion > Acanthosepion pharaonis. Next base: position 371,747 of record CAHIKZ030002689.1, on the reverse strand, counting down.
ACAGCTTAAGAGAAAAGAATGCAATTGAGAATGTTAATAAATTTAGGAGAGAAAGAGATAGATAAAGTGAAGAGGAAGAAAATATGCTCTCTATTAATCATCTGAGAAAACCTTTTCTGTCTTTCATTAGCATGGCTGATGCTAATCTCCAGGAGAGTTATTGTGCCTTCTCAGGTTAATACTCTCAGCTGATATGAAGTGGAAAAAACTATATTGAGTCTACTGCTACGTCTGCTGATGAGAAAATTGGTTCACTAGACAATTTTTCTCTCCATAATCTATCTTACATATTTATAAGTTTACCATTCATCCATGCTTTGAATATTGCTGCCATATATGGTCAGTGCTCTTGCTATATATTTAAAGATTGTTGATGATCACTACTGAGAAGCAGATTTGATTATTAATGTACAATAAGTTTTTAATTCCACAGCTGCCATTCTGTTTGTGTGATGTTAATTTATCTTTCACTTTAAAGTGATATCATTTTTTATTATGGTTATCAGTTTCAATGACAATAAACAAGCTACAAAGGTAAACTTTCAAGAAAGTTAAATTATTTCTTCAGGAACAAGTATTTTCCCATAGACAATTGTATTTTGCTCTTGCTTCAACACTTTAGCATTCGATATAGTCAAACTTGCAGTGTAAATATTGATTCTCAGTCACACTGTTTGCATGACTTTCTGAATTACTTATGATGATATTATTCTATATTACAGGGCAGGTTATGGTAGGTTGAACACTGAGAGCCAATATTTACAAGGCAGGTTGAATGCTATAGTGTTAATCAAGTTCAATTCTTGATACAATGATTGTAGATAATTAATCTAAGATGTAGGGGATGATAAATGTATAACAAAGAATATAGTTTTCAAAGCTATTCTCAAAGAGAGCTTTGTCAGTACAACCACTGATTTCATAATTCTCTAAAAATTTTTAAGAATCTTACAGTTTCCAAAATAAATGTGGAATTTTCATGGATACTGTTAATATTAATAATCAATTTCTAAATGTATAGTATTTTTTCAAATTGTTAATGAATTAAAATATTGTATGATGGAAAAATACCATTTATAAAAAACATGCATAAACAATTCAAAGATATGCAAGAAATAAAATTTAATACTTTTGATGGTAAAAAATGATTGGTACAGCATTCTTGGGTAAGGGAAGGTAGATAATTAATTGGGACATATAAAGACTGAGTTAACTGCAAACATTTAAAAAAAATATAAAAATCTTACTCAGTTCTCTCATTGGTTTAATCAGTTCACTTGATTCCAGTGGTCGACTATGTCCCTCTGCATTAACAGCAATAATACGGAAATAGTACTCTGTTCCTTCCATCAAGTTGCCAACAGTATATGTTGTTTGTTTAGCATCAACTGTTGCTGCCTTTGACCAAGTAGATCTTGTAGCTGTTCTATATTCAACCAAATAACCAGTTATAGGAGTGCCACCATCATTTTCTGATGGCTTCCATTCCAGATCAGCTGAGTTATCAGTGACATTGGTGATATTCAAAGGACCAACAGGAGGAGATGGTACATCTGAAAATTTAAATTTGCAACATAATTCAATGGATGTAATTATTTTAAGTAAATTAAATATGTGACTATTTTTTAATATTTTTAAATGCCAGTTAGTAATGTAAATTAGTTTTATTTTATAGTAAATCCATTATGCTTTGCAATTTAAAGAATTACATTAACAAAATATTATGACTAAATGTTGATTGTATATAAAGTTATGTACTGAAAACTAAAATAAAGTTAATGAATATATTTGACATTAAAACTTTATTTAGACAGATTGTGTCTGTAAAAAATATCTTCAAAATTAAAGGTTTTCAGGTTACTGAAAACTACTTACCAAATGGACTTCTTGCTAGAATAGCATGAGATGATTCAAGAGGAACACTTTGTCCAATTCTATTCACAGCAAATACTCTGAAGAAGTATTCATTCTTTTCATAAAGTCCATGGATTGTTAATTCAAGTTTTGAAGCACTAACTTGTTCAACTCTTGCCCACAATGTGGCCTTGGCATGTTTCTTTTTTCTATATTGTAACCAACAATAGGTGCACCACCATCATCTGAGGGTACTTTCCATTTGATACTGACATGAGTGCGTTGTACATCTGTGATCTCAAGTGGTCCAGTTGGAATAGAAGGAACAGCTATAAAACAAATAATAATCATTAGAAACCCTAATTTTTTAATATCATACATTTCTTGAAAATTAAAATGTATATATTATGAGGATGTTAGGAAAAGTAATGCTTTCTAAATATTTCCATGGAAATTAAAACAAATGTAGCACGTAAAACATCATTTAGTAAAGCAAGCATTCAGTTACAAAACAATATTTCCTCATAGTCAACAGAATTGACCTTGTATTTTTAAGGTTTTCTTCATTTCATAGGATAACTGTTATTCAGAACAACCTAGAATGTGCTGCGTTACACATATAACCATTACCACTGTTGAAACACATGAGCCATTACCTATCTGTACTCACATCTACTGTTTGGTTTCTGTAAATGTTCAGTATGTGTTAATGAATGTCAACTGTTGCTATAAATACTGTATATAATACTGATTTTACTGAGAAATATAATAACATTATCATTGCCAAAATATTCACCAAAAGAATAATCAGGACACTACTTACTTGGTTCTCTTTGTGGTATAATAGCTTCTGGAATTTCAGCATCTTTGCCAGGACCAACTTTGTTTTCAGCACATACAGCCAAATAGTATTCAACTCCTTCTTTCAAATCAGAAACTTTGTAGTCTCGAGAACTTCCATCAAGACTGATCACACGTTGCCACTGACCCTTTTTATCTTGTCTTTTCTTAATTGTATACTTGGTGATCTTAGAACCTCCATCATCTTTAGGTTGTCTCCATTCCAAACAAATAGAATCTTTGCTCACTCTTGTAACTTTCAGATTTACAGGTGGGCCAGGAGGTACTATAACAGAAAAAGACCATGATAAATGTAGAATATAATTAAACTCATTATTGTAAATATGCTGTCTTCTTTTTGTTAGGGATTAATTTAAAGAATTTAACATGATTTCTGATAAGCATTAAAATATCAACTTTGCTGAGACCTGTATTAGAATATTAGCATTAATATTTTGAAATGTCATAACTTCTCTAGATTTTAAGAAAAACAAATGAGAGAATATCATTAAAATTATTTATCAGGTAATGATTATAATGTTTTGAAATAATCTTCCTTCCAAATTAATCAATAGTGGCAATACTAACATAGTTTATAATAGTTTTTATAATATTTCAAGCTTTCAAACTATCTAACACATAAAAAACTGATAAATATAGAAATAAATAAAGCTAGAAAAAAAAAGAAAAATAGAAATTACATTTTTCTCTTGTAGGTGTTGCAGTTTCAGTTGTTTCCAAGGGTGGACTTTCTCCTTCTTCATTGACAGCAATGACATGGAAATAGTATTCAGTTCCTTCAACCAATCCAAGAATTCTGGTAACAAAGACATTTGATTCAACTTCCATACCCTTGAGCCAAGTCAAGCGAGAAGCAGATCTATATTCAATGATGTACTTAGTGATTGGTGTACCTCCATCACTGTCTGGTGCTTTCCATTCAAGATCAACATAGTCATAAGAGACTTTGACAACTTCCAAAGGTCCTTTAGGACGAGATGGAACACCTAAAAATGCAGAGAAATGTGCATATAATCATACATACATTTTTTTCTAAATTGGTATCACTCCATGGAAGGTAGTAAAACCACTATTACAAGGGGTTACAGGATGTTTAAAAATTAGGAGCAGAAGCATTAATAATAAGTGGGAAGAGAAAAGAAGAATTAAGAGGGCAGTAGATAACAATTGACATTGTATTTAAATTTGTATACTATAAGTATATATACATGCATATATATATATATATATATATATATATAAGGGAACAATAAGTAAATGTAGATTTTTAGATAAAATCAATTGTTGTAAGGTTTAAGATAGATAACAAGACAAAGTTTATTAAGATCTACAAAGGACACGTAATTGTCAAAAGCTTTGATGGTCAATTTTCTGAAAGGACACAGCACAATTATACTGACATACTTACTGAAGGAACTCTTAGCCATGGTTGGTAATTCTGATATTAAAGGATCACTATGACCAATTTTATTAACAGCTGTGATTCTAAAGTCATATTCTGCATTCTGCCTCAATTCCTGAATTGAGTAACTGGTAATAGATGCTGCGACTTTATTCACTACACTCCAATATTGCCTGTTAGCTTCTTTCATTTCAATAATGTATCCAGTAAGTGGACTTCCTCCATCATCAGTTGGTGGTTTCCAAGATATTGTCATTGATGTTTTCTGAATATCTGTAGCCTTAATAGGACCTACAGGTTTTGAAGGACGTTCTGTAAGCATAAAATGAATTACATTTATTTATTTAATCAGTTTACAATAATTCATTTAAATAAAAGCAGAAACAATCTCAAAGTCAGTATAGATTTATAGTGAATGAACATATTTAAATAGATTACAAAACTTACGCAAAGCTCTCATTGGAGTAACAGGATATTCTGCATCGCAACAAGGACTCAATCCACTTTTGTTTTCAGCCTGGATACAGAAGTAATAATCAAGGTTCTGTTTCAGATTCCTGATTGTGCAAGTGTGTTCATGGCTACTGACAGTCATAATATTATCTCTTAATTCTGAAGTAACACCAATCTTTGAAATGACGTACTTCAAGATCTTTGAACCTCCATCAGACAAAGGTGATTTCCATTCCATAACTGCAAAGTCTGGTCCAACTTGTGTAGCTCTAAAGTAGATAGGTGGACCAGGTGGTGCTGAAAGAAAATGTATTGTTTAATTGAAGAAATTTCTTACATATGAAATATCATTCATCTGTCTATATATATATATATATATATGTGTGTGTGCATGCATATGTGTGTTTATGTAAATGTATGAATAAGTATATGGCAAGATGGAAAATTGTGTAGTGGCTCCTTTTGTGCTGAAAAATACCTTTTTAAGAGAACCTGTTTATTGATGGAATCAATTATATATATATATATATATATATATATATATATAGGTAAAAATTGAAAGATATGACAAACAATAGTAATAATTTATACTGAAACATTAAAGATACAGGGACACTCAACATTTAAATATAAATTTTGCTATCTGATTGCTATAAATTCTAAACACTCTTAAATAGAAATCTATAATTATTTCATCTTTTATTTTATTTTAGGGTTGTGAGCAGATAATCATAAGATCATTTTTACTAGATGATTAATTTTAAATTATTATCAGTGCTGTTTAACATATTGAAAGGGTAATGCATTGTTTCTTTATCCTTCATAAGTAAATTCAGTCACATGTTCAATATTGTTTAGCTTATTTACAGGATCAGGTAACATTGCTTTGCAGGGATATATCTGTAATGCATCATCAATATATCAAAAATATGTAGATTCTTGAGGTAAAATGTTTTAGAAATGTCCATTTTCTAGAAATTGAAAAAAAAAGATATGTTAAAACACTACTAAGAGATGATTTTATTGGTAGTCCAAATTTTTGTCTATAAAAATTATTGAAGTATCAATAAATCATTACACTTTTGTCTACCAATAAATAAGGTGAGGCAAATTTTTGATTTTATTAATTGCTTCTTCAAAAGATTTAAGCATTCCTAAACAGATTTTGTCCTCATTATTAACTTCAAATTGTTTCAAAAGTTAATTTTTATATTCATCATTTTTTCCATAGCCTCTAGTATAATTAAGTAAAAAGCTTTTTTTTATCATTGCAAATATATGTATCCAAAATAACAATTCCACTCACTTTATCTGAGACAGTGTTAATAACATTCTTATTTTTAGATAATTTTTCTGTGCTTTTATGTATCTTTATGGTAATCTTTTCATTATCATTTTCCTATCCAGCATTAATTATTCCTTGTATGATGTCTTTCTTGAAATTTATATCATTTTACTTGTGATTCACTCAACACAGGGCCCATGAGCCACTCAAGGTAGAAAGTTACTGATTGAGGTTGTTGTGCATGAGGTAAGTAGTGCAGTTTCAGAGCATATGCATGAAAGATATAGTCTTCCTTTTTAATCCTGGTTTACAAACATTAGTCTAAAACTGAAGCTCGGTGCTGGACAGTTTTATACTTGACAAATACTCTAGGAAATCTTGTTATCCAAAGACTTTCTATTTACTACTTCAATATAGAGTTTGTAGTTTATGCTAAAGTCTGTAATTATGATTGTTTAATTTGTTGATTGTTCACTAATTAGTCTGATTCAAATTTACATAGAATATGCTTATGATGGCAAAGTTCAAGTTAAGTTTTCTTGATTTTTGGAAAATTATAACTTCATTTTCCCTGAATTTTTCTGTGAAAGATTTTAGGAATTCATTTATATATATAAAAATTATATATATATATATATATATATATATATACACACACAAAATAGATGATCTTTTGAATATTTTATGCATACTTCATGAAATTTTTTCTTCAATCAATCAATTCTTTTTTCTTTTTCTTAATAAATAATCTAATATTAAAAGTTTCTTGTATTAGTTTATACCTAGGAAAACATGATTTTAAAAGCCAAGCCAAATTCATTATAATTGAAAAAATAGAAATAGACAGAAAAGATAACATTAGAAAAATCCTAGAGGAACATGAAGACAAATGGATTTTGCAACTGCAATGAAGTTATTACTCTATACAAAGTTTTGATTGAAAAATACTGGATTCTTTTATATATGCACACACACAGACACACACACATATATACATATAGAGAGAGAGAGAGAAAGAGAGAGAGTGAGAAGAGATAGGTAGTGTGTGCGGACATAGAAATCAACATTATGAAGACTGTCTTCAAACACTATCCCCAATATTGAGCACTCCCCACCCAATAAATATAACAAGTTTTAAACATGCTCCATGAAACTATGTTTAATATGAATGTGGATTTTTGAAAATTGTCATTTGTTTACATTAAGTGATTTTATGTACATTTCTGCTTAAAAAAAAGCAACTTTAAACAAATTATTGTAATAATGAAACAACTTACCAATCTTTTTCATTGGTTTTGTAACATCAGTTGATTCTAGTGGTTTGCTGTAGCCTTCAGCATTGACAGCAGTCACACGGAAGTAATATTCAGTTTCTTCAGTTAGTTTTGTGACTGTGTATGAAGTAATATCTGCATTTACAATGTCAGCTTTTGACCAAAATGATCTTGAATCAATTTTGTATTCAATGACATAACTTGTCAATGCAGTACCACCATCATTTTTAGGTGGTTTCCATGCCAAATCTGCAGAATTACTAGTAACATTGCTAATTTCCAAGGGACCAACTGGCTGGGATGGTACATCTGGAAGATAATTTCAGACAACTTAATTTTTTTTTCACAGAATGCTTTATAAATACATTTTTCATTTAATAAATACTGACTTGATCTTTAATTAAAAAAAGGTGAAGCTCTATTTACTTTAGTTCAAATTAAATATTTTATTACTCCATATTTGGAAACATATTTGTTAAAAAAAAAAATCAGTTATAAAGATATGAGTAAAAGAAAATTTATTTAGAAGTTATAGACAAATTTGTCCAGCCATGGATTAAATAGTTGAGTAGATTGAGCTCTCTAGCCTTGGGTGGCAGCCAGTCTAGAAGAACTACTCTGAATTAAAAACTTTGGAAAAACAATGGAAAACCTTTCCCATGAAGTCATCCAGTTCACAGAAAAAATAATCTGCCTACATTCTGAAGGGTCATCACATTTAAAAAGAAAAAGACAATTCCATATGAAAAAAACAATATTAACTGTTTGATATATTAAAAATATACTGTTAATATATAAATCTTATGTAAAATAAAATATTTTAGAAGAAAACAGTAAAAGAACATTACCAAATGGACTCTTTGCCATTGTAGCATCTTTTGTTTGTAAAGGCTCACTTTCACCAATTTTGTTTTCAGCAATAACTCTGAAGTGGTAAAGAGTCTTTTCTTGAAGGTTCTGGACACATAATTCTGTTGTAGCTTTGTTCACTTTTTCAACTTTAGACCAGTATCTATTTTCCTCAGGACGCTTCTCCACAATATAACCAGTAAGAGGAGAACCACCATCATCAGTTGGAGGTTTCCACTTGATGCTGATAGAATTGCGTTGAACATCTGTTACATGTAATGGTCCCACTGGTCTTGATGGGACAACTAGAAAATAAAAAAAAAACAATTAATATCTATACCTACAATCAAACCATAATTTGTGGATAAAAAAAATAGCATTAAAATAGAGAGCATAAAAATAATATTTTAGCTAAGTGGAAAATTTTAATCAATAATGATTCGATTGAGATTTTCATATTATCCCTTGAAAATAATACTGCTTTGAATTCATTAAAATAAAATAAATTAAAATATTACTTACGTAAACCTCTCTTGGTTTTAATAGCCTTTGAAGTAATACAATGTGGACTGGTTCCAATTTTATTTTCAGCAGATACTTGGAAGAAATAATCCATGTTTTCTTCAAGGTTCATAACTTTACAATATGTATCAATAGAACTGACTTTAGTAACCTTGGTCCAGCTATCAGGTGCATATCGTGAAATATCTACATGATAGTATAAAATTGAAGAACCACCATCAAATTTAGGAATGTCCCATTCAATTTCAATAAAGTTTTCACTGATTCGATTTGCTCTTAAATTGAGTGGAGGTCCTGGGGGCACTACAAATTGAAAGGAAAGCTTGTAAATATTTGTAATTAAACTCTATTTGCATTAAAATATATACATACTCAAATTATCAAGTACAGCAAATTCATAGAAGTATAACATTTTGTATGGTCAGAGGAAATATAATCTTTAATTTAGATAGTTTAATTGAACTTACAAAATAAATTTCACATCATATATAAATAATTTTATCTTATTTTGTAAAACCATTAAGCTAATTGATTATTTATAATACATAGTAAAGCAAATTTTCCTTATGAACATTATGAAAAAGAAAATTCAATAAAAATCTGATGATAAATTCTAATGACTTACATAATTCTTTCATTGGCTTAACAGTACCCTTTGCTTCAAGAGGACGGCTATGTCCCTCAGCATTAACTGCTATCACACGGAAATTATACTCAGTTCCTGCTGTCAGGTCCTTGGCAGTGAATTTGGTAACTGAAGCATCAACAGTACCTGCTTTGGACCATGTTGTTCTGGTAACAGATCTGAATTCAACCAAATAACTAGTAATTGGTGTACCACCATCATTTTCTGATGGCTTCCATTCTAAATCAGCAGAGCTGTCAGTGACATTTTCAATAACCAAGGGACCAATTGGTGGTGATGGAACATCTGGGACAAAAAATTAATCACATTTTATTAAGCAGTTTTATATAGTGCTGTAAAGCATCAGAAAAAAATTTAGCATATAAAATAATCATGGTATGATTTAACAAAGAAAATGAAAGATAAAACTTATTTAATAATATATAATGTCAATTATAACAATGCTAATTTATTTACTATATATAGAATTATTCAAATTTCACTTGTGTGACTTGGAATGCAAAATATTTTTTGATATGATCATGGATTTAAATTTTTTGTTTCAAGATTAAATTCATACTTGATTTACTGAAAGTTTAACCTAGCTTGGTGATAAAACTGGATCTATGAATTTTTAAAACTTATGCCTAATAAAATAATATTAGAAGCAACTAAGACTGTAGACACAATATCAAAAACAGATTGAAATAATCAAGTGTATATTACTCTAATCCCTTATATTGTTCTCTGAGTCCAGTTATTTGTTCTTTAAAGAAACGATATGGTAATATTATATAAAAACAGTTATAAAATATAGTCTTACTTACCAAATGGACTGCGAGCTAAAGTTGCACCTTCAGATTCTAAAGGTTTACTTTCACCAACACTATTAATTGCAATTACTCGGAAAAGATATTCAGTCTTTTCATAAAGTTTGGTACAACAATGCTGCAATGTATTTGCAGTAACTCTATCCACTCTGCTCCATAAGATTGATTCTGGATGTTTCTTCTCCACAATATAACCAATAATAGCTGAACCACCATCATCTTGTGGAGGTTTCCATTTAATAGTAATAGCTGTTCGCTGGACATCAACAATTTCAAGAGGTCCTGTTGGACTAGATGGAACACCTGAAAGTTAAAAAAAATATTTAAAAAGGTCTTTAATCATTATTAGGTGTTTTTTATACATTGAAAATTATAGATTAGTCTAGTAAAAATTATATAAACCTCTATTCCTTCAAACAGTTTTATTTATACCTATTTAATTTTCATCAATGTAATTATGAGCAACTATCTATATATTAATGTCAATAACAATCCTTTAATGGTGAAACAAGATTAATAATGCTATGCTAAATGTATATATATAAGAAAAATTTAATTCTAAATGAACCTCAAATATTATAAGTACCAAAAATTTATGTCATAAAATCTTGTCTATAAAAAAATCATCACAAAATGAATTAAAAGTGATAAGCTTTTTGGCACTTACTCATTTCACGAGTTGGTACAACAGCATCAGAAAGTTCACAAGGTTTGCCTGGCCCAGCTTTGTTTTCAGCAGTAACACTCAAATAGATTGGCACACCCTCTTTGAGGTCTGTTACTTGCCAAGCTGTTTCTGATCCATCAATTTTCATAACTGTAGACCAATTATCCTTCATATCTTTCTTCTTTTGGATAATGTATTTGATGATTTTGCTGCCACCATTATCTCTAGGTGGTCGCCATTCAAGATAAACAAAGTTACGTCCAATTCTAGTAGTGCGCAAATCAACTGGTGGACCAGGTGGAACTAGAAGTAATATAACATTTAAAATTTAAGCAAAATGGTTTTGTTATCATAACAGTAATATTTTGTCCTTTTTATGTAGGAACAGAGTACTAGCATAATACTCAGCATTAAACAATCAACAATACAAAATATATATTTTATCAATAAAAAAGTCAGCACAAATAGTTCTTCATCAGTGGGTATTATTTCAAGAATTTAGATTATAAACAATTCTAAAAGAATTTTTAAAAATTCATAATAAAGTGAGACATTAACAAGTATATTATACATGCACACACACATATATATTCTAATCATTTCACCTTAAGCAAGGCAATGAAGTCATTAAGACACAAAGGATTATTGAGTGTGAGAGAATGAGAAAAAGAAAACATTAAGGGGAGAGAACAATAACAGGAATTAAGAAGACAGAAACTAATGATTGATGTTACATTTAAATTTTTGAAGATTAAAGAAAGCTGGAAAGTAAGAAGCTGGAAGAGAGTTCTATAAGTGAGAAGTGTGAGAGAATAAACTGTTAGCATAGAAATTACACTTAGATCTAGACATTTCAATTGTAAAATGATAACATACTGCTGCCAATCACTGGTACACTCAAATTCATAAAGTCTAGGTACCAAATAGAGAAGCTCATCAGAACAATTACCATGAAAATATTTATAGAAAAGGCAAAGAAAATCTACATTGCGACACTGGGAAAGTGACTGAAGCTGATATACCAGGTCAGGACCAATAATTTGCATATCGTTCTGTGTATTTTATTAAGAATCTCTAAATACATAGTAGAAGCACCAGACCAGATGTGACAGCAATATTCAATGCATAGACAAATGGCAGACTTATAAATTTATAAAATCTGGAGAGAAGAATTGTCTAGCCCGACACAGTGAAACAACATTCCTAGCAGTAGACCTAGCAACTGACTCAATATAATCTTTCAAGTTCATGTCAGCGGAAAATATTAACCTGTAAGAAGCCGCTCTCCTGGTACTTAACATCAGCCATGCTGATGGCAGGCAAAACGTTCTCTTAGATGGTTAAAAGAGAGCAGTTTTGTTTTGAAAACATTAAAATTAAGCTATTTCTTGCCCCAGTTAACAACAGATTGTAGGTCATTTTTAGTTCAGCAGCCAATTTGAACTTATTGAACCAATCAAACTTACCATTAAGACGTTTGTGTGTATATATATATATATATATATATATATATATTAGAGAAAATAAACATTCAACAAACATCACAAAAACTAGTTTATTTAACATTAGCATTATTTAACTTATTTAATTTATAGAAAGTATATACCACTAAATTATATCACATATTAGCTTTATCTTTAGAATAATAAATATATGTAAAAATTTCAACAAAAACATAATATGTATTCAATAAGTGAAACATGACTGAGTCAAACAAAGTCTAATACTTAACAACATCCTCCAGTCAGTTTTTACAAGTAACTGTTAGCTGCAAACACTTTTTTATGGTCTTTTGGATTATTCTTGAAGGCAGTTGATCTTCAGTACAATCAAATTATTAGGCTGATGAGCATAGACACACATTTTCCATTAGATTATAACTATCCGACTTTAATAGATTGATCTTCTTATTTTCAAACTACTGTTTAGTTGCATTGGTGATATGTTTAGCATTGTTACCTCGCTGAAATACACAACTGCACTTCATTTCTTGAAAAGTGATACTTTTCATGCTCTACAAGATTGCAAAACATAATAGTGGAATGTGTTATCGCTTGAAGTGCAACTGTTGTCCTTGATAGGGTGAGATCTTCTACTGACTTTTTGTAACTAATACTTGCCTGCTCCTTTACCATTCTTACAATCTCGAATGGCAGCAGAGTTGTAAATATTTCAAGGAGTAACAGGTCAAGGATCATCATTATAGAGCCATGTCCTTTCCACTTGTGAATATATATATATATATATATATATATAGGAATATAATGTTTACAGTCATATAACATTTACACTCATAATGTCTGTAAATGAAAAACTTACGTATTTCCCTTGTTGGTTTAGTTGTATCAGTTGTTTCCAATGGAGGACCTGCTCCCTCTTCATTGACAGCAATAACATGGAAATAATACTCAGTGCCTTCAACCAATCCTTGAACTCTTGCAACAAAGACATGTGGTTCAACTTCTTCACTCTTGAACCAAGCCAAACGGGAAGCAGACCGGTACTCAATGATATATTTAGTAATTGGAGTACCTCCATCAACATCAGGAGCTTTCCATTCAATATCAACAAAGTCATATGATACTTTTATGACATCCAGTGGTCCTTTTGGGCGTCCTGGAACACCTTTAAAGTTGAAAAGAAAGAATGATTAATATATACAAAATATAACTGAATCCAGTAAAATATCATTCAATTAAAAATAACAGTACTTTACATATGCATACTATTATAACTGTTACTATTTTTAAGATTATTTAAAAAATTTGCTCCTATAAGTTTCTTATCTATTCATAGATAAATCAATAGCTGATATGGTTTGAATTCCTTCTTTAAACAAATATATTCTAAGGTAAGAAACAATTTTTAATACAAGTGATGCTTTCATCAGAGATAATTTCACTTTTTATTTACAGATAAATCATAAAAGCTTTTCTTTTTAGTTAAGTAATCTAAAAAAAGATTTATTTATGGATCATGACAAATATAAGCATGCTAATCTCTACTTATCGCTGTGTTACCATAACAGAGTCAAGATACTACATCCTGGCAAAATTTTTGTTAGAGCAATACCATTAAAATGCTCCAACCTGAATAAAGCAACTTTCAGTCAAATTTACTCCTTAAAAATACTTTAAGGTTCATGTTCATGCTTACCCTAATAATGACCCAATTTTTGTATATTTGCATGTTTGTTTGTGTTACAAAAACTAATAATAAAATCATGTCTACATTGAAGAAGAAAAAGAAATGAAAAGATTACTAATTGCTGCATGTAATAATGATGCCTTTATTTTTATTACACATTTTGATTTTGAAATAACATTATTTTACAAAATAAACTTATTATTTTATGTAAAAATTATTAATCTTCTCATTTCTTTTACTTATCCACATTTGTCATGAACATTTTCAAAATACATTTTTTTTAAAATTCTAAGCATGTATGTTCAAAATCAATTAACATTTGAAAAAGTATAAGACTAACTTTTAAATATAATTGAAATTTGTCAAATAAAAAAATAGTCCTTATTTATTTATCTACAAAGAATTATAATATAAATTCTATAAATAGGATGTAAATTCATATTGAGCTTAATGGCCTTTGAAGGCATATTTTAGCTGTGTCATTCCATGGAATCTTGTTCTATTTTGTTGTTTTTACAAAATAAATACTTTCATTAAGATCAATATGAGAATATTTTCCAGTTTTCAAAAAGACAAAATATTTGCCTGAATATTAAATATAATGCAAAAATAAAATAAAAGCAGGAGAGTAAATAAGAGATTTTTTTTAATCATTTCACTCCAAGTAAGTGTTAATGCCACTAAGATGCAAAGAGTTTCTGAGATTGAAAAAAATGAGATAGTGTTAGTGAGGAGAAAGGACAATGAAAATACAGGTTTCAGAAATTAAGATGACAATTGATGTTGCAATTCTTGTCATAGTTGATGGGAAAGGCAAGAAGTGTGAGAGAATAAACTATTAGAATAGAACTTATGGTTACATCTCTTTCAATAGTAAAATGGTGAGACCTAGCTGCCACTCTAATACTACTAAGGAGTGATAACATTACAGACCCTTCTTAGAATTTTGTTCAATTAGTAAGAGCACCAGGCCAGATGTAGCAGTAATATTCAATACATGGACAAATATTAGATTTATAAATATGCAAGATTGATTCTGGCAAGAAAAATTGTTTGGTATGACACAGAGAAACAACTTTCCGAGCAGCAGACTAAGTAAGTGATTCAATATAAGCATTCCACTTCATGTCAGTGGAAAATGTGAGCCCAAGAAGGCACAATGAGTAAGTCTCCTGGAGATTAGCATCAGCCATGCTGATGAAAAGGAAAAATTGTTCTCTAAAATGACTTAAAAATGACAGTTTTGTTTTGGAGGTATTGAAATTAACATGCCATTTCTAACTCCACTTAACAGCAGATTGAAGGTAATTTTTGAAATCTGCTAGATTTACTTAATTGAACCTATCAGATTTACTAATAAGACAGGAGTAGATAGTTGTATCATCAGCATAAATAATGAGTTGAGGACTGATAGCATTGGAAAGGTAAGAAACAAAGTAGGTCAGAGGTTAGAGCACTACGGAACATCTATATTAACATGAAAGGATCTAGAAGAGTGTCCATTCAACACGATTTTCAGAACATGATTTATAAGAAAGATTGGATCAAATCAAAAATTCAGCTGGAGACACCATAGCTCTCCAGCTTGTGAAAAAGGCCAGCATGCCAAATGCCTTTGAGATATCTCAAGTTTCACCATTCCTATCTAAAGATTGACAGATTCTTTGTGCAATAACTGTTAACACATTGGTCTTGATCTAGAGAAGCAAAAGCCATATTGTTTTTCTGAATGAAGGCTGTGTAAAGTGAGATGCTTAACCAATTTGGAATTGATTAGAGCCTCTAATATTCTGCCAAAAAGAACTAGACGACTAATGGGTCAGTAACTTGAAGGATCAGACAGTTCACCAAATTCTTAAAAACAGGAGCAACACAAGAGGATTTCCAACAAACTGGAACACAAGTAGCAGCAATGCATTTGTTGCAGAGTTTAGAGAGAACAGGAGCCAGTTCAGGAGTAGATTTCTTTAGAACAATTGCAGGGATGCAATCAAGTTTGCATGACTTTTGGGGATCAAGTTTGAAGATGATAGCAGAAACAAAGCATGGAGTTATATGTACATCACACAGGTGGAAAATCAGACAAATATAGTCCTGATGAGTCAAGAGTGAAAATGTAAAAGAATTCATGAGTTATAAAACAATAATGCAAAACAAGAGAATATGCACACATACCAAATGGACTTTTAGCCATAGTGCATCCATCTGTTACTAGTGGATCACTATGACCAATTTTATTCACAGCAGTAACTCTAAAGTCATATTCCATATTCTGTGTAAGATTCTGAACACAATAACTTGTAACAGCTGGAAGGACTTGTTCAACTGTATTCCAGTATTGCCTATGTGCTTCTTTCTTCTCAATGATAAATCCAGTAAGTGGACATCCTCCATCATCCTCTGGATGTTTCCAAGCAATTGAAATAGATGTCTTTTGTATATCAAATACTTTAATAGGTCCTCGAGGTCTTGAAGGTTTTTCTATAAAAAAAATTTATAATAATATGTCAAAAATATTAGTACTCTCTTGTTTATTTACAGTTTTTAAGTAGAAAGTGTGTTGTAAGAACATAAAACAAAAATTTAGGACAATCAGTGGAAAAAACTTTATGGTGTTAATTACATTAACAAAATTTCCATATGATTTAACTGACAAATTCTACATTAATTCTGAATGAAAAATAGTAACTGAGGTGTTTCATTTAGAAAATAAAAATCTTATTAAAATTAACAGCAAATCTTTATTATTCATTATGTAAAATAATTTGTACAAATGATACTTACCAAGTGGTTTCACTGGAACAACGGCATATTCAGCATCACAAGGGCTACTTAACCCAACTTTGTTTTCAGCACAAACTGAGAAGTAATAATCAATGTTTGTTCTGAGTCCTGTGACAGTAGCACTTAATGCTTGACCACTGACTGACATCACCTTTGAACGTGCTTCCTGCAGGTCATCTCGTTTTTGGATAACATAACTTGTTATCCTAGATCCACCATCATAAGTAGGTGGTTTCCACTCTAAAACAGTATAATCTGCTCCAATCTTTGTAGCTCGGAAATAGATTGGTGCTCCAGGAACCACTGTGAATGTAACCAAAAAATAAGAATTTAAGTCATTACCTAATTAGGTAATTTTTCTAGAGTTATACAAAATACTAATCATTCCTTTAAAAGAACAATGTATTATTATTATTATTATTATTATATAAGAAAATAATTTTAAAACTATTCTATTTGAAACAGTATAAATTTTAAATGGATTTTTAAAATAAGGAAATACTTTTAAAAATAATTTCTATTTTATTCAATAATAATCAGTAAATTAATTCATAATCAAAAACCTGACTAATTTCACTTAAGTAAACTTACATCAAAGAGATTTTCACTATATTTTAACTTAAAATGACTATCAAAAATAAAACTGAATTTTGGATAATAAAACTTATAAAATTTTTAGTTTAAATGCAGAGATATTTTTCTTGCAATTTGCACAGAAACAGTCAGTATAGTTAATTTACCAAAGCTGGAATAAAAGTTTAAAGTAATACAAATTTTAAGCCAGTGCCATGACTTGTCTATTACTTTATCTGCATTTGTTTTTTTATAAATGAAGAAACAACCAAGTTTCCTTGTCTTTATCACTTTGACTGAGTCCCAGTATCAGAAGCAAAAAGAAAAAATATTTTAAGTGAAAATATTCTTTGTTATCTGAGATAAATATATTGGTGACAATATCTCAATAATTTTCTCTTTCACCTTTTGTATTCACCTTTTACATTTAATATGTATGCCATGAACAATTGCACAATATCTTTTCATTGCTATGAATTCTTTTGTGAAAGACATTACAAAGGAACTCCTTTAATCCATAATTTGCATTGCACTACAATTTCATACATTCTTATTTTAATTATGAAATGTTCTCTTGTTTTACATATTTGTTCGTTATTGTACCTAGGAGAATCATCAGTCATTTTTTTTTTTTTGTCAAAAGGAATAATGAAAAAAAAAGTTACATTATGAGGTAGATAACCTTACCTCTTCATTCTAAATTTCATTTAAAGTATTTCCCCAAATAGTGACTTGCATGAAAATAGATTAACAAGTTTGTTTTTTGCTTGTTTTATATTTCATTCTTTATTATACTAACTTATGAATTTTCAAATATTTTACAGTACTTTTTTCTGCTAAGTTTTACCTGAGCTTCATAATTAAAATATATGGAAGTGTATATAGGAAACATCATTTTTTTAAGATCATTAAACTGAATTCTCAAGGTTGAAACTATTTTGTCAGTTTTACTTATGACTGTCTTTAATACTTGACTATCTTCCCATTTCAATTTTTAAAAAATTAACTCACCAATTTTCTTGGTAGGTCTTGTTGTGTCTAGTGTCTCAAGGGGAGGGCTTTCACCTTCTTTATTAACAGCCACAACACGGAAGAGATATTCAGTTTCTTCCATCAGCCGAACTACACTGAAATTCGTAGTGCCAGCTTTACAACTGCCAGCATTATTCCAGAATGTTCTGGCTGCTGTTTTATATTCAATATTGTATCCAGTGATAGGGCTTCCTCCATCGTTTTCTGGTGGCTTCCAGCTCAAGTCTGCAGAGTTATTAGTCACATTAGTCACTTCCAGTGGCCCAACTGGACGTGATGGCACACCTAAAAATAAATAAATGGATTTTATAAGTAACTTGGGTAAAATAAGAAAACAACTTAAAATCAAATTTAAATCTTTAGATTAAATGTCTCTTTAAATTTCAAATAGATAAAATATATTTGGGGTTTATTTACTGCTATATGATGGATGCTGAAAAATTCTTGGATCAACCCATTTCTTAAAATCTAATCAAATGATTAAACGAGATTTTTTAATAACTTATTGATTGGGCTGAAAACTTTTCAACACTACCTAGAATTTATTATAGAACAAGTCTTTTCTGTAATATATCAGAAACAAAAATAATAATATGAACTAGAATATATTTTTTTAAAATGCATAAATATTAATTTCAATAAATATGATTTATTAATTATATTTGTACAAAATTCAAAAGATTTCATACTTACTAAATGGACTCTTTGCTAATGTTGCATCCTTAGTCTCAAGAGGTTCACTTTCTCCTGCTTTGTTTTCAGCAATGACTCTAAAGAGGTATTCTGTTTTCTCTTCAAGGCCTGTTACACACAAAGTTAATGTGTTTGGAGATACTTTTTCAACTTTAGACCAGAATCGGCTGGATGAAGCTTTTTTCTCTACAATATAGCCAGTAATTGGACTGCCACCATCATCATCAGATGCTTTCCAAGACAGTGTCATAGCATTACGCTGGATATCTTTTACCCAGAGAGGACCAACTGGTCTTGATGGAGGAACTAAAAATAAAAAAAATGTTCAAAATCAATTAATCTTCTTTATAATGTAAGTTTATTTTTTACAAGGTTTTGTTCAAAAACATTAGTGACTTGTATTTTTCATGTTTACTTAAAATAATTTGCAAAATCTATGACAAAAATAAGTACTGAAATTATTAGTGAATGCAATATAAAACTTGTTAAAATCATATTTTGCTTAGTCTTTAACTGTGTCTATTTAAAAATTCTACTATTAGATCATTGTTTTTTATAAAAGGATTTTGTTTAAAGTACACAGAAAATTATTTCTCCTAATCACATTTTTTTTATTTTGTCAGGCCAATTTTTGTGTACTCTACTCTTTATATTTGAATGCAGCTTACATATATTTTCATGTAAACTTTAAATTATTTACTCTTGATTTAAAACTTACATAGTCAAAATCAATGTTACATGATTAATTAATTAAGGTTAATGATTAATCTTTGAAACAAGCTAATTCCTCTAACCTTTAAAAAATTATTCAATAAACATTGTATAATATCAGATTTATGGATGACTACAATCAATTTATTATATTTCTTATTGTTAATCATATCAAATCAACTTACTTATGCCCTTCTGTGTTGTAACAGGGGTGGACATCACACATGGTATACTCTCCCCAACTGCATTTACTGCATAGACAGAAAAATAGTAGTCCATATTCTCTTCCAAATTGCTTGCACGGCAATATGTTTGATATGACGAAACAGAGGTAACTTTGACCCATTCTTCCTTCTTTTGGCTTCTCTGGACCACATACTTGCTGATTGCAGAGCCACCATCCGAAAGTGGAGGATTCCATTCTAAGTCAGCGAAATCTAGTCCAATTCTAGTGGGTCTAAAATTCATTGGAGGACCTGGCTGAGCTGCAAATCAAATAAAACATATAGTAAATAACTGCAAAACTATATTTCAATTCATTTAAAAATACCTATCTGGTTCATACATATGAGAGGAAGCTGAAAAGTTCTTGACCCTAAAAATAATAATGACTTAGAGCCATGCAATATACACATATTTTAGGTACCTCCAAAGAAAAGCAATACTGATGTTTTAAAATGAATTTTTAAAATGAAAAAATCCTTCTTGAAGCTTTTATTTTAGTTTTAAAGTAATAGATTTAGGCTAATAGATGAAATTTAATATTTACAATAAGCAGAATACTTTTCTGTATTTCAAAATGAACTTAAATTGATTGGAATGACTTTTTTTAAATCACTAAAAATGGCTGATTTTAGCCATATATACAAATCACTCAGAACAATGTAATTTGCATTATTAAAAATTGTTTCAAAAATAAAATATACTTTTCAGAAACATTATTTGAGGAAGATTAGCTAATTTGAAGTTTAATTTGATTTTAAATAAATGTTACTTTTAGTCTAAAATATCAGAGAAAAGCATTTTTAAATCAGAGATAGGTTGACAACTATCTCAATAGACTTATGTTTGGAAATTTTTTCTACGGGATACATATCTTTAAAAATTACTTGACAAATATAATGTGAGCACCTTTTTCATATAGTTTTTTTTAACTACCAAGTAATTTTAAAAATTTAGAAAAATATTCTAAGTAATCTAACATTTTATTGAATTTTAGGGGATTTGGTTTTAAATTTACTACAGTTACAAAGCTTTTCTGATAACGTCGTGTGGACATCTGTATTTACAAAAATTGGCACATTTATACACACAAAAAATAAATTCAAAATTCTTTTTAAAATACTGGGTATTGCTGAATTGCAGGAGGCTTTTCCATTTATGATTAATAAATATAGTTTTTACTTAATAATAATATCACCTAACCAGTACAAATTAATACAGAACTTTAAAAGATTTAAAACATTATAAATTATACGCATTTGTTATGATGTTGATTTGGAGTTAGTAGAGACAAACGCCAAATAACACGTAACAATAAAAAGGGTTTTAATAGGTTAGTAAAAAGGTACAGAAATCGCCTGAGTAGTCAATAACTAGCTCAGTTAAGAACTTCTCTGTCTATCTGTCTTCCCCATGTCAACTGACATGCCACTATTTAAAGTCTTTGTTCACAGACGCAGACAAGTTCCTCTTCAAGAGGGGTGGTAGGTTTCCGACACAACAGCATTAAAATTTAAAAAAAAAATAAAAGCAATTCTTGCAAAAATTCATTATTTATAGAAATTTTTTTTTCTTTACAATAGTATCCATAATATATCTTATTCATAAAAGCAATTAAAAGCTTTTCTAATTAAATAATGTCTTCATTTTATTGCATTTTTTATTTTACAATTCAGAGCAGATATTCTGTAACTGGAGGTCCAGTTTTACTAAAAATATTAATCATTTAAATTCTACAAGGACTTTGCTTATAACTAATATAAACATTAAGCCATACAAAAATGAATTTTTTAAAATTTCATAAAATTAAACAATTTGGGGGTAATAGATGTAAAAAAAAATGATTTACCAAGATTTTTTAAAAATGAAATATTTATAAAATAATTTCATTCATTTGTGAATAAGTTCTGAAAGTTTCATTAAAATCTGACAATTATTTGAGTTTTGAAAGAATTTCCAAATCAATGTTTTTCCCCACAAAAAGATGCTAACATTTTCTATACTAATTTATAGTTACCTGCTGATGCAAAGAAAAATATTTTTAACCAAAATTTTGAAGGTTATAAAAACGATTAAAAAATATTATTTAATAATCAAAAAATCCTTTTATCCTTCCTTTTATTAATAAAAATTTTGATGATAAAACATTGTTTTTATTAAGTTTGGCACATTATTCATCATGAATCCTCATTTTTAGCATGTCTTTGGAGGTACCTCACAGTTCAATACTTTTAGACATCATTTTTCAAGTTTCTATAACATTTATCCCACAATTGAAAATATTAATTTTGTGAAATGGGTCAGGCCAAAAAATTTTGAGAACCTCATTTCTATATTTGTATGGATTTTTATTTTTAATCCAACATTATTTCTTATTACTCTAAATATGCTAAATCTACTATCTATAAGAGAGTGCTAAAAGTCTTCAGTCTGACCAAGAAAGTATCTTCCCCTAAATTCTCATGTTTGGTTATTTGATCAGATTTTTGGGAAATAGACTGGGCTGAGAACTTTTCAGAACTCCCCCTTGCTCTCATTCACACACATGCACACACTCACTGAAGTATCAAAAAATGACAGACGGCTACTTAATAATGTCTTTCTTCCTTTTGCTTGAATAATAGTTACTACACCACATATGCTGGAGTTGTGTGAGTAAGCATGTTCCAGTGTTATCCATAACTATGTTGTATTTGTTGGGTATAGCTGCAGAGAATTCAGTGAGGTTAGCAACATTTTTAACATGTTCAATGGTGTTTAAGTCTGGTGAGCACAAAGGCCAATGGACTACCCATTTTTCATGGAATAAGTTCCATGTTACCCATATATGATAAAGGATTTACATTATCTTGCTGGAACAATCTGTCACTATTTAGAAATATAGGAAACAAAGTGGTGCAAATTGGTCTACAGCAAGGTCTGTCAAAAAAGATTTCAACTTCACTGGTGATTCTTATGAACTCCACAAGAATACACTTCACAGCATTATGTTTTGCTGTATGCATCAAATTTAACAATTCATTCCTCTTTTCAGACATATTGAAAACATGAACTTGACCATTTACAATCTGATACAAGAAATGAAAAGGCATGGTATATTTGTGACACCAGCTTACAACCACAATGACTCTTAAATAGCCAGCTTTTTGAAATTGGCCAGGTAAATAGAAGGAACAAAAGATAGCCCTGTGTGGACACTATGGGGCACTGAGGTTATCTATGATGGTCCTAGGGTCAAGAGCAATGAGAGCCATATCATACCACCCCACTCAGGGTCAATGCTATCATTTACATTGAGGTAACAGATATGATGGTCAAACCCTGGATTGGGTGGTAGCAATATATCTTCAAGCAGGACTCTGCTTCTTTCCTTTTACTTTAGATTCATTTAACTCAGGAGTGGCTGGTAAAAAATTTCATTCAACCCTCCAACATATGGCCTTCTGGCATGGATTTGAATCTACTCCAAATTTTAATGTTTAGATTAAGTACTGATAAGAAAATATTTAATGTATAAGCACAATTTATAAAATGCTCATGTATGTTGACTTTTTAATTGTTGGTTACATATTGTGACTGATTTATGAAAAATAAAATATTTGAATATGGAATTTATTTTAATGTATGAATGAATTAAATTTAATGATTGTAAGGATGTAGTGAAATATTAATATAATGAAATTTAAACAAAACCACTTATGTTTTAGATATTTTATTTAATATACTTATTGCTTAAATATTTTAGTTGATTTCTATTCATCATTTCCTACTTGTTTCCCTTACTTATTTTTTCATTCATTTGTATAATGTTAGGCTGTGCAATAAATTGGTCTTCATAGAATATATCTAAAAGTATTTGTTATGTAGCATAAAGTTACTGGAAAACCTGTACAGAAATAAAACAGTGCTTTTAGGGTTATTACAGTGAAAAATCACTGTAAATTAAATTTTAATTGAAAATCTAATTTTAGAAGATATAACATTTTGTGAACTAAATCACTGAGAATAGTTTCAAAATGTTTTTGCATTTTGTTAATTCAAGTTTTATAACAAAAACATCTCTTATACCTAGAATGTCATCAGGAGGAATATAACCCAACATCTCATAATTCCAATTTTGATGACACTATATTGATAGCAAACTCAGAAAGAAAACTGAAATAATTCTTAGACAAAGTAGTAAAGGAAAGCAAGAAGAAAGGACAATTAACTATAAGAAGATAGAATACATACCTGTCAGAAAAAGAGACAGAATTATGTATTGGGGATGTCAAAATCAAGAAGGGTACAGAAATTTAACTGTTTGGATAGTGTAGAAACAGATGCTGGAAAGTGTGACACAGAAATACAAAGGTTCAAAGAAATAGTGAAAAATGCTTTTTATGGACTAAGTAAAGTATTAACAGAAACAAAGAAAAGAGTGCTAACCTATGATGTAATAACTAATTTCCTACATAAAAGTAAATAGTGGACAATCTCTTCACAAATGAAGAAGATACTTGAAGCAACAGAGATGGTATTCTACTGATGAATGCTGGGAATGCTACAGATAGAATATGTGAGCAATGGGGAAGTTTTAAGGAAAATAAGAGGTACAAGGAAACTGATACTTATAATCAGAAAGACAGCTAAAATTTCCAAGATACAAAATGAGGAAAGAATGCCTAGAGAATTTAACACACACAGGACATACTAAAGGCAAGAAAAGCAGGAGAAAACAGCATGTAGCCTACTTAACAAATATGAATGGATGGCAAAACAAGGACAAAGAGAGATGGGAAAGGGTTAAAAATTACTCAGAGCATCAAAAGACAGGAAATTATGGAGAGTCATAATCACCCAGATCCTGAAAGAAGATTTATTGAAAATTTATAGAAAATTTTGTGATGACCTTAGCTCTCATAATCTTTGAACTATGTGATGACATATAGATAGGAGTAAAAAAAAAAAATTAGTGAATTATAGAAAGATGAATGAAAGTGTTCAGTCATGCAAATTGCACCCATACATGCACTATTATTTGTTGAAAATATGAATTGGCCAATGTAACTTCAAACAGGATAATAAAAGTCAGTAAATAACAATTAACATATTAATAAAGTACTAAAATAAAAAAAACTATAATTAATGTATATATGAAAAAAAAAAAAAAAAAAACTGATTCACTTGCTGGTATATTTTATGTATTATGTTCTAATTCTACCCCTGGGTAAATGACACTGCACGTTTATCTAAGAGTAGCATAATTTAATTTCAAACTGTTAAAAAGGACTTTTCCTTAGGATCAGTTCAGTGCCTGCAAAATCTCCAGATACGATAAAATACCCAGTAAGAAAAAAGGTAATTATAAAATCTAATTGAATCTTAATGTTAGTATCTCCAAATTATTATAAATAATTAAAATATTTTAATTTCTAAAATATCTTTATTTTATTAGAATAAGAGATGTTTTTGTTATAAAACTTAACAAAATGCAAAAACATTTTGAAACTATTCTCAGTGATTTAGTTCACAAAATGTTATATCTTCTAAAATTAGATTTTCAATTAAAATTTAATTTACAGTGATTTTTCACTGTAATAACCCTAAAAGCACTGTTTTATTTCTGTACAGGTTTTCCAGTAACTTTATGCTACATAACAAATACTTTTAGATATATTCTATGAAGACCAATTTATTGCACAGCCTAACATTATACAAATGAATGAAAAAATAAGTAAGGGAAACAAGTAGGAAATGATGAATAGAAATCAACTAAAATATTTAAGCAATAAGTATATTAAATAAAATATCTAAAACATAAGTGGTTTTGTTTAAATTTCATTATATTAATATTTCACTACATCCTTACAATCATTAAATTTAATTCATTCATACATTAAAATAAATTCCATATTCAAATATTTTATTTTTCATAAATCAGTCACAATATGTAACCAACAATTAAAAAGTCAACATACATGAGCATTTTATAAATTGTGCTTATACATTAAATATTTTCTTATCAGTACTTAATCTAAACATTAAAATTTGGAGTAATATCAATATTTATGATCAAATTATGAAGAAGGGAATATATATATATATATATATATATATATATATATATATATATATATATATATATATATAAAAATACATCTAAGAATGCAGATTTGGCCACTATCTAAAAATTATATATACTACTTGACAAAATTGAAAATTGTTAAAATCCAGCTTTAAAAAAATATTAGATAATTAAATCTATCAATATAAATAATTCAAATTTTAAATCACAAATAATAATAATTTATTAGACCCATGACCTAATTTAGCCAAAAATTTTATGCAAACATTATTTTTATAAAAGTATTTTAATTCAGTTAATATCCATTTAACATGTGTAAACTGATGAAATAACTGCAATTCTACTGAATTATTTAATATAGTAAAAGAAAGAAAAGGAAAACTCAAGCTAAAATAAATGCTTTCATATTGAAATCCTGTAAATATGCTAAAATATTCTTGCCAATATAGATATTGCATCTGTTTTAATTAATATGAAGAAAAAAGATTTCTTGAAGTAAAAACTTAGAATACTGGTGAATTTGCTTCTTTTTATATATTTGCAAAATGGAGGAAAAAGTAACATAGATAAGAAAAAGAAATTATATGTATACTTGTTATAAATAGGCCAGAGTGGGGGAATAATTTGTTTGTGTAAACAGAGAAACACAAAGAAAGACCTGTGAAGAAATTAATATAAATACAAAAGAATTTTTTAGATTCTCTGAATTCTTACACTGAATTTTTTGTGATAAAAATGTAAAATCATTCTTACCACAATGGAGCCAAAAATTTTTTTTAGTAAGACCTCTTGGCACTTGTGTGCTTGTTTTGTGACTGTCTACTATTTTATTTGTCAAGAGATTAAAAAAGTAACATACTGTGGTGACAATCAATCACATTAGAGCTAGCACCAATTACAACCTACTACGAAACATTTTACTCTTCATCATTTTTACATAATACTATTGCCATTAAATATCTATATTATAATTATGCTAACACACTATGTTGTAGAATGTTGCAGTATCCTATTTCAGTTGGAATACTTAATTAATCAGTTGGTGCTTCCCAAATATAGTAAAATATTTTGCTGCTATGAGCTATCTCCTGTTTTATAGAATTCAGAAGAAATATCTGTTGAGGACAATGGTATAGTGAGTCATCATCTTAAAATAGCAAACCAATTCATTTGAAATGTCAACCCAGCACAATCTTGTTCTAGCAAGAAATTTGCCATTTCACTTTGAAAGTGACCTTCATTCTTGAACCTATCTTATGTCTTCTCTTATCTACTTTTGTTTTTAACTTATAATGCCTTTCTTCTTATTAATCTTTTAATGAGAAGTATTCACGACAACCATTTTTTCTTCTTCCATGTTACCTTAAAATACATTTTTATGAACCTTTTGAGAATGTTAACAAAAGGGCATATCATTAATAAAATTATGGGTTTTCTATTAATGTACAATGCAAATTATTTCTATTAAATGTGTAATAAAAGCTAATTTTACCAATTTTTATTCAAACAGGATTTACTGACTCTTATTCAAATACTAGATTATTAACTAGAATATTTAAAAATGTAAAAGAGCATCCTCTTTTTGTTGTCTTATACTGGAAAATATCTGATGTTCTTACATTGAAGTTTTTGACAAGGAAATCTTGCTTATATTTTATATTTATTTAATATTTTGTATATACATTGTCTAAATTCAAGAACCATCTACTTCCATAAAATATCATCACACCATGTTTTGTACATTTTATGTTGTGCATTTTAGTATCTGTATGTTTTCATTAATGCTATGTTTGGTTATACTTGCAGTAATCATTGCAATTATTCAAAATATTCTTCATGTTCCTGAGTTTATCTAAGAAAACTCTGTATATCTTCAAATGTTTTCTAATCTTGAAGATGAATGATATACCAATGGGTAGAGGACTGACTAAAGGAATTAACTTGCAATTTACCAATAAATAAATAAAATAAAATTCAGCATAAAAGAATCACTGAATTAATAGGATATGATAGGGTGATATATAGGAAACAAAACATTGATATCTTAAATCCTTGAAGATAAATTTATGTGCATATATACATATATATGTGTGTATGTGTGTGTATTTAAAATAGTTGCATCACTTTTATTATAATAAATTCAATTTCAAATGGTTTACAAAAGTATGTTAGTAGAGAAACTCAAATGATTTAAATTTGTAAGACTTAAGTTTGATATAGTTTTAACAAGATCAAGCCAATAATTTTTCAGCACCTCTTTACAGACTATTCACATATAATCATGTGACAAATTTTTTATTGATAAATCACACAAGGAAATTTTATTTGATTCTTTGATGAAAAGCAAGATAGGTAGCTTCAGCAGCATATTCTCCAAGACTTCTTTTATCTATGTAATACAATAGCCTATTTTCTTCATGTCTTCTTTTGTCTATGTAATACAATATTGCTTACATAAACATAGATATCAAGTGTCTAGACAATCTCACTATGTAGGAAGTATAAATTTGGCATCCATTTGAGGATACAGATCATATTTCTTTAGTAAGTTGTATTATAAATAACTTCCTTAGAATGCAGTGTGTCATGATGTTTTGTTAATGTCAACCACTAGCTGAATACAGGTTATTCAATTTCATGTAAATGATATATGACATGACCTTTAAATAAAGGAAAAGGTGTAAGCTACCTATATTATAATATAAACAAATTAGAGATTGCAGAGGAGAAATTAATAAGTATATGTTTGTTAATAAATGTCTGTAGTAGGATTAGGTAGTAGTAACACCATATGGAAATATACACTTTCTTTTCACTATGAGAGTGACAAAATAAACTCTCTCTCTCTTCTCTATTACACATACTTCCTTTCCTTCCTTCTATTGTTCCTATCCTCGGTAACTGACAGAACCCGGACATAGCTTATGTGGGTCAGTGAATGTCATAAAAAATCAACCAATGACAACACATCTCACCAAAAATCAAATGGAAAACATGGATGTGTCAGGCCCAATAAAAAGAAGAAAAAAACGTGTGTGGCAGAAGAAGTGGGAAATTGGTTCAATGTAGCAGTTCAAGGTTTAGAGATTCGTCAGATGTGAGTTTGACTGGACGTACAACTCCAGAAGAAAAAGAAGAAAGGCTGAATTCAACAAATTAATTTCTGTCAGCCTAAAACATGATGACCCTGTATGAACTCTCAAATCACAAAAGGACTAAGACAATTAGTCACCCACTTTAACCACTGTAACCAAATGGAGACAACAATAAAATGGTACTTGAGACAGTCAATCTGGCCTTTACTTATGTATTAGCCCAACCTTCATCTATATACCATATGTGCTTATCACATCAAAATATCCTTTTTTTTGTGATAATTAGAAACTTGTCTAAAAGAATATTGAGTGGGACTGGATGAAATATATAATTTCCACCAGCAATCACATAAATTTCTTGAAGTTACTGAATTCAAGTGTTAGCTGCACTGAGATTTTTCAATGCTTGATTAAGCATCCATTTGAGAATTTTTTTAAATGCATTCCTTGTCAACAGTTTTATTATTTTGATAAGACCCTTAATTAACTGCTGCTCTGGCTTGATATAAAAAAAACTGATATAGTTTCTGTCTAATCAGCTCTTGTTGATCCATTTCAGCCTTATGTAAAAGGTATACAAGCTGATGCACAATTAGTTCAACAGAAGAACAACTAATTAATTCTGTCCAGTCTAGAATAACTTACCAGCATTCAACTACATTATAAATATCTACACCACTTGTCGGGATTGATTGACATTCTATAAACTTTCATACTTCATTCATTCCAACAAATTTCTGATGAACACATTTCATTTTCAGAATTGTCTTTTTATCATAAATCTGAACTAAAGTATCTTTAATGATTACTAATTATCAGGAACAAGGGTTAACACACCTCTCACAATACCTATATAAAAAGCATTAGGACTATTTAGGTAAGTACAATGTAAATTTAAGTTGATTAAAAAATTCAGTACATGCAAACTTCCATATATTTGCTTTGTAAAATATTATGTTTTAGAGAATATAACTAACAATGAACTATAAGCTGGGCACAGGGGTTATCTTTGAATTTAACAGTATAGTCTCTTTACTTCTGAAGAAAATGAAAAATAAATTTGAAATTGATATTTACATTTAAAAAAAATAAATACATTTTTAATACAAACTGCTTACCAAATTTCTAATAATTCAATGTTTAGAGCAATATGTAGGATATCCAATAAATGCTGTTTAACTGTTTTTATATAGTAATTTTTATTTAGCAATTTATTTATATTTACCAGTTAGCTGTGTTTTTAGTAGTTTAAGACAAAAAGCTCATGAGTGATATTTTGGAAAAGAATTTAATTAACTTACTTAATTCTCGCATTGGCTTGGTGACACCATCTGCATCCAATGGACTGCTGTTTCCTTCCAAATTAACTGCGATGACTCTAAAGAAATATTCAGTACCTTCTAAAAGATCTTTAGCTGTAAATGATGTAGTCTTAGAGTCAACAGTTCCTGCTTTAGACCAAGTTGTTCGGGTAACTGCTCTTATTTCAATGACATAGGCAGTGATAGGAGTACCACCATCATTTTTAGATGGTTTCCATTCCAAATCAGCAGAATTTTGAGTAACATTCGAAATAACCAATGGACCAATAGGTGGTGATGGAACATCTGAAGAAAAAAATAGAAAATTATGGAAACTTGCCTACTTAAAATTGATTTTATTTTTACAACTGCATATTCTACTGCAGTTCTGTTCTATATCAGATAATATCAAGAAAAATAAACAGAAACAAGACTTGTAAAATCATATTAAAACACAGTACCTAGAAAGTAAAAGCAATATGTACATACCAAATGGACTTCTTGCAAGGATAGCACCATCAGTTTCTAGTGGAGGGCTATTTCCTATTTGGTTAACAGCCATGACTCTTAGTTGATACAATGCCTTTTCATAAAGGTTAGCACATTTACAGTGCAGTGTGGATGCATTCACAATATCCACCCTTGTCCAAAACTTGGATTTAGGATTTTTCTTTTCCACAATGTAGCCAGTGATAGGTGCACCACCATCATCTCTTGGTGTTTTCCATTTAATACTGATTGCTGTGCGCTGAATTTCAACAACCTCTAAGTCTAGAGGTCTTGAAGGTACAGCTGAAATTGATAAAATATACAAGTTAATAAAGTGTTTTGATAATTAAGTTTCAAAATTATATTTAACAAATAATAAGTAATCTAAAAGTTAATAGTTTAATAACCAGCAAATAACACAGGTTATATATAAAAATTAACATTTTCATGTAACAGAATAAGAAATTAATGTTAAAGGATTTATGATTATGTATAATTCAAGATTAATATTCACACTCTAAATTACCATGGGTAAGTTGAGTACCATAACAGTTATTGCTGCGGAAGTTGGAATTGGGAGACTAAGTTAAATTCAGCAGAGTCCATTGTATTTAATTCATTCTCATACTTCCACCTTGGGTTGTAGCCAGTCTAGAAGAAAAAATTTAAACTGACTGGGTGTATATGTTCTGTGAAGCATGAAAAGGGCATTCCTTGTATTGAAACCCGGTCTAGACATACACCACAACTGATCCTTCACCAGCAGTTTGGGACTCTACCTTGCTACTGGATCCTGGGGCTGAAGTCAAGAGTGTAAATCTAGACTGGAGCAACCGCCTTACACTCATGAAAAAAATCACTCATGCAGAATTCTTTGAAAGGGACTATCATCAATACTTTTTGTGGATGGCTAGTGATGTCTTTTTTTATTCATGCTCTTTTGGTCAATTTGAAAAAAAATATTTAATACAAGTTAGTTGTAAAGAACTGAAAATTTATCTCTAACAAAAAAGCAGCAATGACGATTACAATTAAAAAATACTATAAAAACAATCTCATAATTTATTTTAAACTTTTGAAGATAAAAACAAATGATCTGAATGTTATTTTTACTTACTTGGTTCTTTTTGTGGAATGATGGCTTCAATAAGCTCTTTATCTTTTCCTGTTCCAGCTTTATTTTCAGCAGCTACAGCAAAATAGTAGCCAATGTTTTCTTTCAGTTCAGTAACCTTCCAGCTTCGTTCAATTGCATCAACAGTCATCACCCGATCCCATGCATCTTTTCTGTCTTTCCTCTTTTTGATAATGTATTTAGTAATTCTGGATCCACCATCGTCTTTTGGTGGTCGCCATTCTAGATTGACATAATCTATACCAAACTTAGAGGCCTTGAGATCTGCAGGAGGGCCAGGTGGAACTTGAAAGTAATTAAAACAAAACAGATATTTTATTTATGGGAAAATGTAAAATTTCAAATATTTTCACTTTTCTATATTAACAAAAAATTTAATCAAAACTTTAATAACTTTTATCATGAGTGAAAACTATGATTCAAAGTGCCTGTTAATATAAGAAAATTAATAAATTATTCCTTACTATATAATATTATTAAACAAAAATCAATTTTAATATGTTATGATCATATAGTTATTTTATGAAAATTAATATTATTACATACCGATTTCTCTTCGTGGTACAGTAGCATCAGATGTTTCTAATGGTGGACTCTCTCCTTCAGCATTTACAGCAATAACTCGGAAAAAGTATTCTGTACCTTCATTCAGACCCATCACTCGGAAAATGTTAACATTTCCATCAATTTCACCACTATTGTGCCATGTAAAACGGGATGCAGCTCTTTGTTCAATAATGTATTTAGTAATTGGACTGCCACCATCACTATCTGGTGCTTTCCATTCCAAATCAACATAGTTGTAAGATACACCAATAACTTCCAATGGTCCTTTAGGACGACCAGGAACATCTAAAATAATAAAAATAACATGTTATCAATAAAATTTAATTTGAAATAATTGAAATTTAAGAATAATAATGTTTTTTATTTTTAAAATTCAGAAAGTTTATTATTTCTAAAAATATTTCTTTTTAAATCAGATTTTTGAAAAACATTAATTTTAAAATTAAATAATTTATAAATATGCACATTTTGAATTATCAACAAGTTTGAATAAGCAAATTGTAAATAAAGAAAATTATAAAATATTTACCAAATGGACTTTTAGCAAGTGTAACACCATCAGTAATTAATGGTTCACTGTGTCCAACTTTATTCACAGCGATAACTCTGAATTCATATTCATGGTTAGGTGTCAAGCTCTGGACCATGTAGCTGGTGATATCTGAATGTACTTGTTCTACTGTACTCCAATATTGTCTACCAGCTTCTCTTTTCTCAACAATGAAACCAGTCAGAGGAGAACCTCCATCATCATCTGGATATTTCCAAGCAACTCCAATTGCAGTTCTTTGAATATCAAAGATTTTGATTGGACCTTTTGGTTTTGAAGGTTTACCTGATGGGTGTAAAAAGATTTATAAAGAAAATTATTTTGCTGTCAAGAAAATATACCAAATTATAAAAAGAAAATAGAAAATTGCACAACATTAAATAGTTTAAAATCGTTAATACAATTTTATGATTATTAATTTTCTTACAAAGAAACATAACACTATTTTACTTTTTTCACTCATTAGTTAAAAGTATTGCAATCATTTTTACAGAGAAAATATATACAAACCTGAAGGTTTTTTTGGTGTTATAGAATGTTCTGCATCACAAGGGTCACTTAATCCAATTTTATTCTCAGCACAAACAGAGAAATAATAATCAATATTTTCTTTGAGCCCTTTGACATGACTGCTAAGTTCATGGCCTGTAACAGAATCAATCTTCTTGCGTTCATCAATAAGTTTTTCACGTTTTTGAATGATATAATGTGTAATCTTTGAGCCACCATCATGTGAAGGTGGTCTCCATTCCAAAACTGTGAAATCATGACCAATTTTAGTGGATCGCAAATGTACTGGAGGCCCAGGACGATCTGTAATACCAAAATAAAACAATTATTTCATGGAAAATCAATAAAAACATGAAAAAACTACTGCATTTTGATATCTAAAAAAATATTTCTGAAAATTGTAATATATTTTATAGAATTAGCATTTTTAATATTAATATTTTAGACATTAATAATAACCTAAGTATTTGTAAATACACTAAACATACAGATGGTAGCCAGAAAAGCCAATTATTTTCAAAATATTTTCTGTAACTATTTAAAAAACAATTATGCTCTAAAAATTTTTTATTTTATCTAATTATCAAAGCACTAAATTCTAACTATTTATTTACTCATGCTTAAAGTATATATATATATATATATATATATATATATATATATATATATATTACATGCTTTTATTTAAAAAACAATACTTACCAAGTTTTCTTGTTGGTTTAGTTATGTCCAATGATTCTAATGGCTTGCTCTTTCCTTCTGCATTGTAGGCAGTAACTTGGAAGTAATACTCAGTATCTTCAATCAAATTTGTTACTTTAAATTTGAGTGTATTACTATCAGCAGAACCTGCTTTAGTCCAGAATGATCTTGTGGCTTGCTTGAATTCAATATAATATCCAAGAATAGGACTACCACCATCACTTTCAGATGCTTTCCAGCTAAGATCAGCACTGTTGTGGGTGACATTATAAACTTCCAAAGGACCAATTGGGCGAGAGGGCACATCTAAAAAAATACAGTTAATATTACTTAGTAACACTGAAAACCAACAGCCACAAAATTTATTGAATTATAAATAGCTAAAAGATTTACTCAGATTTAACAAATGGTTTCTGATTACTTAAAACAAATATTAAAATATATCAGAATATTTGTGTTACGTTGACTGAGCTAGGTTTATTATATGTGCTTTATGGTTCATTAAGAATTCAGGGATCAAGAGAGATGTGAGTCAGCAAAATAAGATGCATCTGAAATGATACATGGATAAGTAGCAGAAGTAGTCATCAACAAGTGTTTAGAGAGGGCAGGCTATGTAAAGGAAAGTTTATGAATGTGCTGACTTTAGCAGTAACAAAAGGCATAACATGCTTCTCACATTACATACTGAAGGAGGGAAAGGAAGAAAAAGTTCAGGGACTTCTAATGAGTATTTTTAAATCATAAAGAGGAGTCTAAAATTTGCTAACTTGAAGGCATGTGTGAATTGACTTTTTCTGAAAGTGTTAACATTTTTTTTTTCACCAGGTTCATACTACCTTTCTTATATCTATACTTTGGTGTGTGTGTGTGCATGTGCTGGTTCCAATTGTGGTGAGAACGACTGCAAAACACATTCCTCTTCTCAATTTATAGGCAGAACCACACAAATGTCTGCTGGGATTTCATCCTAGCCAATAAGATAGGCCACTATTCAGTCTAATCTGACTCAGTCCCAGTCTATCTTGTCTTGACGTGAGAATGCTACGTTTGTTTACCTGAATTCACTCTTGTGTGTCAATACCAATTCTTAGTTTGTGAACTTTTTGCCTTATTAGTGCTATTTGCCTTTCATATATTGTTTGCTTGTTTTATATTACTTTTGCCCTGTTTCTTTTCTTTTTCTTGTTTATTGCAAACTTTGTCAATTCTGTTTGTTGGGCAGTTCTGCTATTTATATCTAACCATGGCCACTTACTCTACAGTGTTTATTATTTAAGCTTATATAACAGTTATTGCTTCTTGATAAACTCCAAAATTCAGGCTTCAAGGATTGATCACATTGTAACATTTGCATAATGAAGCCAAAATAAAAAAGGCAGAAAAATTACAATAAATGGTTAAGACATTTTAGTAAAGTTAAATTTCTTTACCAAATGGACTCTTTGCCAATGTTGCATCCTTAGTTTCCAATGGTTCACTTTCTCCTATTCTGTTTTCAGCAATAACCTGGAAATGATATTCCGTCTTTTCTTGAAGTCCTTTTACACAAAGAGTTAAGGTGTCACGATCTACTTTTGTGACTTTAGACCAATATTTATTAGAAGATGGTCGTTTTTCAACAATATATCCAGTGATAGGAGATCCACCATCATCTTCAGAAGGTTTCCATTTGATACTAATAGAATCCCGTTGAACATCTGTAACTGTAAGTGGGCCCATTGGTCTTGATGGTACAGCTTTAAAAAGAGAAGTAAGTAGTTTAATTTATATATTCCAACTGAATGTAGAGAAAAAACAATATAATATCAGGAAAATGAAAAAGAAGCAAAGTTAAAACTGAGCATAAAGATATAAGATATTAAATTTGAAAAAGAAACTTAATATATGATAAAAAGAGATAAAAAATAATGATATAAATAAGACATGAATATTAAAAATGGCTGAGAACTTACTTGCTCCCCTAATAGTAGCTAGGGGTTTACTTTCACAAGGCTCACTAACACCAACTTTGTTTTCAGCAATCACTTGGAAGAAGTAATTCATTCCTTCAATCAACCTGGTTGCACGGCAATAGTTTTCATAAGCGCTGACAGTGGCAACTTTAACCCAATTACCAGGCTTACCATCAGATTTCTTAATAATGTAATTAGTAATTGGAGTACCACCATTATATTTTGGAGGATCCCAATCAATTTCAATGAATTTTTCTCCAATTCTAGATGCTTTCAAATTGATAGGAGGTCCAGGAGGATCTGATAAATAAAAATATTCTTGAAATATGTAAAAATTAGGATGAAAAGCAAACAAATTACAAATCAAATGTTAGGCAAAACTTGAAACTATTCATCCTGAGAGTTTAGAAAGATTTAAACTACATTCATTCAAAAACTTTCTTAGAAATTTGTCAAATTTCATAAAGTAATCATTTTCATATTTATAAAGATTTTATGAAGATGATTTTATGAAGATTTCCTAGCTTGTGATGACTTGATAACAAATAGCAGTAATAGCTTTAAAGATAGGTTAACTTGAATCTTCAAATGTTAAAATTAACTTACGTAAGTCCTTTGTTGGTTTAGTGACATCATCTGTCATTAGTGGTTGACTATGGCCTTCATCATTAATAGCAAATACTCTGAAATAGTATTCAGTATCCTCTAACAAGTCCTTTAGTGAAAATTTTGTTGTATTTGCATCAACAGTTCTAGCTTTGGACCAGGTTGACCTGGTTATATTTCTATATTCAATAAGGTATCCAGTCAATGGTGTTCCTCCATCACTCTCTGGTGGTTTCCATTCAAGTTCAGCAGAGTTGTGAGTAACATCAGTCACAACCAGTGGACCCATGGGTGGAGAGGGGACATCTTGAAAATATAAAATATTTATTGTCAGATCATTTCTTTCTGTATATAAGTACATAAATTTCCATAGCCTAATGTTGTAAAAGCATTTATTTTACACAAAAAAATATTTGTCAACATAACATCCTTCTTTGTCAATGCTGTGTGTGTGTTTGTACATATATAAAAAGCAAACTGATTGCAGTAAAGCAATATAATTGCAACATTCAATTTTCAGTTCAAATTATTTTTAAATATTTCAATGATAAATATTTTAAGACCCTTTATTTTAGAAATTATCATTAGATTTGATTTTACATGACTTAAATCATAAATTATAAGATAGTTCAAAAGGATTATCTTAATCTAATAATACTCACTAAATCGGCTCCTTGCCAATGTAGTTTCATCTGCTTGCAGAGGTTGGCTGGCACCAATTGCATTAATTGCAATAACTCTGAAGAAATACTCTGTTTTTTCAATGAGATTTTTACAGCGTAACTGAGTAGTTTTGGCATCAACATTATCTATTTTTGACCAAATACTGCGAGAAGCTTCACGTTTTTCAACAATGTAGCCTATGAGTGGTGAGCCACCATCATCAGTTGGAGGTTTCCATTTTATACTGATAGCATTGCGGTCAACATCAAATGCTTCCAGTGGTCCAATAGGTGGTGATGGAGCAACTAAAAATATATGAGTGAAATTAAAAAAATTATATGTATTACGAGCATGTAATTTTAGTATAATATATTCTACAAAAATAAGACATTTTATAAGGTAAATATCAAATATAATATTACAACACATATAAACATGAAGAAATATCAAGCTAAATTCATGATACACATTTTTAATAAATCATAGTATAGAATGTTATTGCACTTACAAAATTTATTTCATTTCTCTTTTGAATATAACTAATGCTCAAGGTTTTTATTAAATGAATGTGTCAATTAGAACAAATTTTTTAATTGAGTAGAATTATAGATATAAATTTATCATAAGAAAAATGTTATTTGTGTACTTAAAACAGTTTTCAATAAATTTATCTTTAAGATGCCAAAATAAATTTAAATCTAACCTGCTTCTCTTCTAGGTGTTATGATATCCAAAGTTTCAACAGGTGGACCTTGACCAGCTGCATTTTCTGCACGTACAGCAAAATAATAACCTATGTTTTCTTCTAGATCTGTAACCTTCCAGCTAAGATCTAAAGCACCAATAACCATCACATTTTCCCAGTCATCTTTCTTGTTTTTTCTCTTTTGAACAATATATTTAGTTATCTTTGATCCTCCATTCTCTTTTGGATGCTTCCATTCCAATGAAACAAAGTTTTTACCAATTTTGACTGGTATAAGATTGAGTGGAGGTCCAGGAGGATCTGAAATAAAAATAGTTGCATATATATAAAAATAATCAATTGTTGGCCACATCATCTGAAGATCAGAAAACTGATACAATCATTATAATGTGACATCTTTTATTTATGATTATAAAGTAGAATGCATGAGTAGTTTGTTGCATTTTTGAAAAAAATGAATATATTTTAACTTCAATCTTTGGAATTTAAATTTTGATCTTAATTTGAAGCATGCTATCAACAATTGTTGTAAATATCTTTTATAAAATTATTTTAAAGCAGTTAACTTTTAGTATATTTAAGAGGATTTTTAAATTTCTTTCTCTCAAGGTACAAATTTTGCAGTTTGAGTATTTTTAGCAAGAAAAGGAGTTTATTCAACTTACGAATTTTCCTTCTTGGTATAGTCACATCAGTTGTGTCCAAAGGAGGACTTTCACCTTCTTCATTGACAGCTATCACACGGAAATAGTACTCAGTACCTTCATTCAAACCAAGAACTCTGAACACATAGACATTTGCATCAACTTCCCCAACTTGTGACCAAGACAAACGAGTTGCAGATCTAACTTGAATAATATATTTGGTAATCGGAGTACCTCCATCTTGGTCTGGTGCTTTCCATTGAAGATCAGCAGAATCATGTGATATACCAATAACTTCCAATGGACCTTTAGGACGTCCAGGAACATCTAAAAAGGCAGATAGTGTTTATGAAATGTTCATTGCATAATAAATAACTCAAATAGATAAGAACATTGAAAAAATAAGAATTAATAATAAGAATAAAGATTTTTGATGAATAAATTTGCCTTTTTAATAGAAATATTTGATATTAGTTATTTTTAAATAATTTAGAAATATATTTATTATATAAAATGATTTTGATCTGTGAATCAAGAATTTTTATGCCATTAAGTAATTATGTTTAGAATGTATTATGGATTTTTAAAATGTGAAAATAACTTCTTAATAATACTTACTAAATGGGCTTTTAACCAGTGTAGCTGCCTCAGTCTGTAGTGGCTCACTATGGCCAATTTTGTTTACAGCAATTACTCTGAAGTCATATTCAGTACCTTCTGAGAGGTTTTGAACACAGAAAGATGTTATACTTGGATCAACTGTTTCTACATGACCCCAGTACTGCCTGTTTGCTTCTTTCTTTTCAATAATGAAGCTTGTAAGTGGAGATCCACCATCACTTTCAGGATACTTCCAATTAATACCAACTGATGTACGCTGAATATCAAATACCTTGATTGGACCTCTTGGTTTTGATGGTTTCTCTATAAAGAAAAATTTAGAAAAATATAATTTTTGAAATATCTAATAGAAGTAAAATATTTCATAAATATTTAAAACTCAATGCAAAAAAAAGAAACTACGATCACATACCAAGTGGTCTCATAGGAGTAACAGCATATTCTGCATCACAAGGTGCACTAATTCCAACAATATTCTTGGCGCAGACAGAGAAGTAATAATCAGTGTGCTCCCTGAGTGCTGACACTGTGTATGCTAAGTTTTGGCTTTCTGTTTTGCCAATATCTTCTCTTTTAGCAGTTTTTGACTCACGTTTCTGAATAATATACTGAGTGATCTTAGATCCACCATCAGTTCGAGGTGGTTTCCATTCCAAAATAGTGAAGTCAGCCCCCACTTTGGTTGATCTTAAGTAAATTGGTGGTCCTGGGGGATCTGATGGCAGAGAAAAAAATAAATTAAAAAAAAAGTTAAATCAGTTTAAAAACACTAAATTTGATCATTTAAGTTGTTATAATTTCAATATACAAAAGAATAGTTTCAAGATTACACTAATGAAGGATATACACAGTTTTTTAAGTATCATATTCTTAGAGGAAATATAAATGGAATTTTATAAACTTATTACAAATTTAGAATGTAACCATTAATTTTTTTAAATTAAGTCAAAGCAATAAAAATTATCCTTAAAATTTATGTTGTGCATTAATTAAAATTTAAATATATTTTATGGTAGTTGTCAATTTTTAAAACAGATTCTAAATATATTTTAACCTGCAAGTTGAACTGTTAATAAAAAAATTTAAGCTTAAAAAATAAAGTGAAATGTGAATTATAAAATGTTTATATTTAGTAATAAATATATCTAAAAATTGGGAATCTCTTTTTAATTTTATTTTAATTCAAAATGGAAACTAACAACAAAACATATTTAACACTACATCCAGCTATTAAAACATCTACAAAATGTAAAAAGAAAATATATAAAAAATACTTACCTATTTTCTTGGGCAGTTTTGTGGCTTCAGATGTTTCTAGAGGTTGACTTTGACCTTCATCATTAACAGCAATAACACGGAAATAATACAGTGAATCTTCATTCAATTTTGTGACAGTGTATTTCAAAGTTGACCCAGACACACTGTCAGCTTTGGTGTAATATGTACGAGATGATAATCTATATTCAATATTGTAGCTAGTAACTGGTTTGCCACCATCATTTTGAGGTGGTTTCCATGTCAGCTCAGCTGAATTATATGTGACATTGTCAACTTCCAAAGGTCCCATTGGATGAGATGGAACATCTGAAAGATTATTAAAAAATGTTTATTTTCTGAACAGAAATAATCAGCAAGCTTTTCATATCCCTATTCATAACCCAAATTGTTAGAAAAATAGCAATGTTTTCACATATTCATACTGAGTTATATTAATCTTTTTTAAAAGCTTCAAATATGAATTTTAATTAAGAACATGCCGATCTAATGTTTTAATTTAAGTGGAGAAAAAAATAAACAAACTCTTACCATATGGACTTTTAGCAAGAGTGGCATCCTTGGTTTCCAAAGGAGCACTCTCCCCAATTTTGTTAACAGCAATTACACGGAAATAGTACTCTGTTTTTTCTTGAAGATTAGGACAGCATAAGTCAAAAGTGGAAGCATTGACTTTAGAAACTTGAGACCAAAAGGAGCTTGATGCAGATCGTTTCTCTACTATATAACCAGTAATAGGAGAACCACCATCTTCTGAGGAGGCTTTCCATTTGATGCTTATGGATGTACGTTGAACATCAGTTACCACCAATGGTCCATTTGGTCTTGATGGTATTGCTGCAAAATTTGAAAAATATACATTAACAAGCTAAGATAATAAAGTGAATTTATTTTAAAATAGTTTAATTAATTTAGAATATAATGTTAAAAATTATAGGTATGCAATATGATATCTTTATTATATAATTAATTATAAAATTTACTGATAAACATTAAAAATATATAATTTTACATAAACATTCAATTTTTAATGCCTATAGTTTCTAATTATATTATAGTTTTAATGCTTAGTCATTTTTATTAAAAAAAAATGGCAAACTTACTTGGACCTGCTTTTGGAATAATGGGCTTAGGAGTTTCACAAGGTTCACTGAGTCCCACCTTGTTTTCTGCACGGACAGAGAAGTAATATTTTGTATCTGCCTGAAGAGATACTGCTTTACAGAAAGTTTCAAAAGGACCAACAGTTGTCAGTTTATTCCAATCTCCTGGTTTATTAACTGACTTCTGAACAATGTACCCAGTTAGAGGAGAACCACCATCATCAACTGGAGGTTTCCATTCTAGGCAGGCATAGTTCTCACTAACTTTGGTGGGAATAAAATCTGTTGGTGGTCCAGGTGGTTCTGAAAAACAGAAAAAAATTAATACAATTAGAATATGAACTACAATTAAAAAAATATCCTTCAGAATTGTTTTAAGAAATTATATAATAGTTTTTT
Organism: Acanthosepion pharaonis; assembly: GCA_903632075.3. NCBI lineage: Eukaryota > Metazoa > Mollusca > Cephalopoda > Sepiida > Sepiidae > Acanthosepion > Acanthosepion pharaonis. The sequence goes on along the minus strand of CAHIKZ030002689.1, from coordinate 329,575 downwards.
TTACCAAAAATGCTAAAGTATTTTGAGAATAAATTATCAATTATTATTCAAAAAACTTTTATAAAATCATAAATTTTATAAGTCAACAGAATTTCATATTTACTCAACATATAATTCCTATGCTATGCATTCACAAAATAAAACCTTTAGAGATGTATAGATATTTGTTATTAAATACCTCAATGAAATTGGTTCTCTATAATAATCATGATTAATGTTTAGTATTTTTTTAAATATCTATATTATAGGTATATATTTAAACTTACTTAAATCTCGCATTGGTTTAGTTACATCTTGAGCTTCCAAGGGAGAACTTTTTCCTTCAGCATTAATAGCAATGACTCTGAATAAGTATTCAGTATTCTCCAATAAATCAGTAGCTTTGAATTTTGTTGTGGAAGCATCCACAGAACCAGCAGCAGACCAAGTTGTCCTGTTAATTGTCTTGTACTCAATGAGATATTGTGTAATTGGTGTTCCACCATCTTTTTCAGATGGTTTCCATTCCAAATCAGCAGAATTATGAGTAACATTAATGATTTCCAATGGACCAATAGGTAAAGATGGAACATCTGCAAAAGTTGATAAAATGTTGATAACAATAAGAGAAAAGTTTATTAAAATGTAAATGTTTGTGCAAGATCAGTTTAAGCAATTTCTACCACAAACTGATTATGATTATATATATATATATATATATATATATATATATATATATATATATATATATATATATATATATATACATGATAATAATAATAAATCAAGAAAACATTAAAAATCCATCTCACTTTAAATTTATTTCATGAATATTTTAATATTCATCTCTTCAAACTGAAAGTTTTTTAGAAATTAAATCAATCCATCCAGACAGATGTATTGGGATAAAATGGAGAAGGGTGGGGGGAAGCACCCACCCCTTTCATGAACTGACCAATGATCAGGTTCAACGACATGTAAACATTTGTAAACAACTACTGGCAAATGCCTAAGATGCCTATTTTTGGTGTTGAATTGTAACTGGGAATGAAAAATGAATCTATTTTTGTAATCCTAATAAGATAAATCAGTGGCTGCATTCTAGCCAGGCTTCAGAACCTGTTGTCAAACAAGGGCAGTTTGAACAAAAGGCCATGTGTGTTTGGTGGAATTTCAAAAGGGTGTTGCACTTTATCCTAGAGGCTCTTGCTCTGAATGCTGACCTTCATGCTCAACAACTGTAGTAGTATATGATGCTTTGAAAGCCTGCTTCCCAGCATTGGTCAATCAAAGATGCACACTACTACAGCATGACAATGCCCCTGCACATACTGCCAATGTGACGAAGCATGAACTTGAGGTGCTGGAAGGGCTGCCTCAGCATGCCTACAGTCCAAACCTTGAACCATCAGATGACCTGCTCATTTCCTGCATGAACAGAGGTTCAACAATATGGATAAGGTTGAAAAAAAGTGCAGGGATTTTTTTGCCCGTAAACCAGGAAAATGGTATAAGTGTAGAATTGAACTTCTGTCACAACAATGACAATAGAATATGATGGGATAAAGTTTGATGAATAAAGACTTTTCATATGTAATTTGTTTGAACCATTATTTAAGGCTTGAAATTGAAATAAAACTCAACCTAGTATACCAGGGTAATTGTTGAAATCTCTCTACAATGAGAAAGTTTAGGATCAACTTTAAACCTGAAACATGTAATATATTCAACAATAACTACTACTAAATAATATATATATATATATATATATAAACTGTGCGACAACTTCAACAGATGAAGCTCACCAACTTCGGGAGTTTAACATTGTATGTCAAATTCTAAGTATAGGCTATTTTATATTAGACCCATGAGAACAGATCTATAGAAAATAATTAAAGCACTTAATATTTTCAAAATTAAAATATCATTCACATCAACTTTATATTATTGCATACATCAATGTAATGCATAAGTAGATATTGAGTATTAATCCTATAATTAATCATAGAAAGCCAAATGTATGATATTTGTTTACCTAATTTGTATCATTATCCTCAAAAATTAGGTTCAACTTATGTGTTGATACATAAACTTGGATATGATGTGTCATTTCCTGTAATATGCTGATACTTATTATATGTTTAATGTGTTTCAGTAACAGTTCAGTTTCTGCTCAAAGCTCCACAATTTGAAGAATTGCTTTTGCTACTACCATATTAAAGCTACCATCATGACGTGTAATATATTGAGTGTATCATAACTGATGATTTCTCAGCCAAAAATTAAATTTTGACTTATATATAAGATTGAGATTATATAAAAGTATCGACAGTTATCTAACCACAGGTGCATTTCAAATGAATATTTATTCAATTTCAATAGTTTAAAGTCATATATTTTTTAATATTTTTAACTTACCAAATGGACTCTTAGCAAGTGTAGTACCATCAGTTACCAGTGGTGGGCTACGACCATAATCATTTTCTGCAAAAACACGGAAGTAATACTCTGTTTTTTCAATGAGATTTTTGCAGCATAACTCAGTTTTTGTAATAATATCAACCTTTGACCATGATGCTCGAGTTGCCTCTCGTTTTTCCACCAAGTAACCAGTAAGGGGTGAACCACCATCTTCCTTAGGTGGCTTCCATTTGATAGTAATAGAATTACGCTGAACATCAATAACTTCAATTGGTCCTATTGGTACTGATGGTGCAACTGAAAGATTAAAATATTTTAAGTATAACTATTTCATTTGTATATATATTATTATACCTTTTGAATTTATCAAAACATTTTTCATTTTATGCTTTTCAAAATTAGACTGAATCTTACATTTTATTATTACAAAAAATATATATAATTTAAGTAAAACATCAAATATATTTTGTAAGATCAAAAGATAAAACATATTTAGAACAATCCTTTCATGACAGGAAAAGATTAGTCATAGCAAATTCTAAATTTATTTTTTATACTAAGAAAAGCATTTACCTATTTCTTTTGCTGGTTTCACTGGTTTGGCTTCACAAGCATCACTGATTCCAATTTTATTCTCAGCAAAGATAGCAAAATGATATAAATTATTTTCTTTAAGATCCTTAAGTCTGCATGTTGTGTTGAAGGATTCTGTAGTCAGTACATTAACCCATTCATCTTTCTCCTTCTTTTTGAAAATATATTTAGTGATCTTTGAGCCACCATCACGAATTGGAGGTAACCATTCAAGGTCAACAAAGTTCTGCCCAACCTTTACAATTGAGAGATCAATTGGAGGACCAGGTGGATCTGTATAAAATAAAATGAAATCAATGAATGAATTATTTCTAGCCTTTATATATGAATAAGATAACTGGAGATTTTTTCAAATATAAAACAAATAACATTTATAGAGAAAATTAAATTATTTTAAAATCTTACATATAGATTCTTACAGGAAAAATAAATTAGAAAATATTACCACAAACAATAGAACATTATAAAAAATATTTTTTTCTTTATTTCATAAGTGGGATATTTCTCAAGATTAATTTCTACTCAGATTGAATACTTACATAACATCTTCACAGGCTTGGTTTCATCAAGAGCCACAAGTGGTTGGCTTATACCCTCTGAATTAATTGCACTAACACGGAAAAGATAAGTAGTTCCCTCAATCAAGTTGAGAGCAGTATATTTGGTAGTTCCAGGAGAAACAACCCCACATCTTGTCCATGGACGATCTGCTGACATTACCTCAATCAAATAGTTAATGATTGGAGCACCACCATCATTTTCAGAGGCTCTCCAAGACAAATCTGCTGAATTATGAGTTACATTGTCAACATTTAGAGGTCCACGTGGAATAGATGGTACATCTGGAAAGAAGATAGAAATACCTTGTGATTAATAGCTAAAATTCATAATTGACAATTTAATTAACAGAAAGGATAATTAAGCTATTAAGTATAAAAATATATAAACTAAAATTTAGGCTAAATAAAATAAAAAATATACAAGGTTAAATAGAATATAAATAGCACAGAAATAAAATGTTTATTAAAACTTCCTTGGAACATGCTGACTCAGAATATATATGGTTTTGAGTGTCTATTATACTTTTGGAGTTTAAAACAGATACGCATATGCACAAAAGATTTAGAACAAAGTCAATGATTCTTTTCTTTATATATTTATTTAAATAATAAAAAATTAAATTAAATTGTAATGAATATTATTATAATAAGTTAAATGATGTTGGTTGAAATATAAATATTATTAATATTGTTTGTCACAAATTTGTACATTACTGGTGCTATTTTGATATATTACCTGGGAAATAACAGGTAGCTCTACTTGTATAATATAGGTTGCTTCCTTTGAGCTGTTGTTTGCAATACAATTAAAATATAACTCTCAGTATAATGCTTAACATATTTTTTAATTCTGAACAAATATAATTGAATCTGAATGACTATATTTATCGATTCCCAAATAGCTTATTGTAGATATAAAATAACTTACCAAATTTACTCCTAGCTAGTGTAGCTTCACTAGTTTCAAGAGGTTCAGATTTTCCAATTTCATTAACAGCAATGACTCTGAAATGGTACTCTGTTTTCTCTTTGAGATTATTTATTCGATATTCAGTAACAAAATCAGCAACTTTATCTTCTTTTGACCAAGATTTAGAGGAAGCTTCACGCTTTTCAATGATGTAACCAGTAACAGGAGATCCACCATCATCTTTAGGTGGTAACCATTTGATTTTGATGGATGTACGGTCAACATCAATAACCACAATAGGTCCAGTAGCTTTAAATGGAGCAGCTGAAGCAAATAAATAAATATCTTCAAATAATATGTAACCCAAACAAATACTAAATAATTTTCAACAGCAAAATTTAGTTTTAATATAGATTTCTTTTTAATTCTTGATAAAGCTAATAATATATTTTTAAATTATATAAGATATAAAAATATTTTTAAGACAGAAATATTATTTTCAGTTTTTTTCTACATTGCTACCTAAATGTTTGTATGGACAATGGAAAATTTGAATGAAAGGCTAATGGTGCACATATATGACAGAGAATGGTTTGTGAAAAATGTATACTCAATACTTCAGTGAAACATTTTCATTTCTTTAATAAATTAATAAAAGAGTTTACTGAATTTTATAAAAAAATTACCCTTTTCAATAATAAAAGTATTTCAAAGCATGTTCAGGATTCTTAAAAAAACAACAGTTTACACAGCAATATAATACATAAGGCATAAAAACAAACTTACATGGATCTCTCTGAGGAACAATTGGTCGTTCTGTCTCAGTAGCCTTGCCAATACCGATTTTATTCTGAGCACATACAGAAAAGTAGTACTCCTGGCCTATTTTTAAGCCAGGTACTTTACAACTGTCTTCATAGCCATTTACAGATGCTACAGATACCCAGCTTCCTGTCTTCTTTTCCCGTTTCTTAATATGGTAATCTGTGATTTTAGAACCTCCGTCATCAGATGGGGGTTTCCAGGACAGAATGCAATGATCTTGTGTTAATTTGATATGTCTCAAATTCTGTGGAGGACCAGGTGGAACTAAAAATAAGACAAAAAGTTGTATTTAATTAGTTTACAAAAATTTGCAACAATACTACAAGTATTCATATATTGTCTGAAACAAAAAATAATTGTAAAAATGCTGCTGAAACTAATTCAGTTTATATTTTTAATCATTTATTCTTCATATCATAAATCTCTGCATATAATGCAATATAATAAATATACAATAAATTGGAATTAAATTACAAAAATGAATCTAAAATCAATATTAATCAATTAAATATCAATAATGTACAGTTTATTATTTTAAAAAAAATGTAAAATGTTTCAACACATTTACATTCTACATGGTGAAGAGACAGGTTATACTCTGTTTTACTGTTATTTCTGATAAAAAGTACAACTTGCATGCTAAAATAGGTTATTTTTTTTAAGATTAAGTATAACAATATAAAGTTAACTTACCTGGTACTCTAGTTGGTATGGTAGCTTCAGTGGCTTCCAAACGTTGACTTTGTCCTTCTGCATTAACAGCAATAACACCAAAGATATATTCAGTGCCTTCAATCAATCCAGTAGCTTGGAAAGTGGTAGTCTTTTCATTCACAGTGCCAGCTTTGGACCAGGTGGTTCTTCCAGCTGTCTTATATTCAATAATGTAACTTGTAATTGGAGAGCCACCATCTTCCTTTGGTGGTTTCCAGTGCAGATCAGCACTGTTGTGAGTAACATTGTCAACATCAAGTGGACCAACTGGGGCTGAGGGAACATCTTTAAAAAAATAAAATAAAATAAGATTATATTCCTATCCTCTAGTGATTTATAAGAATGTTTTATTTTAATGTGAAGAATATATGAAAAGGAACTCATAAAATAAACATTTATGTAACAATGATATACCTTCACCAAAAATTATAATTCATTTAAATAAAATATTAATTAAACAGTATTAATTAAAAAACCTCTACCAACAAATATTAAACTATTTTATATTATGCATAAAGTAAAGAAAATATTTCCCTAATACACTAATTAAATATAAAGGATCATATCAAATATGTACCATGTGGGCTTCTTGCTAATGTAGAATCACAAGTTTCAAGTGGAGCACTTTGTCCAATATTGTTCTCAGCAATAACTCTAAAATAGTACTCTGTTTTCTCTGTAAGATGTGCTGCTTTGAGAGCAGTGATTTCTGGAGCAACCTTTTCAACTCGTACCCAGAATGTATGTCCTGCTTCACGTTTTTCTACAATATAACCAGTAAGAGGAGAGCCTCCATCCTCTTTAGGAGGCTTCCATTTAATGCTAATAGAGTGACGCTGTACATCAGTTACCACAATTGGACCAGTACATTTGGATGGAACAGCTGCAAGAACAGAAATAATGATGGAATAAATATGATAAATTATAAATTTTATTTACTTTTAATAGTTAAACATATATTTCAATAAATTTGAGAGAATATAAAAATAACAGTAAATCTGAGAAAAATCTCAGTATGTGATTAATAAAGAAACTTAATTCTAAAAATATTATGCTTTTTATTTATAATTAATCAACTGATAAGATTAACTATTCTTTGTTGTTTATTAATCAAATATTGATTACAAATGTTTTTCATGAATTACTTTCATGTCATGTGTTTTAAAATTCTCTAATAGACAAAATTTTTAAGAAAAAATAGTTCATTTTGTAATTACTTTTATTTGAAAAACCATCAACATTTTTGTTGTTTAGACTGTATGAGTAATATATCCAAGCTAATTCAAAATTTATAATCAAATTTTCATTTCTATTTATAAATACTTGCTCCAATGGAAAAATTAGTATTAGATGAATTAACTTTTTCAAGTTTATTTTATACACCAATAGATCTTTTATGAATTTTAATAAAGAAAAATGTTTAAAAGAATCATTAAGATGTAGAAAAAGAAATTTCGATATTTTATTAACTTACTTGCTGCCTTCTGAGGTACAATAGCTTTGGTGGTTTCTGCTGATTCACCAGGACCAGCTTTATTTTCAGCTGCCACAGCAAAGAAATATTCAGTACCTTCCTTGAGACCAGAAACTTTGTAGAAAGAGTCATACTGAGATAAGGTGGTAATCTTCACCAAATCACCTGTTCTTTTTTCTCGCTTGAAAACAATATAGTTTGTAATAGGAGATCCACCATTATACTTAGGAGGTTGCCATTCAAACACAGCATAGTCTTCTCCAATCTTTGTTGGTTCTACAGAGAGTGGTGGACCAGGAGGAGCTTAAAAGAAAGAGAAGTAAAAATTTCTTTTAATGATACATTTCTATTTCTTTTACATGCAATATTATCTTAATGGATTATGCAAAATAAACTCTACTTCATAAAAATATTTTGAAACAACTATATGCAATGTTTGCCTACTGACAAAATATAGGAATATTTTATGCCTTTACTTTTAAGTTTAAGATAATATATGCTTGTAATTTTCAGCACATTATATTTTAAAAAATAAATACTAACAGATCTTTCTTGTTGGCTTGGTGATATCAGTTGCTTCAAGTGGTGGACTGTTTCCTTCTTCATTTACAGCAAAAACACGGAACAAATATTCTGTATCTTCTTTCAGGTTGCTAACATTGAATGTTTTTGTTTTTTCATCCACAGTTCCAACCTTAGACCAAGTTGATCTGTGTGTTGTTCTCAGCTCAATAATATATCCTGTTATATGAGAACCACCATCAGATTTTGGTGCTTTCCATTCAAGGTCAGCAGAATTATGTGTAACATTGGTAACTTCCAATGGACCCAATGGAGCTGATGGTACATCTGGAAAATATGAATGTTATTATAATATTTTTTACTTGTAAAATTCAATTTCAAATGATGAATTTCATTTAAAAATTAAAAAAAGAAAAGAAGAGACAAATCATTCAAATTCAATGAAAGATGAATAATGGAAACTTACCAAATGGACTTTTAGCCAAAGTGGTACCTTCAGTTTCTAGTGGCACACTATCACCAATATTATTTTGTGCAATCACTCTAAAGTGATAAGCAGTCTTCTCAATCAAGTTAGGACAGCAAAGCTGTGTGGTTTGAGCATCAACTTTGTCAACCTTTGACCAGTAAGATTTGTTTTCTTCTCGTTTCTCTACAATGTATCCAGTAACTGGAGAACCTCCATCATCAGTAGGAGGTTTCCATTTGATTGAGATTGAATTACGCTGAACATCAATAACTTCAATTGGACCAATAGCTTTTGATGGTGCAGCTGAAATATTAATTAAAAGAGTTATAATTTTTCCATTTTTCAATTTATATTTTGAAAATTGCTATTAATATATATATATATATATATATATATATATATATATATATATATATACTGTTTCTACTACAAATACAAGTATGACAACAATAGCTGCATTATATTTAATGAAATAACTTTCAAATAGTTTAATTATTCATAAATTAAAGGAGAAAAATAACTCTGAAAACTTTCCAAACTACTTTTAATTGTAAAAATGCTTACTTGGTTCTTTTCTTGGTGTGACAGGTTGTGACATCTCACATGGTATACTGATGCCAGCTTTATTCTTGGCAAACACAGCAAAATAATAGGAAACATTTTCTTTGAGTCTGATAACTTTGAATGTAGTTTCATATTCAGCAACAGTTCCTTCAGTCTCCCAATCAGATTTCTTATCCTTTTTCTTCAAAATGTATTCAGTAATAGGAGAGCCTCCATCTAACTTTGGTGGATACCAATCTAGAACAGCAAAATTTGAACCAACCTTGGTTGCTCTAAGGTCAATAGGAGGACCAGGAGGACCTATTTAAAAAAATTCAGAAACCTTCATTAGTCAAATTCAGACGTGATGAAAAGAATATATTCATAAAAATCAACTAAAATTAAAGTTTAGCAAAACTTAATTCAAGTGTAAATATTGTTAAATTTGACTTTTTTGGCTTTCCCATTTCTAATATGTTAATTATATATTAATATGTAGGCTTTAAAGTAACTTACCAATCTTTTTTCTTGGAATTGTTGTATCTGTTGCTTCCAAGGGTTCACTATGACCTTCAGCATTGATAGCAATAACTCTGAACAAATATTCTGTATTTTCTAGCAAGTTAGTTGCAGTGTATTTTGTTATGTCTGGAGCCACAACACCACACTTAGTCCAGGCAATGCTATCAGCCATTTTTGCTTCAATAAGATAATTTGTCAATGGAGTTCCACCATCACTGGCTGGAGGTTTCCATTCCAAATCGGCTGAATCATGAGTAACATTGCTAATCTCCAAAGGACCTTTTGGTTTTGATGGAACATCTAAAAATCAATTTTAAATTATAATTTATTGCATGTAAAAAAACAAACAAATAAATGTCTGAGATAAAAATTATAAGCACTTTTTTTTAAGTATTATTATTATTATAAAATATCATTAAAAAGATCAGGTGGTCATTAAAACAGTTTGTTTAAAATATATTTAGTATACTCACCAAAAGGACTTCTTGCTAATGTAGCATCTTTGGTTTCAAGAGGTTCACTTCGACCAATTTTGTTCACAGCAATTACTCTAAAGTAATATTCTGTCTTTTCAGTCAAATATTTGCAACATAGATCAGTGGTATATTCATCAACCTTCTCAACTTTGGTCCAGAGTGAGCTTGAAGCTTCACGTTGTTCAACAATATAACCAGTGATGGGAGATCCGCCATCATCTTCTGGTTCTTTCCATTTGATACTAATAGAGTTACGTTGGACGTCAGTAACTTCAATTGGGCCCTTACATTTTTCAGGCGCAGCTGTAAATCAAATTAAAATGGTTATTGCATAATTGTACTAAAATTTATGATGAATTCTAGAGTAAAGATAAACTGATTCTTATAAATTACCATTTTTTATACATTTTTGTTTTATATGTAAGAATTTAACAAGTTTCTTTTTTTAAAGCAACATAGCAATAAATGCAAATTAAATACATAAAAAAATTGATATAAAAGCATATAAAATATAGCAATGCTGATAATATAGGCCCTACTATAAATAATAAAATAGCTCATGCATTAAATAGTTCAGTGTCAGCATAATTTATATAAGAGTAAGGTACATTAAAACTTTTGGTTTATGACAAGATTTGATGAATTTTGGAGTTGTAGATATTTCTTTACAAATACTTACTTGGTTCTCTCTGAGGTGTAATCTTCTTTGTTTCAGCTGCAGGACCAACTCCAGCCTTATTTTCAGCACATACTGAGAAGAAATGTTCAACTTTCTCTTTCAGATTAGGAACCTTGTAAGTCAGATCAAATTCACTTAAAGTTGTCACCTTCTCCCAATCACCAGTGAGACGTACTTTCTTTTTCAAGTGATAGTTTGTGATCTTTGAACCTCCATTTTCTTTTGGTGTTTTCCATTGTAGAATCACATAATCTTTTCCAATCTTGGTTGGTTCAAATTTAAGTGGAGGACCTGGTGGTTCTGTGAATGAGATATTAAATCATTTGAATATAAATTAATATTTTTCTCTATGCAATTCTTACAAAATGTCAACAATATTGCCTGAATTTCAATACAATTATCACAAATTGTTTAATCATAAAGCAATAGATTTTTGTTAAATACATATTTTAAACTTTTATAATTTAATAAAAATTTTACACTCAAGGTAAGTTGCTGAAATTAAAAACAGCAAATAATTTAATTATTTGTTTATTAATTTTCAAGTGTATGAAATTAACTCACGGATCTTTCTTGTAGGTTTAGTAATGTCCATTGCTTCGAGTGGTGGACTTTGTCCTTCAGCATTGACAGCAATAACATGAAATTTGTATTCCGTATCTTCAAGAAGGTTGGTTGCAGTAAAAGTAGTTGTTTTACCATCTACTATACCACTCTTTACCCACAAAGTTCTTGTCATTGTTCTATTTTCAATAATGTAGTTGACAATTGGTTTACCACCATCATGCTTTGGAGGTTTCCATTCAAGATCTGCTGTACTTTCAGTAATATTTGTGATTTCCAGAGGTCCAATAGGAATTGATGGCACATCTATAAAGAAAACAAAAACAAAAGCTATTAAATTTGGAAAAAAATGAATATTTATAAATTGATTATTTGTACAATACAGGTTGTAGCAAAAGTGATGGAAAACATTAACAAATAAACTGTTTTATATAAACTTTAAATCTTCAATGACTGAACTTAAAATACTAATGAAAAACCTGAATGAACACTTTAAATTTGCTTTATAAAATAATTATTAAAAAATTATACCCAAGAATGTTGTCATCATAAATTTGCATTTGAAATTTCAAAATGCTGACAAGTATATTTTTAGTATATATGAGATATTTACAGATGCAGAAAATTGACTCGTATAGACTATTTCATACTATATATTTTTAATCATTTTCATAAATTATGTTCTGAAATATATGCAATCATATTTTCATAAATTACAGTTTGAAATATTGAAAACAGACTAAGCTCTTCAAAAAATGTTTATAGAAACTAAAATATACATGCTTGAATTCATTTCAAGTCTGTTCTCATTAATGAATTAGTATTAATAATATTAATGTAATATCACTTTTTCTTATTAATAAACTATAAACTAAAACTTAAGTTAGACTAACAAATATTTTCTTCCACATATTTTATCTAAATATATTGGCTGTAATATAACTGATGCAAGAATGATTTTATTCAAAGCTATTGATTTTTTTCATTTGTTAATGACATAATCATTGCTTACCAAATGGACTTTTTGCTAGAGTTTTATCATTAGTGACCAAAGGTTCACTTTGTCCAATGCTATTAACAGCAATTACTCTGAAAAAGTATTCTGTATTCTCTGTGAGATATTTGCAGCAAAGATCCAAAGTGAGTTCATCTACTTTATCAACAGGTGACCAGATAGTACTATCAGATGAACGTTTATCAATAATATATCCAGTGATTGGTGAACCACCATCATCTTTTGGAGCCTTCCATTTAATACTGATAGAATCACGTTGAACATCAGTTACTTCTATTGGTCCAATGGGTTTGGAAGGAACAGCTGGAAATAATAAAATTGAATTTTGTATAAGAAGATATAAATCTTTCATTTTAAATAATTCTTCTGAATCACAAGTCATCAAAAGTATTAAAATGTATTTTCAAGCAACATTGAAACAAAGTATTTTACTACAATAGTAAACTATAAATTAAGCTTTACTTTGATTGAATTAAAAAAAATTTGTTAAATTATTTACTAAATTTTTCCCAAACTTTAGTTATTTACAAAAATAGATGAAGTAAAATATATCCACTTACTTGCCACTTTTTTTGGAACAATTGCCTTGTCAGTTTCTGTTTCAGCTCCAATACCAGCTTTATTTTCAGCTGATACAGCAAAGAAATGATCAACATTTGACTGTAAATTTGGTATTTTGTACAAAGTATCAAAAGAACTGACACTTGTGACTTTAACTAGATCTCCAGTTCTTCGCACACGTTTGAAAATATGGTAATTAGTAACTGGAGAACCACCATCCTTGTTAGGAGGTGACCAAGTAATAACAGCAAAATCTTCACCAATTTCTGGAACTTTCAGTTCAGTTGGTGGACCAGGTGGAGCTGAAATATTGTCAAATATAAAAATTATTAAATTTTCAAAAACAGAACATGCAATTCATAACATGTTTGAAAAACAAAAAGATGTTAAAAATCTAATAATAATAAATTTACAAATATGTTGAGATAAATCTAAATAAATATATGGTAAAACCATAAAGAGATAAAGTTTAAATATATACATTCATATAAAGTTAATGATATTTTAATATTGGAATTATAAACAAGAGAAGTTTGATAATACTTGAATTAAATCTATAGCTTAGTAAATACATATAACAGTGAGATGTAACTGTAAGTTCTATGCTAACAGTTTCTTCTCTCACACTTCTTGCTTGTGGAACTCTCTTCCAGCTTCTTGCTTTCCCGTTAACTTTGATTTTCAAAAATTTAAATGCAATGTCACTCATTATCTTCTGTCTTCTTAATTCCTGTTCATTTATTGTTCTCTCTCCTGAATGTTTTTTTCATATTCTCTCACACCTCTTGCATATTAGTCTTATTGCCTTGCTTGGGGAAAATGATTAAAAAAATATTAATATAAGTATAGCTTGATTTGTGTAAGTAGGTATTTATATCATTGAGTGAAATACACTTACAATACAGAATACATAAATATCTTATCTACGAAACTAGGTACCTCCACTCAGTTTTGATATCTAAGGTTTAAAATGAATTTTAAAAAATGGAAAAGCATCCTTGAAGCTTTCATTTTAGCTTTAATTGAAAGTTAAATGATTAAATTTACTATTCCCAGTAAGCAAAATACTCTGGTGTATTTCAAATAAAATTATATTGATTGGAATCTGTTTTTTGTCACTTTTCAATAAAAATCAATAAATATCAGCCATTTTTGACACATTTGTAAACAAAAGTTAATTCTTAGTTTTAAAAATCTTCCAAAAATAAAATATACCTTACTGAAACTTTATTTGAGGAATATTAGCAGATTTAAAGTATAATTAATTTGCTTTGAAAAAATATTATTTACTTTAAATTTAAAATAACAGAGAAATGGATTTTTAAAACAAATGGTAGCGGTGATTACTTGCTTTTCACTGCCACTTGTGACTCATAGGTCACTTAAGAAATGATGATAAAATCTGTCAATACCTTTATTGTTGTTCTACAGAGACTTTATCTGTTAAAACATAATTTAAGAAAATGATGGATGGTTGTCATTTTTATATAATCTTAAAAATCATTATTCTCCATAATCTCATTTTAGGAATGTTGAATTTAAATTTACTATAATCATTGCTCTTATTTTCTGATCATGTCATGTACAGTCAACCATACTTTCAGACAGGGGTGAGTTACATAATATTTTATATACATAAAAAAAATGAAAATTATTTTTTTAAATATCAGGGGCAAATGACTTTTATTGAGCTTTTCAATTTTTGATTTGTGAATATAGTTTTCGCTTAATAACAATATAGCCACACCGGATTGAAGTAATGCAGAATTTTAAACAATTTATAATATTATAAATTATTATAATTAAAATTTTAAAAAATGAAAATAATACTTGTAAAAATTCATTATTCATCAAAAAATTTCTTTTCTCAAGACAATAGTGTCCTTAATAAATCTTATTTATAAAAGCAATTAAAAGCTTTTCTAATTAAATAATGTCATAGTTTTAATGCATTTTTTATTTTACAATTCAGAGCAGATTTTTGGTAACATGGGGGTCCTGTTTTACAAAAGAAAAAAAACTGTTGATTTAAATTCTTCAAGGAGTCCCGCTTTTAACTAATAAAACAAATTTTGAGATTTCAATTTAATTTCTTGAAATTTCATGAAATTAAGTAAGTCGGGGTGGGGGTAACATATGTAAAAAAATAATTTTTACCAATATTTTCTAAAAAAAAATTTCAAAAATAATTTCATTAATTTAGGTATAAGTCCTGAAAGTTTCATTAAGATCCAATTATTTGATTTTCGCGAGAATTTCCAGATCATTGTTTTTCCCCTGAAAAAACAGAAGGCTCAAAAACACTAATCGTAAATATTATGTTGATTGCTGACATAAAAAAAACAAGATTTTTAACCAAAGTTTTGAACGTGCTAGAAAGGATTAAAAAATTTAATTAAAAAATCCTTTGGTCTTTCCTCATAACATGAACATTTTTATGCTAAAACTTTATTTTTATTAAGTTTGGGGCCTTTTTTCATCATGCTATGCTGTTTTTTCAGTGTACTAGTGGAGGTACCTATACAAAATGGAATTGCAGATAAAAAATTAATAAGATCATATTTACCAATACGTGGCATACACTTGGTAACATCATCTGCTTCTAAAGGAGGACTGTGACCCTCTGCATTTGTGGCAATGACTCTGAACATATATTCAGTACCTTCTTCAAGACCAAAAGCTGTATATGTTGTGGTAGTATCATTGACACTACCAAACCGCTTCCATGATGAATTGTAAGAAGGTTTAATCTCAATTATGTACCCAGTGATAGGTGTCCCACCATCATGTTTTGGCTTTTCCCATGCTAAGTCAGCAGAATCAGCAGTGATATTAGTAATTTGAAGAGGACCAATTGGAATAGATGGTACATCTGAATAAAAAATAGAAATAATTATGAACAACAATTATGTGATATATTTAAAACAAAATTCATGTTGTAAGAATGCTTATAACATATAAAAATATTATAACTATTATCTTAATAAAATAATATTAATATCTGAATTAATGTAATAAAATATTTTATTCATATTTTGAAGATGTATTTCTTATAAGTACATATCATCTTAATCTTCTGCATCTAAGAAGTTATAATGTTACATGAAAAGAATATATATTCTACATCCAAACTGCTGAAATTTTGATTGGCATCTAAAAGGGGTTATTTAGATTTTATTTTCTTGATCTACATTATAAAATCAATCAATTACTCCTCTAATTTGCTCACTAAAATACATGTCAAGTATCATAATCTTCTTAAACTCAATCTTGATGTATGGTAATACTTTCATTAATCAGATTAATTGGCTTTCTTTATTCACATTTAAAATATTTAAGCCTATGCACTTACCAAATGGACTCTTGGCTAATGTTGCATCTTTGGTTTCAAGTGGAGGAGCCTTGCCAATTTTATTCACAGCAATCACTCTAAAGTGGTACATCGTTTTCTCTGTCAAATAGTTTACAGTGTAAGTTAAAGTAAAATCATTAACTTTTCCTGCTTTATTCCAGTTTGTTGAAGATTCTTCCCTGTATTCAATAATATAGCCAGTAATAGGTGAACCACCATCATCCTCTGGTTCTTTCCATCTGATTGTGATGTTGTCACGCTGAACATTAATAACCTCAATTGGACCAACACACATAGAAGGAGCTTCTGTAAATCAAACAATTAAATTCACTATATATCCATATACATACATTTTATACTTGATTGGAAAGCAAATTTCAGAATATCTTTCACATTTTTACTAAGCTTAAATAAGAATTTGAAGTATTATGCTATATATTTTTCATCATTGAATTACAATTTGTGTTATCTTTTTAAATCAGGTTAAAATCCATTTTAATACATTATTTATAATATATGTGGTTTAATTTTCTAAAATAAATGTAATCAGTTCTGAATTTTGATTCAAAGGTAATGAAAATATATCTCATTGCTATTTTACTTACTTGGCTCTCTTACAGGAATGACCTTCTTAGATTCACAAGAGTCACTAATTCCAGCAGCATTTTCTGCAAACACAGCAAAATAATATTCTGTATTTGGTTTGAGCTTTTTGACTCTGTATTTTGTGTCAAGTGAATCAATCTTTTCGATTTCTTCCCAGGCACCAGTTAACTTGACCTTTTTCTTGAGGATATACTTAGTAATCTTTGATCCACCATCACTTTTAGGTGGTTTCCACTCAAGATCAACAAAATCTTCACCAATTTTGGATGGCTTCAAATTGACAGGTGGACTTGGGGGTGCTGAAAATGAACAAAAATCAGAGTATTTCAATTTTTAAATATTAAAAATGTATAAATATTTAAACAATATATATAATGTTTATTATACACAAAATGATTGCATTATTTTTTCAGATAATTCACATCAGTGTGACATCTTTTTAAATGAGTTTGATATTATTTGTAAAATTGTTTTAAAAATTACATTGATAATATTCTTAATGAAATTAAAGACTCAAGCAATTTTAAAAAAATCTCAATATTGGTTTTGCAAAATACCATTAAGTTTGAAATATTTATGTTATGCTAAGAACAAAAAATTCCTGTTTACCAATCTTTTTCTTTACAGTTGTAGAATCAAGAGCTTCAAGAGGTTCACTTTCTCCTTCAGCATTGACAGCAATGACACGGAAATAGTACTCTGTTCCTTCTAACAAGTTAGGTGCAGTGAATTTGGTAGTTTTGCCATCAACCATACCAGATCGACTCCAAGTAGAACGAGTGGAAGGTCTATATTCAATAATGTAATTAGTGATTGGTGTACCACCATCTTTCTCAGGAGCTTTCCATTCTAAGTCAGCAGAATTCTCAGTGATATTAGTAATTTCAAGAGGACCTCTTGGTTTAGAAGGAACATCTGAAATGCAAAAGTAAATACAATTTCAATGAAAAGTATCTTAATACTAAATAGAATCAGACTTATAAAATGTTGCTATAACAAAAATACAAGAAACAAATTTTTTTGATATATCTTACATTGATATTATGTCTTTTAAGTAGAATAATTTAAAATGCCACTTAGTTAATCTCATAAAATTATTTTAAAATATATTTTGTTACTGATAAGCCAATGTTGGAAAATGGTCAATAGCAATAAATTGATGAATACTATTCAAATAAAAACTGAAAATATTAATAATTTTTGTTATGATTTATTAAGAATCTTGGTATATATACTAAACTTACCAAATGGACTTCTAGCCAATGTTGTGTCCTTAGTTTCCAATGGTTCACTTTGTCCAATCTTGTTGACAGCAATTACTCTAAAGAGATATGCAGTCTTTTCAGTGAGATATTTGCAACATAATGTAGTTGTATGCTCATTTACTTTCTCAACTCTAGTCCACTTAATTTCAGATGGTTGCCGTCTCTCAACAATATATCCAGTGATAGGAGATCCTCCATCATCTTCAGGTTCCTTCCATTTTATTGTAATACTGTCCCGCTGGACATCAGTTACCTCAATGGGACCTTTTGGCTTGCCAGGCACAGCTGCAGAAACAATAAACATATAGGTTAAATATGATCAGGTTTTTTTGTTTTTTTTATTAAAGATAATATGTGTAAATAAAAAACTGGGCTATTCTCAGATTCTCAATGCTAAAACAAAAAAAATTCACTCTTTCTTATGGTGCTAAGTTTTTATTATAAACAGTGAAAAATACAAATTTATGTTTGCCTTCAGGAAAAATCATATCACAACTTGGTTAAAGTATTTATGTGCTTCTCTACAGACTGACTTTTTACTATATTTCAAAATATTTTGAACATAGACAGACAAAGAACAGATTTCTTCTGCTTTAAACATTAAAATTAAGAAATTACTATAGTATAGTTAAATACTTACTTGGTTCTCTTACAGGAACAATCTTATCAGTTTCAGCTGCTGGACCAACTCCAGCCTTATTTTCAGCACATACTGAGAAGAAATGTTCAACATTCTCTTTCAGATTAGGAACCTTGTAAGTCAGATCAAATTCACTTAAAGTTGTCACCTTCTCCCAATCACCAGTGAGACGTACTTTCTTTTTCAAGTGATAGTTTGTGATCTTTGAACCTCCATTTTCTTTTGGTGTTTTCCATTGTAGAATCACATAATCTTTTCCAAACTTGGTTGGTTCAAATTTAAGTGGAGGACCTGGTGGTTCTGTGAATGAGATATTAAATCATTTGAATATAAACATTAAATCATTTGGAATTAAAGTATACATCAATCATTAAATTACTTATGAAAAAAATCAATAAAAAATAAATTATCATTAAACCCAAATATTTCTATTACTTAAAATACAAGTAGATAGATAATTTCATCTTTATGTTTCAATACTATTCAAGTGTATAAATTGCTTTCAAGACAAGAAATATATGCATAAAAGTATTCTTACCAATTTTCTTTGTTGGCTTTGTGATATCTGTAGCTTCAAGGGAAGCACCTTGGCCTTGTTCATTAACTGCACTAACACGGAAAATGTATTCGGTATCTTCAAGTAAATTGGTGGCAGTAAACGTTAGTGTTTTTCCATTTACAGAACCACATTTAGCCCAAGTAAGCCTTGAAGACGTTCTGTTTTCAATAATGTAATTTGTAATTACACTTCCTCCATTATCTTTGGGTGCTTTCCATTCAAGATCAGCTGTATTCACAGTGACATTAGAAATTTCCAAGGGTCCAATTGGAGCAGATGGAACATCTGTAAATTGAAAAGTATCATAATACTAGTTTCATAAACAAAGATAATTTACGAAAAATACATGCTCACAGATTAATAACAAACTATTTAGTGTTAACCTTAAATATTTTTAAATAGAAATATTAAAGATGTTGGGTTTGTTATAATATATTACATGAAAATTTGAAAATGAAAAGTGCTTGTTTACTACATATCTTTGTTACACTGACATTTATGTAAAGCTAGAAAATTAGGATATTCTATATTTTTTTATATGAAGTAAATTATTACAAGTTTTATTTTATTCAGGTTATGCTACTAAAATTCTGGCATAGCTCTTAATATATCATTTTTAAAAGTTAAAAATATATTAATTTTAAAGCCTTCATGTATTATGAAAATTAACATTCTTGATTCACATATTGATAATTAGTGAGAATTTAATTCATACATTTTTGCTTTCAAATTTTAAATTGATTTTAGGAAATTTTTAGAAAAAATGAAAAATTAATTTTAAAAACTTACTAAAAGGACTTTTTGGAGTTACAGCATCAGTTTCTAAAGGTGGACTCTTTCCAATCTTATTGAAAGCAATAATCCTGAAGAAATATTCAGTATTTTCATTTAACCTTGGCACATGCATCTTGGTGGTATTACCATCAACATTACCAACATGCATCCAAGTACCATATTTCTCCTTCTTTTCAATTGTGTATTCCAGAATTGGCAGTCCTCCAGTATCTTTTGGAGGTTTCCATTCAAGATCTACAGAATTCTTTTGAATATTTGTTACCACAACAGGGCCAAGAGGACTGGATGGTGCACCTAAAATTGAATCATAAATCTCATAACTTTTGGAACTGTGTAACAGAAAAAAATTCTACTTAAATCTCAAATGATTATATTTCTCATAATATACACAATTCATCTAGTAACATAACAAGAATTAAAAAGTCAGATAAAATAGTCATAAAAAAACTGAAGAATTTAAAAAAACTATGAACTAATTTGTGAAACATTACATTTTTGATATCAATTATAAGAATACTCACTAGCAGGCTTGCATGGAACAATGGCATCCCTAGTCTCACAGGGTTCACTAACTCCAACTTCATTCTGAGCAGATACAGCAAAATAGTAACCAATTTCTTTTAGTCCAGTAACCTTGTAAGTTAAGTTAAAGGCTTTAATGGTTGCAATCTTTGTAAAGACATCAGATTTCTCTTCACATAATTCAAGTATGTAATGAGTGACAGGACTACCACCATCTCTCAAGGGAGGCTCCCATGTCAAGATGACAAAATCAATGCCTACATCAGTTTCCTTCAAATTTATAGGAGGACTAGGTGGATCTGAAAATAAACAGATTATATGGAATTCTTGAAAACTTTTAAAGATATAATGCCCATGAAATCTATACAAATTTAAATCAATGCAAAAAAGATTTATATATATATATATATATATATATACAGACACACACAGATGCACACACAAAATTTAAATAGCTATTCTTATTGTATATAATACATTCTTATAATCATTAAGAAAATATTGAAATATAATTTTAAAAAATATATTTCAGCCTATCTGCTTCTTTCAAAGAGAATTAAAATGAAATACCAAAGCAAGCTCCCTGATTAATGTTAGGAAATGTTAAAAAATATTGTCAAATATATGATGATTAACAGAACTGTGAATGAGGAATTTCTTACAAGTTAAGTATCTTACCAAGCTTTTTCATAGGCTTAATGGTTGCTTCAGCTTCTAGAGGTTGACTTTGACCCTGTTCGTTGACTGCAATGACTCGGAAAAGATATTCAGTTCCTTCTAAGAGATCTGGAGCTGTGAATGTTGTGGTATCACCATTTACTGTTCCAGACTTTGTCCATGACATCCTGGTAATGGCTCTATGTTCAATTATATATCTAAGGATGGGGCGACCACCATCATCTTTGGGCTTTTTCCATTCCAAGTCTGCTGAGTCATGTGTTACATTAGTAACAACAAGCGGTCCCAATGGAGGTGAAGGAATATCTAATAGGATATGAAAATCAAAAATATCACTAGTGGAAAAAACTATTTGAGTAATTAAAAAGTCAGAAATCATGTTAACATGTAGTAGATTCAAAAATGAATTTCTACACATTAATTTGCTGAGATAATTGACAAAAGTGAACTAATTCCAAGTTATATTTCTTGTAAAAAAAGAAAAATATTAAAAGTTTAAAAATTATAAATTGACAAAATGAATTATTTTTTAATACCAAATAATCATAGTTACGAAGTTTAATATGCATATATATAATCATAGGCAGTAATATACTAATGAATGTATATTTTATATAAACATAAACATTTTCACCTGGAAAAAATAGGAATAAATTGCTGAAAACATCAAAGGACTGACTTACCTCATGTATAAGAATCAAATGAAAGTCAAAATCTGAGGAAGTAAACTGATTATACATGCAGGAACAATTACATTCAGCTAAGTGTAGGAAAAGTTTTTTAAAAATCTGGAAATAATCATGCAATGAAAGACGCTACTTACCATTTTTCTGTTAACCATGCTTAGGTAATTTGAAATGTTAGTGGAACCATGAGAACATCAGAGGAATATAGCATTATAAATCTTTTCAAAAGTTGTTTGTCTTTATGTCCATAACACAAAATGAATATAATCATTAGAAAAGCACATTCATTAAATAAGCATTTAGGATACTGTCCTGTGCAAATGCCATTTTTGCAAAATATAAACAATGAATGGTACCTTCTGGGATAAATAATTTCATGTAAATTTGGGTCTTATTTAAATTACATAATTTGATAAAATCTCCAATTAAAGTGAAATCCTGTGAAAAATTAAATGTTACAAAAGTATTTGTACAGTTCTGTGTGTGCGTGCATGTTTGTGTAGGTGGGTGGGTGTGTATAAATATACATATCACCTGGAAGCACCATAACCATCTTCTTAATACGAAAATACATACATGAATACAAAAATATTTAATATGAAATTCTAGCATTTTCTACCTCACATATCTATTATCTATATAAAATTGCAAGTTAATGTTTTAAAAGTGTAGCAAAACCTTCCTGAAAGTATATATTGAATATTGTTTATCTAAAAGTTTCTTTTAAATGTAATAATTGAATAAAAAAAATAAAATGAGGTAGCATCATGGATCACAGGGAGGTGATGTACATTTAAAACTCAATAAGGTAATGTATAAAATTAAATTTGTTATATGATAAATACTTCAAGCATACTTAGGAAGGTTTAGCTGAGTAAGTTAAAACTATCAAATAATGCTGCTCAACAAAAATAATAGAAAACAAGGAAAATGTTAAACCTTGATTAAGAAAAGACATTAAATTTTTATTTTGAAATTCATTCAAATGTATTAAAGGGATGTTATCCCAATATTTTCAATATTTTTTCTATGTAGATATATCAAATATAAAAAAAATGTATTCATAACAAATATTTGGATTTAAGTCCATAAATTTCCTCCATGCATAAACTTGATTTAAAAATGATAGCCAAGTTACAAATTAAAGTGATATTATTTGTAAATAATAAGAATAAAAATGAAAATGACATAATCAACTTAAAATTGAAAATATGTGACATACAGGTTATTTTTATAGCAAAAATATATAATAAAAAAGCTATTGTAAAAATATAATGGAAAAATTAATATATAAATTTCAGAAATATATAGAAATTTGAAATACAAACAATAAGGGGGTTAATTTTAATATATAAATACATGAGACCAAATATATTAGTGAAAAATTACGAGAACACACACACACACACATATGTATTTATTACTTCAAAAGTTATTATAGCAGACATTTATTTGAAATAGACACCCCATTTTTATTTATTTATTAAACATGGCGTAATGTGTCTATTGACCTGAGCATTCGAGAAATCTAAGTAAAGAATGTGCAAACTGATAGATGTATTACACCATGTTTAATCTATTTCAAATAAGAAGTGTCTGCTATAATAACTTTTGAAGTAATAAAAATGATGAATTAAAAATAAATCCTTTAGTTCTTTATATATATATATATATATATTACGCACACACACACAACATTAAAATATATTTATAATAAGCCTGATAAGAAATTGTGAAATTATTATATCACCTTTCTGGCCAAGTTTACAAATGAAGGAAAAAAATGGAAATTAACTTCATGCACACACAAAAATATAACACTGCAGAAGTAAATAGAGGTTGTTAATATTCAAGGTATTGTCTATCTAATTAGGAAGGAAATGATATGTATATTATCACAGAAATGCAAAAATATATTCAAATAAACATATCTGGATTGATTCAAACCTAACATGCAAAAATAATTTTGATTGTAATACCTACCATATATACTCTTGGCAATGAATGATTTATCCATTTCAAGAGGTTCTGAAATACCCACTTCATTTTCAGCTGATACACGGAAGGAATATTCAGTGCCTTCTGTAAGTCTGGTATCAGTGAAGCTAGTGATGGCACCAGCCACACTTCCAACTTTCGTCCACATTGTCCTTCCAGCATCACGGCGTTCAATTATGTACCCAGTAATATCAGCACCACCATCATCTTTGGGTGGGTTCCAGTGAAGTGTGGCATGTTCACTGTCAATATTAGTGACAGTGATGGGTGCTGTTGGTGGACTAGGAACATCTGGAAAACAAAAAATAGTTGCAATTATAGTTAGTTATCCAGAATATTCCTGACTTTATTGTAGATGTATATATTCTTGAAAGATAATTTTTCAAGTATTATTGAAATAAAACTCTTTAACATACTCATTGTTAAGTTTTTATTTTCCTTTTATCCAAACAAAAGTAAATCTTGAATTTTTATTTCATAACATTTTAGAAATAAATATAATCTACTATTAATGAGTATATGTGAGAAACTCATAACATAAACATTTTTACAGACTACTGAGCTATCCAAAATTCATAAAGCCTTTAAAAAGGCTTGCTTTTCTTTTAGATTTAATTTGATTTTAGAAATTTAATAAATGATTATTTTAGTAATGTTGAATACTTACCAATAACTTCAACATCAAATGTTGCCTTATCTTCTCCAACATCATTGACAGCTTTCAATGTATACATACCATCATCTTCTCTTGTGACTTTCTTGATAAGCAGAGTAGTAACATTGTCAAATGACTCAAGTGTAATTCTACCTTGAGATTTCATTGCTTTGTTTTCTTTTGCCCAGCTAGATGTAGGTTTAGGAATACCAAATACTTTGACTGGAATTCTCAAATTGGTACCTACATGCAATCTGATAAGATCTCTGAATCTGTTGTCAAATTCTAGTCTGGGAATTTCTGTAAAATAGATTAAGTGTAGAAAGTTATAAGAACCATAACTGAAGAAATTCCATATCCAAATGTTGATGATAGAAAATTATTATCCCTTTATCAAATATAGTAAATAAAACTACTGTTTTTAGATAATATTCTATCATTAAAAGATAAAATAAAGTTTCAAAAAGCTAATTTAAAACTGAAAAACTAAATGTGTTTTTAAATATTCAATATTTAAATTTATTGCTAATAAAAAATTTCAAATACATTTACAATAATAAAATTGATTATTTGTAGCTTGTTATTACTAACAATCAACATTTAATATGAAATGCTACTGTAAGTAATAAAAATACCAAATCTTAAAATTAAATTTCTTACAAATTAATTACATTCTGAATACTACAAGTTTGTATTTTTAAATCGGATTTTTACTTTTATCCCTTGGAAACATTTTTGAAAGATAATGTGAAATATATAATATAATGAAAAATTTATATTAAAAATATTGCAAATTTATTGTATAAGGGATTAAGAATGTCCCAAAATAATAAAAATGTTTGATGTAATATTGCATTGATAAAATAAATAAGTCAGTAAACCTAGTTATGGTAAATCTTATACAAGTATTGAAAATTTAATAAGCAGAAGCTATGAGGTTGAGCAAAAGAATATGATAAATACTTAAGACATCATAATTTTTCCCATGAAAAATATAAGCAAAGACGTTTTAGAAAGTTTCTAATATTTATTATTTTTTCATACTAAAAACTTAAAATTACTGGTTATATTAGAGGCATTAACAGGAACTGACATAAATAATATACATTTATACCTTGGACTGTGGCAAATATATAAACACAAAAATTTTTGCTGATTAGATCAGAGTTTATACTGAGATAACTAGAGTTGAGTAACTAACAGATGTAAAAAATTATAAGAATGTTATGATGATGATGATGATTAAAGTGGTCTTACGTTGAATTTCCAGTTTTCCAGTTGTAGAGGCTTCACCAAGGACATTGGTTGCTTGGCAAGTGTAAGTACCTGCATCTTTATCAGTCATATCACGGATAGTAAGAGTAGCAAATGAATTTTTATAAGAGAAATCAAATTTCTTTGATTCAGAGATTTCTTTTTTGTCCTTCAACCTGAAAAAATAAAAAAAATATTTATTATATTTGTTCATTTGGTGTATTTTGATTTATGCTCCAATTACTTATTTTAATTTAAAATATTTAAAGCATAATCAAATAGTTTTATACATCATTAATAAATTGTTAAATAATTATCATTCAGTTAATTCAAATCATAAAACTTTCTTCATATGAGAAAATAATAGCAGATATTAATCTAATGGTGATTTGATAACAATAGAACAGAAACTGTAATATTCAATTAAATTGAATACTTACCAGACAATATGTGGATCAGGCTGGCCAGTAATTTTGCATTCCAAAACTGTGGTTTCTCCAACAAATACTACAGTATCTTTCAATGGCTCAACAACTACTGGTGGATCACCAACTGAAAATGGGATTAATAAGACAAAAAATGAAATGGCATTTGAATTTTTAATGTTCAACCTGAAACAAATATGATTTAAAATGCTAAAAATTTTATGAAAGCTTTTACAATTACTAAATCATTATACATAATTGTATAAATTAGCACAATAATTAAATGTTACTTACTGATAGGATCTCTTGCAACAACATTTTGTGATGGAGGTGATGGCTGACTTTGACCAGCTTTGTTTTCAGCAATGATACGGTATTCATATTCCAAGCCTTCTGATAATCCTTTAACAACAAAGCTTGTGTCTGGAATGTGAACATTTTGAGAAGCACATGTCCACCGAATGGAACCAGCTACTCTCATTTCAACGATATAATTAGTAATTGGACTTCCACCATTGTTATTTGGAGGAAGCCATTTAAGTGTCATTGACTCTCGAGTTATATCAATAATTTCTGGCTTGCCAGGAGGAGATGGTTTGCCTGCAAAATAAAAAATTGAATTACTAAGTAAAGTAAGAAAATTATTTTAAAGTTAGCAATGACACTACAAAAAGAAATTTATATTTATAATCCTGTTCCTTATGAATTACTAGATGGAAGCTATATTGATTTAGAAAAATGGAATTGGTTATTTCAATCAATTTGCAAATAAATAAAAATAAAATTCTTCAATAAAAATACAAAGTAAATTTATTATATTTACCAAATGGAAATTTGATAACAATTGGCTGTGTTGGTTTTGAAGGTTTTCCAATACCGGCTAAATTCTCAGCTGAGACTCTAAATTCAAAAACATCATTCTCTAACAAATCCTGAATAGTGTATTCCAGCTCCTTAACAGCAACTTTATTCACTCTAACCCATTTATTACCAGTAGGCTGTTTGCGTTCAATGATATAACCAGTAACTGGTGAGCCACCATCACTTTTTGGTGGTTGCCAAACTAAAGTTACAGAACAGTCAGTCACTTCAGTTGCTTGAACATTAACTGGTGGATCTGGCACAGCTGAAAAAGTCAACAGTGAAATGATAACAAATATGGTATCCAATACATGGTAATGACATTAATGATGAATTATCAAAGTAATGTAATCTTACTTTTTGAATTTTATTTAATAATAAACATTTCAGTTTATCCTGAGTAATTCATACTAAAATTAAAAAGGAAAACAAAATTCAATGTAAAGAAAATCGAAGTGATATTTTGTGATAGTATTTTATCAGATTACTTACAGAAAGGGAGCTTAGGTACAGTGGCATCCTTCATTTCAGCAAATTCTCCTTGTCCAATTTTGTTCTCCGCTGCAACACGGAAAAAGTATTCAACACCTTCAGTCAATTTTTCACAAACAAGTGTTAGCTTTTTGGCCTCTACAGTATCAACTGACAACCAGGTAGTACGCTTGGAATCACGTTTTTCAATGATATATTTAGTGATCTCACATCCACCATCATTACTAGGAGGATTCCATGAAAATACAACAGATTCTTTATGGACATCAGTTACTTTCAGATCAAGAGGTTTGGATGGTTTATCTGAAAAAAAAAAGAAGATAAATATGTGAATAAAAAAATAAAATTTAATAGCAATTAAGCAATTAAGTAGTGTTTTAACAGAAAATCAGAAAAATAGAACAATTAATACATAAAAATTTGTGAAAAAACATTAAAATTATTATAATTTGTTTCAAGGATAATTTTCTTTATTTTACAAATAAATTCTTGCTAATTCTTTATAGACAGTTAAAATATTTTCATAATTAAAAATTTTTTCAGAAGGATAATGTTAATAAATCCTAAAATATTTTTTTTACATCAAATACAAAATATATATCTTACCTTTCACAATTATCTCAAAATCTGCTTGAGCTTTACCAACTACATTTTCAGCTGTAATAGTATAAGCACCAGAGTCCTTCTGTTCCACATTTTTCACTGTCACCTTTGAATATTTATCAGTTGTTTCAATATTAATATAATGGCAAGGTTCCAGCTTTTCATTATTGAGCATCCATTTAATATCTGGTTTGGGAATTCCAGAAACATTGACCAAGAGAGTAACAGTTGTTCCTGCTTTGAAAGTCTGGGTGCTTTTAAGACGATTATCATATTCAAGTTGAGGGTGAGCTGCAAAAAGAGAAAAAAGTATAATCAGATATAAAATAATCTTGAGATTTTAAACTATCAGTTATGGAAATATCTTTCAGTCAAGAAATATGGAAATATTTTACTATCATAAAGGTATAAAATAATATTGCCATAAGAAAAATAAGTTACTACAGAATACTTTACAAAGGTATATTTTTAAATAAATTTAACAGTACTCAACTATTATTTTGAAAAAAAAAGTACAATTATCAAATTTTATTTTTCAAGAACTGCTTAAATTTATTATGATTTTAAAATATAAAAATTCTTAAAAACTCTTTATATTACTTATTATTATTATTTATAAATAAGTTGAATTATTAATTAATAGTTTAATACATACAATTTGATTTTATATATTTGAAAAAAATGAAAGAAAAAGAAAAGAATATTTCTTATCTAATAATGATAAAGAAAATATTTGAAATAATAATCTGATACTAACTATGAATAGTCAACTTTCCTGTTGTATCACATTTTCCAAGTGCATTGATAACTTCACACCTATAGGTATTAGAGTCAGATGGTTCTGTCTTGTGAATGAGAAGCGCTGCAACTCCACTTTCATAGCTCATTTCATATTTTGCACTTTTCCTGATTTCAGTTGTTCCCTTGAACCTAAAATATGAATACAAATTTTTTTTAAATAAATAAAATTTAAAATGTGCCTTTTTTCCTAGTTATATAGGATCAAAATTGCACTTTTATTAAATTCAGACTAACATAAGGTTTTCCTATTTTGGTCAATAGTAAAAAAAATAAATATTGTTAATACTTTATTTTAAAGAATAAAGTTGCAAATCTCTTCAGTTACAATGAAAGTTAATCACTAATTATTACTATTTATCCCAATTTAGCAAAAAAAGTTCTCATTATGATAAGTCCAAAATCCTTTAAAATCTTTCTTGCAATATAAAATCTCTTATGAGATTATATTAGGTTATTTATATATTAGATACACACAATGATGAATTAGATCAATGTAAAAGAAAAGATAAAAATATAAAAGGAAAACAATAAAATAATTCTGAGTTTCTTAATAACAAAAAACAGTATACATTCATATATGAGTAAATGTACACATTAAAAATGCTAATTTTACCATTTTATTTCAGATTCAGGTTCACCAAGATCAATGTTACATTCCAAAATAGCATCATTTGGAGACACAAAGATGAAATCGTGCAAATGCTCAATAATTCTAGGTGGTTTGCCAGCTGAAAGAGAATTAATTTTATGAGATTATTTGGTATCGAACAGTAACAGTTTAACTTTAAAAAACTTATAAAATGTGTGTGTATGCATATATATATATATATATATATATATATGTAACAAAAAATTATATTATAAAATTTATATATAGCAAAAAGTTAATACATTTGAACATTTTAAAAATTAATAAATTATGACTCAGCTTTTGTATATTCAAAGTATTGATTTGAAAATTATAAATTAGGTACAGTAGAAATAAACAACACATTCTAACAAAATTAAATTTAATAAGAACTTACAAAGAGGTTTAACAACTTTAACTGGTTCTGTAGGTGGAGAAAATTCACCAACACCAGCACGATTTTCAGCAGCAATTCTGAATTCATACTCAGCTCCCTTTTTCAATTTTTGAACACTGTAAGTAAGTTCAGGGACTTTTTTATCAGTATTTGCTTGAATCCATTTATATGAACCAATAGACCGATATTCAATGATGTAATTGAATATAGGACTACCACCATCACTTGCTGGTGGAGTCCATTTCAAGGCAACTGAACTGTCATCAGTCCCAGTGATCAAAGGTGTATCTGGTCTGCCTGGTTTTTCTGTGAAAAGCAAGAAAATAATTAATGATACTTTTAATTTCAAATTAAATAATTTTTAAAACAGAAAAGAACACACTGAATACTTTTATAACTAAATAAAGTCTTTAGTTTTAAAATTGAAAATTTCCTACTTACGCCAAGGATCTTTTGCAACAACAGGTTCTGATGGCTTGCTTGGATCACTTTCACCAGCTTTGTTAACTGCTACAATTCTAAATTGGTATGAGTTATCTTCAACCAAATCATTCATTATGAATTCAAGGTCACTAACTGGATCTTTATTGATACGTATCCATCGTGGTGTGAGTTCTGACTTTCTCTCAATAAAATATCCAGTAATTGGTGATCCACCATCAAATCCTGGTGGTTTCCAACAGATTTTACATTTAGAATTGTATATTTCATTTACAGTAGGGGCATCAGGAGCATCTGGGCGATCTGTATCAGAATGAAATTTTAAAACAATAAAAAACCATATCATAATAGTTCATATTTATGTTTTAAAATATTTGCAACCTTTATCAAGATCAAAATGAAATTTACAAACTTCAGCCATATATGATGCTTATAAATTTGTTATCTTTAAAATATTCTAAGAATATTGATCAACAGTAAAATATGTAATGTTTTTTTTCATTCTTTAGGAAAATTTACATTCATGTCAATCTTAACAAAGTTACTGAGATGAACAAATCCTGTAAATGAAGATGAAGTTTATTGAGCAATTCACTTAGCTTTCTGAAAACTATCATTAGTTTTAATCAGAGAACTGGTTTGCAAAAATTATTTATAGCTTAAAAAAATATGCAAATCACTAAGATATTAAGTAAAATCATCTTTTTTCAGTTTTTGCTAAGTAAAATATATCCATTTGTTATTTTTACATAAAATATTTACTGTTAATAAAAGACATGAAATTAACTTTAAAAAATAAAACAGAGTTGAAATCTAATAAGGAGAGTACAATGAAACAGTTACTTGAAACCTATATGGAATATAACATATATATTTTCTTTAGAAAAATTATAAAGCACAAAATATTAACAAAAATGCTGTAATTTGTCAACAAAAATGATTAGAAATATAATAAAAAACAAAATTTTCAGAAAATATAACAAATATTAAAAGCATTATTTACATAAGTCATTAAGAATATAGCATAAAATATTAGTAAAATAAGCCCAACTTTTAGACATTAAACATATTATATGGAATTTTTACTTTTATACATACCAAATGGATGTTTAGCAGTAACTGGCTCAGGGAGTTCTACAAACTCGCCTCTACCATATTTATTTTCAGCAGCAACATGAAACATGTATTTAAAGCCTTCTTGAAGACCATCAACTAGTTGTTCCAATGATACACAGCTTCCAACTTCCTGCCATGAGTGCCGTGTTTGTTCCCTCTTTTCCACATAATATCCCTTAATAGGACTACCTCCATCATCAGAAGGAACTTTCCATATCAACTTCAGTTGTTCTGCTGTAATTTCTGTAGCTCTGAATTCACGAGGTGGTCCTGGTTTGTCTAAAATACAAACCAGTTATCTCAACAAATACTTAGTTAAGTAAATGATTACATAATAACCTGTCATTCTAAATATGCCTGCTGGACAGGATATATACTATGATGATCAATTATTTTGTGTAATTTTTTAAAATAATTTAAAGTTTGATTTGGCTGCTATTTATTTTTATCTTTTGTGCAATTCCTTTCAGTTTTTTCTCTCTATCTATATCACCATATATATATATATATATATATATATATATATATATAGATAGATAGATAGATAGAGAGAGAGAGAGAATGGTGCGATGGAAAATTATCGTCATTTTATATTTGTAATTTCATGCAGGCGTGTTGTTTGTCTTTGATTTTGTTGACTGCTCAGTATAGTAGAGTCAGTTGGGTAAAGTCTGTGAGAAAAAGACCACCATGACACAATTCTCTCCACCAAAAATTTGGAAATGTCATGCTGTGCTGCTTGGCATTTGCGCCAGAACCTCCAATACAAACATTTCATAGTGCAAAGGATGTCTAGCAACAGAACTCTGCACCATATGACACAATCAGGAGAACCCAATCATGGCTGTCAGACAATTTCTGCAACCACATCACCTTTTACATCTGGCCACCTAACTCCCCAGACTGCAACCCCCTTGATTATTATGTGTGAAGTGCAGTTGAGTGAGAGACCAACAAACTCCTTGTAACACCAAAGATGAACTGAAAGCAAAGATTATGGCAGCATTCACCAACTTAAACAAGGAGACTGCCCAGAAGAGTTGAAGGAGATTCTGAAGTCATCTGGAGGCTGTGGTTGAAGCCAATGGTGATTTTATTGAATAACTTCACTCTTTAATATTTCAAAATATTTTTGTGTAATTTTAGTAAATATATCTGTTAAAATGAGATGTCAGTCTTATTTTAATTTCTGCATAATTTAGATGACAATTTATCTATTGCACCCTGTATGTATGTGTGTGTGTGTATATATATATATATATATATATATGATAAAAATATAGTTTTAAGGCATGCTATATTTATGAGTTAAAGTACTTGATATCAGGGATAGAGCATATCTAAGTATAAAAATGGACATTTAGGTAAACACCCAGTGCTGACAGTCTGCTTAAACTCAATCATCAGGTCATGTGCATTGTATTTTGGCTTGACGATATATTGATGCATTTTGGTTAGGTCTATAGTTCTAATGGTTATTGGGTGGGTAGTAATGGTTATGTTTCAAATTATTCTAGGAGCTATTGAGTGGAACTAATTGTGGATCCAAATGCAGTTTTGTGGCAGTTTTATAGTGTTATTTGTTAACTTTATTATTGATTGCTTTGTTATTTGTTGTTGATTGTTAATATTACATTTCTTGTGTTTATGCGTGCATTTGTAATTAGTTAATTTGTTTATTATTTACCTAATTTATTTACTTATTTATTGATTTAGATTAATTTATTATACTTATTTATTTACTATCTTTAGACAGTGTTTTTTTTTTTTTTAACAACACTGACATGTGGTGTATATTAAATAGGTATCTTTAGATAGTGCTTTTTCAGCAACACTCACATGTCGTGTCTGTGTGGTAGTAGGATGAAGATAAAGGAATTCTAACTACCACACAGATACCACATTGGTTCTTGATAATAAGTGTGATAGTCAAAAGTACTTGAAGAAAAATAACAAAATATGAATTTTGGACAGTTTATACAAAACTTCAAGCACAATACTTAACACCTTATTTGAAAATTGGAAAAATATAATAAAAAATTAAACAGAGAGACCTTGTTGATTCTTTTTAATCAAACTTGTTTGTGTATATATATATATATATATATGTAAGAGTGAGAGAGATAGAGAGAATGTGTGTTATTTTTTTTTTAATTCTGAACAAACTCCTCCATTATTCCAGTATCTTACATCATTTCAATTATGTTAAATTATAAAAGTAAAAGCATGCAATTAAATAAACAATGTTTTATAAGACACTCTTTGAAAATTTTAAGCTTTAACAATTATTAGCAAATTAATATATGCTTTCCCTTTTGTGGTTAGTTCTTTTTTTATATCTCACACAGAAATTAAGCGCATAAAGCGAATATTATATGGAACCAACAATGTTTTGCAACACAATTTCAAAATTAAGTGAATTTAAGATTTTTTCACACTTGTATACAATTTTTACAATATACTTGACATTGATAAATATGAAGCAAAAGCAAAAAAGGTAAAAACAACTTTGAATTTATAAAATAAATTTATCTTTACAAAAGATAAACAATTTTTAGTTACACAAAAAATAAGCCTTTTGAATTTTAATTTGCATTATTATAATAATTCAAGCCCAATAAATATTAAAAGTTGTATCAGTAAGAAAACAAATGGAAATTATATAAAGAATAGAAAAATATTTTTCGTTGCAGCATTAACACACTGTCCATATATTTCTGGACAATAAAGCGTTTTGAAAAAACAAATATAATTCACACAAATTAGTTATTAATGAAACAATAGATAAATAAAAATAAAAAGATGCATTACCTAGAACCACCAGTTTTATAGTGACTTCAGTTTCACCAGCAGGATTCTTCAGAATTAAAGTGTAATCACCAGTGTCAGATCTTTTAGTATTCTTAAAATGTATTTTGGCAATATTATTGATTGATTCTACTGTCATTCTTCTTGCATCAGGAAGATCACCATCATTAAATTTCCAGATAGCTTTAGGCACAGGGAAACCAGTGAATGGCACTGATACAGATGTATTCTCCTCAGCTTTGACATAAATTGTCTCTTTGTATTTATCGTCCAGTTTGTAATCAGGTGGAACTGAAATACAATGGTGATGAGTGTTTAATTCCATGCTAATATAAGTAGATTATCTTTTATCAGAATCATATTTCATGTTAGGAGAGGAAAATGTATCAATGAGAAAATATCTACAAGATTATTCATACTTATTTTAAAGTTAATACCATACAATATCAGCATTTAAGACATTGATAAAAAACTAATTCTCAACTAGAAAATTGGTCTCAGAGGCCAATAATTCTAGATTATTTAAATTATTCAAGAGGCAACCATATACAATAATAACATTATGAACTATTTTACAAATACTAAGTTGAAAAATATTTGCTTTCAACATGTTTTACCTTCAACAAAAAGTGAAGCAGTAGTTTTAGATCCACGTGCAGACATGCTGTATTCTGCTTCATCTTCGCCAGTTACATTTTTAATAATCAGTTTATGAACACAACCTTGAACAACCATCTCATATTTATCTCCAGGAGCAATTGGTTTGCCATTTCGGAACCACTGAACTGGAATATCAGGGCGATTGATTTCACACTCGAAAACTGCTTCACCAGGAATCCATTTAATTCTTTGGTCTTCAAGATGCTTACAAAATGATATTTCTCCTTCTACAAAAAATACATTATTTTATAAAATAACCCACAAATAATAAATAATACAGTGGGGGGGGACAAATATCCATACAAATACAAATTTTTAATTTACTGTATTTCCAACTAATGAATAAACATACTTGCCATATAATTAACTGTACACAGACACATAATAACTAAATATGCATAGAAAACAGAAAAAAATTGATTTAATAAAAATAAATCCCATTTATCCATTTTAATGGTTGAAAAAAAGTATTTGTACAATATGAAAAAGAACACATAACCTCTTCTTGTAGTTCTCAATTAATGATTTGCAAATTTTAGTTGGTATTTTGTCTCATTCTTCTTTGCATATGGTCTTTAGATCTGGGATATTTGTTGGAGCTCTCAATTGGATTTGAATTTTCAAATAATTCCACAGATTCTTAATTTTCAGAATATTTACATCATTTTCAGCAAGCCATTTCTTTGTAGATTTTGCAGTGTGCTTAGGATCATTATCTTGTTGGAAGATCCAATCAGGATGAAGTTCAAGATTTTCAACAGAAATCATTTAATTTGCTTCTAAAATATTTCGATATGCTGTGGCATTCATTTTACCATCTATTACTGATATGTTGCCAGTACCTTCTGCAGAAAAACATCACCAAACCATGATGCTGACATCACCAAATTTAACTGCTGGAACTGTGTTCTTTTGTTTGAAGGCATCGCCATCTTTCTTCCATACATGATTTCTAGAATTATGTCCAAACAACTCAATTTTGGTTTTGTCTGTCCATAATACTCTTTCCCAATACGATTTTTTCTTATCCTTATGCACACAAACAAATTTCAGCATGGCCTCTTTGTGTCTTTTCAATAGCAGTGGAGTTTTCTGAGAGGAGCGTGACTTTATTGTTCCTATGAATTTCATTGCTTATTGTCCATTTAGTGACACAGATTCCTGATGAAAGCAAATCATCTTGCAACTCTTGATGAATAACCATTGGATTTTGTTTAATTTGATGCATTAATTTCCTCAAAGATATTGAAGAAATCTTCCATGGAGCACCTGTTCTTCTTTTGTTTTCAAGAGTTTTGAGTTTTGTTATACCTTGCAATGAATGAACTAATGGCTGTAAATTGAATATTTAGGTTGTCTGAGATTTTCCTGTAAGTTTTACCTTCTTTCCAGAGCTTAGCAATCAGTTCTTTTTGTGAATTTGTCAGTTCTTTACCTCTTAACATGATGATAACCTTCTTGCAAGAATATCAATTACAGAATGTTCTGTTTGTATTTTTTAGACTAAAAATAACTACTGATAACATTACTGGGTCATTCTAAAAAAAACAAAAAAACTAAATAATCTACAGTATTAAAGCAATTTAAAAGTTTTAAAATCTGAAATTTGCATTGTATGAATACTTTTTTCACCCATTAAAATGGATAAATGGGATTTATTTCTATTACACCAAAATATTTTCTGTTTTCTATGAATATTTATTTATTATGCATCTGTGTACAGTTAATTATATAACAATTATGTTAATTCATTAGTTGGAAATACAATAAATTAAAAATTTGTATGTGTACAAATATTTGTTTCTCACCACTGTATATAGTCAAACTTACATAAAATAAGGTTATCTCATTAATTTCTAATCTAATAATTTATTCTCTCATGAAAATAATAAATGTTAACATTGAAGGACACCATAAAGTTAAAAAACAAGTTTATAGTCATAACACTATATGTATCTGAAGAAATAATGGAATATATATTTATTAATAGAATAAATCAAGATAGAATTCCCTCCTGATTTATTAGCTCAAATATAAAACAATTTTCTGATTTTAACAAGGAACCTTTTAATATGTATGTATATGTAGAGAAATAAATTACATTAATAATATAAACATTTTAATATACATACCTTTCACTTTTACATAAGCTTTGGTTGATTTGTCCATAATTCTGAATTCATAATCAGCTTGGTCATCAAGTTTTGCTTTATTCACTTCCAAAGTATGTTTTGTACCTTCAACATGGAAGTTGAAGTGGTTGCTCTTCTGTATTTCTTTACCTGCTTTCATCCAGCAACCAGTGACATCGCGTCGGGATACTTCACATACCAAGAAGATGTTGTCATCCTCGATAACTTCTTGGTCTTTGAGAGGACTCAGAAATTCCAATGGTCTCTCTGTAACATAATCCAGATTATAATATAAGTAATGAGAAATACTTATCAAAGTTTCTTGATGAATGGTATCTGAGAATTGGCCTGAGCCATAAATTAAAATCAAAATTTTATTTCTGAGAGAGAAAATTAAATATTCTGAATTTTGCAGATATGCATTAAATTCAACTATGATAATATTTCAAAGAAGACTGTATTTGATTGCTCATCTTAAAATATCTATATAGAAGAAAATTAATGAAATTTTGCTACTGGTGAACCTAATATGATAGATATAATGATGGAGAACAGAAGAATGAAAAAAGAAAGAAACAGACAACACCAAAGAACAAAGCTGTTAATACAAATTATAGTAAGTAAATAGTCACCATAATAAGTAATCAGATCTGACAGCACACTTTTATTAGATGGAAATTTTATGATAAATTGATAATGAACACTATGAAGGGGTGTTGAAAAGTTCTCAATCTAACCAAGAAGCTTTTCCAAAAAGAATTCTGAGGTTTAGTCATTTGGTAAATTTTTGGGAAGTGGGTCAGGCCAAGAACTTTTCAGCACCCACTCAAATTTGCAAAACAATCATTATTAAAACAGTTGTGAACAGAAAAGCATTTATAATCTATTATATCATAATTAGTAAAAAAATTGATATTGCAAATATTGTAAGCAATATTATTCATATTTGAATCAATTTTTGGTTAGTATAATTATTTGCAAATGTTATCAACACACATGATAAAATAAATTATTTGCACCATCTATTTATAAGCTGTAATAAGCAGTCTTAGATAATTTTTGCAAAGTAATTTTAAAATTAAACAGTGTTAATTGACTAATAATGTTAATATTGCGTGATTTATTAAAATTTTCAGTCAGAATTGAATCAGCAAAAAATGATGTATTCTTTTGAATCAACCAGGTAACACTTAATCCAGAGATATTGATACTGAGTAGAATTAGGCCTGTTATTTATCACAAGGAGTAGTAGTTGTGAAGACTGTTCAATCCATACAATTTACCAACAAAATTTCAGTATACCTCAAGCTTACTATGAAACTTAAATAACTTCAATAAATTACATTTACTAATTATGAGTTTTTAAAGAACGATATCATTATGCTGATGAATTCATTTACTTCATTATCTAAATTATAATAAAGCATTAAAAATGAAAAAGATCGATGGACTTAATTGCATGGCTTAATGAACACTTCACAATAACAGATTAATAAACAGTCTATGGTTTTATTTTATATTATTTAGAATAGAAAAAAATAATCAAGACATATGAAAAAATGTAATTGAAAAAGTAACACCCATATTAAATGTTAAAAACTAATTTAACTGTTAAAGCCATCTAATGAAAAAAATCTTATTTCATTTTTTAAAATTAATGAATACAAGTTATTTAATAAAAATTATAACATGCATTACTTATGAGAAACTCAAAATTAATTAAAATATTCACTTTATTCTTTCTCCTCAACAAAAAGTAATGATGCAGTATTACACATCAACAATAAGAAAAAATGAAGGTAATATATCTGATATTTCATCACAAAGTGCATTCTTATTAAATTGATTTTTATCCATTTATATATTATATTAAACATGAAAACATGCAGCAGTTAATTAATAATAAACTAATTGTAAGAAAGCTAATGAAATGTTACAATTTCAGCAGGCAACAAGTCTAGATTTGGAAATTAAAAGCAATGACAAATATGAATTGTAATCCATAAAAATGAATTAAAAAACATGTATATCAAGACAAATAAACATAATCAAAAAGATGAATGTTAAAATGTGATTAAAAGATGAAATTGATCTTAAAACAATGGGTTAAAATAAACTGATGAAATTAAAAGATAAGAAATAGAAAGTAATACTTTGATCAATCCTTGGGACCATATAGCTGGCATCTTGGTCAACACCATCGCTATATTCTTGGTCAGATTGAAGGCTTATGTCATGATCAATTGCTTGAGAAATGCTAGCATCATGGCTAATATGTTGTTCAACTTTTACCTTAGCATCTTTGTCAACTTTTTGGTCAACCCCATGATCAAGTATAATAGTTTTTTCTTCAATATCTTTACCAATCAATTTTGCACTAAGTGGCTTAGTAAGTTTTTTATCTGCCTCCTCAATATCTTTAGTTATTGGTTTCAGAGGTTTCTTATCTGCTTCATCTAGATCCTTACCAATCAGTTTGGATGGTTTTTTATCTACCTCATCAACATCTTTACCAATTGGCTTAGTAAGCCTTTTATCTGCCTCCTCAATATCTTTAGTAATTGGTTTCAGAGGTTTCTTCTCAGCTTCATCTAGATCCTTACCAATCAGTTTGGATGGTTTTTTATCTACCTCATCAACATCTTTACCAATTGGCTTAATAAGCTTTTTATCAGCTTCCTCAATATCTTTAGTAATTGGTTTCAGAGGTTTCTTATCTGCTTCATCTAGATCCTTACCAATCAGTTTGGATGGTTTTTTATCTACCTCATCAATATCTTTACCAATTGGCTTAATAAGCTTTTTATCAGCTTCCTCAATATCTTTAGTAATTGGTTTCAGAGGTTTCTTATCTGCTTCATCTAGATCCTTACCAATCAGTTTGGATGGTTTTTTATCTACCTCATCAACATCTTTACCAATTGGCTTAGTAAGCCTTTTATCTGCCTCCTCAATATCTTTAGTAATTGGTTTCAGAGGTTTCTTCTCAGCTTCATCTAGATCCTTACCAATCAGTTTGGATGGTTTTTTATCTACCTCATCAACATCTTTACCAATTGGCTTAATAAGCTTTTTATCAGCTTCCTCAATATCTTTAGTAATTGGTTTCAGAGGTTTCTTATCTGCTTCATCTAGATCCTTACCAATCAGTTTGGATGGTTTTTTATCTACCTCATCAATATCTTTACCAATTGGCTTAATAAGCTTTTTTATCAGCTTCCTCAATATCTTTAGTAATTGGTTTCAGAGGTTTCTTATCTGCTTCATCTAGATCCTTACCAATCAGTTTGGATGGTTTTTTATCTACCTCATCAACATCTTTACCAATTGGCTTAATAAGCTTTTTATCTGCCTCCTCAATATCTTTTGTAATTGGTTTCAGAGGTTTCTTCTCAGCTTCATCAAGATCCTTACCAATCAGTTTGGATGGTTTTTTATCAGCCTCATCAACATCTTTACCAATTGGCTTAGTAAGCCTTTTATCAGCTTCCTCAATATCTTTTGTAATTGGTTTCAGAGGTTTCTTATCTGCTTCATCTAGATCCTTACCAATCAGTTTGGATGGTTTTTTATCTACCTCATCAACATCTTTACCAATTGGCTTAGTAAGCTTTTTATCAGCTTCCTCAATATCTTTTGTAATTGGTTTCAGAGGTTTCGTCTCAGCTTCATCAAGATCCTTACCAATCAGTTTGGATGGTTTTTTATCAGCCTCATCAACATCTTTACCAATTGGCTTAGTAAGCCTTTTATCAGCTTCCTCAATATCTTTTGTAATTGGTTTCAGAGGTT
The DNA here is from genome assembly GCA_903632075.3 of Acanthosepion pharaonis. Taxonomy (NCBI): domain Eukaryota; kingdom Metazoa; phylum Mollusca; class Cephalopoda; order Sepiida; family Sepiidae; genus Acanthosepion; species Acanthosepion pharaonis. Next base: position 288,581 of record CAHIKZ030002689.1, on the reverse strand, counting down.
TCTTATCTGCTTCATCTAGATCCTTACCAATCAGTTTGGATGGTTTTTTATCTACCTCATCAACATCTTTACCAATTGGCTTAATAAGCTTTTTATCAGCTTCCTCAATATCTTTAGTAATTGGTTTCAGAGGTTTCTTCTCAGCTTCATCTAGATCCTTACCAATCAGTTTGGATGGTTTTTATCAGCCTCATCAACATCTTTTACCAATTGGCTTAATAAGCTTTTATCAGCTTCCTCAATATCTTTTGTAATTGGTTTCAGGGTTTTTCTCAGCTTCATCTAGATCCTTACCAATCAGTTTGGATGGTTTTTATCTACCTCATCAACATCTTTACCAATTGGCTTAGTAAGCTTTTTATCAGCTTCCTCAATATCTTTAGTAATTGGTTTCAGAGGTTTCTTATCTGCTTCATCTAGATCCTTACCAATCAATTTGGATGGTTTTTTATCTACCTCATCAATATCTTTACCAATTGGCTTAATAAGCTTTTTATCAGCTTCCTCAATATCTTTTGTAATTGGTTTCAGAGGTTTCTTATCTGCTTCATCTAGATCTTTACCAATCAGTTTGGATGGTTTTTTATCTACCTCATCAATATCTTTACCAATTGGCTTAATAAGCTTTTTATCAGCTTCCTCAATATCTTTTGTAATTGGTTTCAGAGGTTTCTTATCTGCTTCATCTAGATCTTTACCAATCAGTTTGGATGGTTTTTTATCTACCCCATCAACATCTTCACCAATTGGCTTAGTAAGCTTTTTATCAGCTTCTTCAATATCTTTAGTAATTGGTTTCAGAGGTTTCTTATCTGCTTCATCTAGATCCTTACCAATCAGTTTGGATGGTTTTTTATCTACCTCATCAACATCTTTACCAATTGGCTTAATAAGCTTTTTATCTGCTTCCTCAATATCTTTAGTAATTGGTTTCAGAGGTTTCTTATCTGCTTCATCTAGATCCTTACCAATCAGTTTGGATGGTTTTTTATCTACCTCATCAACATCTTTACCAATTGGCTTAATAAGCTTTTTATCAGCTTCCTCAATATCTTTTGCAATTGGTTTCAGAGGTTTTTTCTCAGCTTCATCTAGATCCTTACCAATCAGTTTGGATGGTTTTTTATCAGCCTCATCAACATATTTACCAATTGGCTTAGTAAGCTTTTTATCAGCTTCCTCAATATCTTTTGTAATTGGTTTCAGAGGTTTCTTATCTGCTTCATCTAGATCCTTACCAATCAGTTTGGATGGTTTTTTATCTACCTCATCAACATCTTTACCAATTGGCTTAATAAGCTTTTTATCAGCTTCCTCAATATCTTTTGTAATTGGTTTCAGAGGTTTCTTCTCAGCTTCATCTAGATCCTTACCAATCAGTTTGGATGGTTTTTTATCTACCTCATCAACATCTTTACCAATTGGCTTAGTAAGCTTTTTATCAGCCTCCTCAATATCTTTAGTAATTGGTTTCAGAGGTTTCTTCTCAGCTTCATCTAGATCTTTACCAATCAGTTTGGATGGTTTTTTATCTACCTCATCAACATCTTTACCAATTGGCTTAATAAGCTTTTTATCTGCCTCCTCAATATCTTTAGTAATTGGTTTCAGAGGTTTCTTATCTGCTTCATCTAGATCTTTACCAATCAGTTTGGATGGTTTTTTATCTACCTCATCAACATCTTTACCAATTGGCTTAATAAGCTTTTTATCAGCTTCCTCAATATCTTTAGTAATTGGTTTCAGAGGTTTCTTCTCAGCTTCATCTAGATCCTTACCAATCAGTTTGGATGGTTTTTTATCTACCTCATCAACATCTTTACCAATTGGCTTAGTAAGCTTTTTATCAGCTTCCTCAATATCTTTAGTAATTGGTTTCAGAGGTTTCTTCTCAGCTTCATCTAGATCCTTACCAATCAGTTTGGATGGTTTTTTATCTACCTCATCAACTTCTTTAATAGACTCTTTGTCTAACTTGTCAGTATCTTTACTAATTGTTTTAAGAATATTCTTGTCAGCTTCATCTTTATCACGTATTATACTAATTCTTTCAGAACCCTTTTGTTTGATTTCAAGATTTGTCTCAAGACCCACATCAAGTTGGGTTTCTTGCTTGATTTCAGAACTAAGCTTCATGTCAACTTCTTGATCTATCTTTTGGTCAACTTTATAACTCAACTTTTTGTCATATTCAGATATGATCATATGGCTAGCCTTTTGGTCCATACTCAGCTCAGTTTCAACTTGAATATCAACTTCAGAATCAAATCCTTCAAGACTATAGTCTAATTTATCAGCAGGTTTATCTTCAATGATATCAGCTTTTTGCTTTTCATCTAAAACAAATTTTAATTTTTCATCAACCTTTTGCTGAATCTTGCGATCAATCTCTACTTTATGTTCATCCTCTTCACTAAGTTTAGGTTCTATTTCTTTATCAACCTGAAGAGATTTTTGTTCATTTGTTAAATTGCTTTTTGGCAAGATACATTTATCATCTTTTGAAGTAATCTCATCAACATCTTTAAAAGTTTCCTTTTTATCAATTTTATCAATTTCTTGATCAGTTTTGGGGGTAACCTTTATGTCAACTTCTTGGCCAAGCTTTTGGTCAACTTTGGGGCTGACTACTTTTTCAGTTTTTAATCTAAGTTTTTCATCAGCTTCATGGATGACCATTTGGCCAATATCTTTGTCAACTTTGAGGTTAGCATCTTGGTCAACAAAATTGTCAACTTTGAGACTAACATCTTGGTCAACTTTTTTGCTAATTTGTCGATCAACTTGATAGCCAATCTCTTGATCAATCTCATCACCAATAACTATTTGGTGGCCTTTCTTTTGACCAACTTGAAGGTCAATTTCATGGCTACTATCACTGCCTACGTCTTGACCATCAGTGGAAACAGCTGAAAAAATGTAAGTGATAATGTTTGGAGAACATTTTTCAGTTTTCAGCAAGTTAAAAATCATCACATATCCATCAGTTAGATGTTTCCAGTCGAGAGCAAAAATGAATGGTTAAGAGAATGATAAAATCATAATGAAAGACAAATAGTTGATTGCATAACAAAATATTAGCCAGTAAGGCTTAATGGATAATAGTTGCAAAAAGATATGCCATATTTTAAGTAATAAGAATTTGTACAGATAAATTTGAAAAATTCTAAAATGTTTTTAGTATAAGGGACACATTTTTGCATATTATCCCCAAAATGTTACTTACCATATTGCTATTATCAGTGTTAACTGCTTTGAAGGAGAAAAATTATCTTTATATATGTACATAAACTTCTAAAATTAGATAAACTATTTGCATAAAATGATAAATAATAATTTCAAAACTGATTAAATAGAAAAATGATACTATGTGAAGCTATAGTAATATTAAAAAATCAGCAAAATATTTCCAAGGAAAGAACTTTTTTGCATAAAAATGATTTCAGAAATGTCTGGAAAATATATGAAAAATAAAAATATATACAAAATGAAAAATAATGAATGAAAAAGTAAATGGATTATTGAGAATGGACAATTTTCAGAAATAATATATTGCAAATATAATAAAAATTATTTGCAAATTCTCAATATGAAAAGCATAATACAAGTAAAAATAAAAATTTGGAATGATTAAAATAAAACCCACCATCAACCATTAGAAGAGCTGAGCTTTTTACCCCATCAACCACGATGGTGTACTCCCCTTCATCATCTAGTTCAGAGGGTTGAATGATCATTCTATGAATGCAGCCATCCACAATAAGCTCAATCCGTTCGCTACCAAAGAACTGTTCATTTTCAAACTTCCACACAGCTTTCTTATTGGGCTTGTTGATTTCACATTCCATAACAGCCTTTTCTTTTTCCATAATTGTTACATCCTTAAGTGGTTTGTGGAATTTGATTGCTTCCTCTATTAAGAAAGAATCATTAGAAGTAATTAATAAATTTTTATAAAAATTTATTCTGGAACTATATTTGTAATAATAAACAGAGACAATTTTTTAATGGAAAATTAAATCTTTTAAATATCTTAATTTTGTTTTACATTCATTCAGTATAATTATTTTAGGACTGGTAAATTATAGTATATGACAAGAAATATTGTTTCAGATATTTAAAAAATATAATGAATGAATTTGAAAAAAGTTAAATATTTATAGATTAAGGCCAGAAAGATAAAAATTTTGACACATAGAAAAGATAAATTTTTTAAATGGAGGAAAATATAAAAATTCCTCATTTTCATAACAAAATATGGGCAGAGTTAGAATTTTCATTTATATAAAATTTGCTTTTACAACTAACAAAAAATAATGTAAAAGATCAAAAGAAATTTCTTTTTTACCATCAACGAAAAGAGTAGCCTTTGTTTCCACATCACCAATAACACATGAATATTCAGATTCATCATCCAGCATAGTTTCAGCAAAGACAATTTGCCGAACAAAACCATCAGAAACAAATTTAATCCTATCAGAGGATTTGAGCTCTTTGCCTTCTTTCAGCCACTTAACAGTAGCACTAGATTTTGTAACTTCACATTCCAAAGTGGCCTTCTGCTTTTCTATGACATGAACATCATTCAACGGCTTCCTGAATGCAGCAGGAAGTTCTGTAAAAATTAATTTATTTAAAAAAAATTATTAAGGAACAATACTTTGGCAAATGTATACATAGTTGTTATTAATTGTGATATCATCATCAGTAGCAGTATTTAAAATGTAGTGATTATAGGATCAATATGTTATGAATTTGAAATAAATTTTTCTATTTTTATTCTAATTTCTTATAAAAAATTTGAAAATAAATAAACTGACATTTTACCTTCAACATTCAGAGTTGCTTTAGTTGAAACATCTCCACAGACACAAGTGTATTCTGCAATATCATCCAAGGTAACATCACGCAGAATCAGTTTCTGTTTGAAACCATCAGTGACAAATTCAATCTTGTCACTCATTTTAATTTCCACTCCATTCTTTAACCATTTCACTGGTACATTTTCTTTAGTCAATTCACATTTCAATGTAGCAGTCTGCTTTTCTTTGACAGTTACATTTGTAAGATCCGCTCTGAATGTTGGTGGAAGTTCTAGTCAAATGAATACAACATAAAATATGAACCAACAACAAACAAAAAATGATTTTCTTTTATTCTTCAAAATATTTTTCAGAAGAATTTGTCTGTAAATTTTTCTTTGAATACACTTGATTAAAAATTCTATTTTTTTCAACTTTAAGTAAACACTTCATGACATTTATGGTGGTAAATACATTATCTATAATAAAAACAATTTTCTTTTATACAAAAGAAATATATAGCAATACATGTGCAAGTATCCTAAAAGTAATGATTACTAAATCAATTCAGAAATTCTGAAACATTTGATATTTGAATATAAAAATATTTTGAAATCCCATCTTACCAATGACCTTCAGTTTAGCCACAACTTCTTTTTCAGTTGGTAACTGACAAGTATATTCATCTTCATCATCCAAAGTTGTTTCCATTATGGTAAGTTTCTGTATACATTTGTCACATGACATTTGGATGCGCTTGCTTGACTTGAGTGGCTTCTTATTTTTCTTCCATTGTACTTTTACATTAGGCTTGTTCAGTTCACATTCAAATACTGCAGTTTGCTTCTCAGTAACTGTTTGATCTTTCATTTCAGTTTTGAAAATAGGTTCTTCTTCTACAAAGGAGTGGAAAAAAGTGAAAATAAAAAAGTTATCACAAAATATAAATAGAAGACACTATTTTATCTCTCTAAATTTTTCAATATAATTAAGTTTAATTTTATCATATATATTTTTAGAAACTTTTAAAAATTTTCTCATATTTTTAAGTTAGTAAAAATAAATTCAAAATTTAAAGTTGTTTAAAATCCTAATTTAGCATTTATATCCAAATTGAAATATTGGGTTTTAATATATTCTCTGTAAATAATATAGATTAAGAAATACTAACTTACAATTTTTAAATTGTTAATAGATCTATAAAATTTATGAGAAATTCCAGAAAAATCCTAATTAATTATTAATATGACTGTGATTAACATTTTATGTACTGATATAATATTTTAAAATCATAAATCAGGGGCAGATCCAGGAGGTGCAAAATTTCTGTTGAGTGAACAAACTCATCCTTGAAGTTTATAAAAAATCAAATGAGGTGCTCACTGAGTGAAGACAGATTTAACATGCTTTGTTATTTTGTGTATTAACAAAGACATTCAGTTAGACTATGATAAAATTGTGAACTTCTATTTAAATAAGAATCCACAAAAATTGACTTTAGTAAAACGTCTTTCATAAACACTATAAAATCACACTTTGACTCTAGAAGTTTGAATTTACAAATTTATATGTCAAATTACATATCAAATAAATAAAAGAAAATGCAAATATAAATTATATATATATATATATATATATATATATATATACTCTCTGCTCATTTCTATAACCTAATATATATAATCACAGAATTTAAAATTTTGAATTGAGATTTTTACTGAGGAACACACTCTCTAACTGAAAATGCTGGATCCGCACCTGTATCTATGTTAGGTAATATTAATTTTAGAAAAATAAATTTTATTTTAAATTTAAAGAATTATATATAAATTACATTGTTTTATTGAAAACAAAAATGAAATGGATATTTTACAAAGGGACTTTAAAATTCATCATAGGCATGCAAAGGAAAGTGCAACTGACAGCAAATCTTTGACAGTGGAAAAAAGGGTAGTTTAAATTTTGAAGTATCTACATTTTAAAGGAATGAGATGACTAACTTTTAAATGTATTATAATTTTTCAAATTTAATCTCCATTATAAAGATTATGATAGTAATATCTTTAGAAATGTTTCATTTTAATGTAATAATTTATTTTAAAATTAAAAATAAGTTAGTTATTTACTATTTTAAGTTTATCTCATTATTTTTATTAAATAAGTTATTTACTATTTTAAATTTATGTCATTATTTTTATTAAATAAGTTATTTACTATTTTAAGTTTCTGTCATTATTTTTATTAAAGAATAATACATCAAATTATGAAATTATTGATTAATTTATTGATTAATTTTTAATTTGTAAGCATTACAAATAAAACTAGTTCTGATAATATATATATAAATATATGAAAATGTTGATTGCCCTCATTAACAGATAAAGTAGAATACACATGCATTAAACAGAGTTGTTTCATAATTGACAATGTGCAATTGACTTCATCACAATATATGACAGGTATACATCAATATTGACTTTCAGTGTGCTGATAATGTGACAGGAGCCATGCAAAGTGGTATGTATATAGTGAAAGAGAGAAATAGCTGTGAATAAAAAGTGTGCATCATTTATAACATAAAAACGAGCATGCATCATGAGCTGAATGAAAGGAATATGATAATCAAAACATTTAGCATGCATCAAAACCATAGGTACATTGGTGTGCAAGGTATGGATTTCATTATCATACTCATTGAGAAACACTTGTAGTTACCCTTCACAGTAACAATTCCTTGTGTAGAATTCTTGCCAATTTTGCAACTATATACTCCAGTATCCATAAGTTCAACATTGTGCACAACAAGTTGGAATTCAGTTTTCTCCATGTTTGTGCAATTAATTTTATATTTACTATTCTGTTTTACTTCTTTATTCTTAAAATACCATTTCACCCCTGGCTGCGGTTTTGATATAGTGACATCAAGAGTAAACAACTCCTGTTTTTCATAGACCACCATATCAGACAATCCTTTAATGAATACAGCTGGTACTTCTGGAATATATTGATGTTAGTATAGTTAGAAAAAGAGATAGTACATTTGTGATTCAGAAAATGTACAACTCTGTAAAGCAAAGCCAAAGAATGAGTTTGTGAAAATAATAAAGTAATTCCTGACTAAGTAAACAATTCTATGTTATTACAAAGCTTTATGAGAATGATTGTCTAAAAAGCAGTTGATAAGTGATTTTTAGTATGGATAATTCAATTGTAAAAAATTTTAAAGGATCAAATGCTAGCAAAACTGTCTGGGTTCTGACAAACAAACAACTTTTTATATTAAAGTAGAATTTCTTAATATCATTTGAACTCTGTATTATGATACATGATTATTTTTATTGTCACTTTGAATATATGAATAACTTTTATTATCAACTGCTTTTATTAAAAAACAATTAGTGATTTATTGGATTGGAATGAAAGTTTGTAGCATTTTATGAGAATTTCAAAAATATTTACATATTTGTACATTCAACTACATATACAGTGCTGTGCAAAAGTAAGTGAACCCCTAAGATAATATTTAAAATAATTGCCTCTTTTTTCCAGATAATCAACAAATCTTAATTAAACTACATATTCATTAAGAAAAACCATTAATAAATCAATTACAACCACATTCAAAGATTTTTATCAAACTGAAATAAATATATTAATTAAAAATTAAGATGTGAAAAAGTAAGTGAACCCTTAAATTTACACTCTGTATTTTTGTTTTACAGGTTGCCAGCGCAAATATTTTTGTGCACATGTAAAAATCAAAATGACACATGTTCATTTTTTTGGTAATCTATATATACTTCAGTTAAACAATATAACTCATTGTATATGCATCAGCATACAGTTAGAGACTAAATTTAAAAAAAATATAAATGCAAAGATCAAAAGAACATCCTTAAGCTTTAAAGAAATCATATAGTTGAAACCTATAATGATGGAAAAGGCTATAAAAAGCTATCAAAACGATTTGGAGTGCACTTCTCCACTGTGCAACAAATTATTTATAAATGGAAGGCTTTTAGTATGATGGCATCATAAATCAAGAAGTGACTGTCTGCAAAAAATAACAGCAAGATCAAGAAGACATCTAGTTTGGCAAGCCCAGGCAAATCCTGCTGCAGCCTTTGTGGTTCTCCAATGCTCATTGGCCAATGTTGAAATCAATGTGTGTACATCCACAGTGCAACAAAATCTGAACTATGCTGATCTTCATGGCTGAATGCCTAGAAAAAGCCACTGCTTACAAAATAGTGCAAACATGCTCATCTCAACTATGCTAAAGTTCATATTAATAAGCTAGAAACATTCTGGCAAAAGGTTTTATGGTCAAATGTGACTAAGCAAGAACTTTTGGGGAGGAACAATAGGTGGTATATCTGGTGAGTTCTTAATACGGCTTTTGAAGAGAAGAATTTGATATCACCCATTAAACATGATGGTAACAACATTATAATTTGGGGGTGCTTTGACAGCACAATGGACTCTGCAAGATACCAAGCAATTTTGAATGAAAGTGTCTTGTCTTCGGTTCAAAAGTTGGGATTAGGTACTTCCAAGAGGACAATGATCTGAAGTATCAAAGCAAATCCACAAAAGAATGGGTTTATAAAAAGAAATTTCAATTCTTGGAATGGCCTAGTCAAAGTTCTGATCTAAACCCAATTGGAAATTTGTGATTCAAGTGAAAGAAGACAGTGCATGCAAGAAACTCAGGTAATATTGAACAATTGTGTGAGTTTTGCCAAGAAGAATGGTCAACTCACAACTGCCAGAAACTTCTTAAAAATTATAGAAAATGACTGGTTGACATTGGAACCTTGAAAAAGAGCAGTCACCAAATATTAAATGTAAGGGTTCACTTACTTTTGCACATCTTAATTCTTAATTTTGAATTAATATTTTATTCCAGCTTGATAAAAAATCTTTGAAAGTGGTTGTAATTGATTTAATAAAGATTTTTCTTAATGAATATATAGTTTAATTAAGATTTGCAGATTATCTGGAAAAAAAAGACAATTATTTTAAATATCATATTATCTTAGGGGTTGACTTACTTTTGCACAGCACTGTATATCATTTTGTTTCACAATATACATGTCACTTTCTTCAGATGCAAATCAGCTTTTGGAGTAGTTAATGGTGGCTTATTTCGTTTTTCTCACAACCTTTTTCACTCTACATCCATTTTTTTATTGCTTGTGTTTGTTCTTTTTAAAAATGGATTTTTTTCTTGCATTTTAAAACATAATCACAGATGAAATAGGGTCCAATAATTTTTTTACATTAAATCATGAAACACCTAAACATCATAACAATTCATCTATCCAAGTGTTTTTAAATGCCTTATAATGCTTATATGAGATATGTAGAGTATCTCAGCAATGCCCCATGACATTTGAGCTGGATTATTTTTAATCAATATTTTGATTTTCATCATCAATGACTGTAGAGCTGCCAGAATGTTTTTGGTCATTCAGATCAAAACTTCCACTTCTGACTTATGAACAGTACTCTCAGTTCTGGTATTATCTTCATAAACTAATCTTTTTTGCTGTTTATTCAGTGTTCTTCCCTTTCCAGAAATAAAAATGCATCAAATGACAAAATGCATTTAATTTTCCTCCATATTTACTTTTAATATAAAATCTTTTAAAATTCACAGCCATGAATCATATTGAAAAATGCCCTGAAATGTGACCTTTTAAAATATATATATCATAAATCTCAGTAATGTGTAAAACGAAATCACATGTTCAAATGACACCTATCCAAAATGCTACAAACTTTTGTTCTAACCCAATAGTTTGCATTTAAGTTTTATTTCAACATGAAAAGTTTGATATTTAGTCATAAAAATCTTTGCAAGTTGAAAGATTATAATATTAGTTCATAAAAGAAAAAGCAAATATTTACTAAAACACTAATAATTTCAAATTACATATTGCAATGATATGAAAAATGAATGATGCTAATCAAATTAGCTTTATGTAATTATGATAGCTAAATGCAATAAAAAATTATGAAATATGGTATGTAATCTTCAACAAATAAAAGTAATTTATTTAATATCATTAATGTATTTATTTAAATTTACACTTTTGAGTGGTGTAGTATAAAAATGACTTTTCACTATATTGTATTGAAGTTTTTTATAATTAAAAAAATTTAACCTGCATTTCATGAAAATGTTTACATTTGTATTTTATAGTCCTTTCTCATATTTATTTTTCAGCTATATATTTAAAAATTTACAAATAATAATTTCCTGTATACTAGTGATAATTATTTAGCATAACTTACAACAGAAAATTAATTTGATGATTTGATTAACTATATGAATTTCAGTAACAGAATCAACTGATAATTTATGAAGGGTAAAATTAACATTTACACTGATTATTTGTAAATTATCTATTTGCTGCCTGTACAAGATTGCACAATTTTGACATTTTAAACTAATAGTTTTATAAAGTTTTGAAAATATCAAGCAAAATAGCAGTCATGTGTAATTTTATTTATTTATACAAATATGGATATCAGTTTGTAGTTGTATATTTTTCTCAATATATAAAAAGAAAAGGATAGGTGGTTCATAAAGATAAATATTTAAACATATAGATAACAACATTATACTATATTAATATTACTGTGACTCAAAATTATTTTTTGCTTTTTGGAATCCCGTTTTCAAACCTAGAAAAACTTCAGAGAAAACTTCTGGCTACAAATTTGTTTGTGTGATATTGTAGCAATTAGCAACTTTGTTTTATCAGTTAGGCAAATCACAATCATCATTAGAAAAGTGTACATGTTTGTATACATTGTAGAGTATATCTGTTCATATATATATATATATATATATATATATATATATATATATATATATATATATATATATATATTTTTTTTTCATCATTACTGAAAATAAGCAAGAGTACACTGTGTAGTATTATTTTTATTTATGCAAATATACTAATGACATGCAGAAATTATTTTGGGCTTTTTGAATCTTATTTACCTTATATAATAAAATTTATAATTCATGTCCCTTTAGCCTTAATATAAATTGCAACCATTCTCAATAAATGGGACTAAACTGATAATGGTAAAATGATTTTGTAACTTCAATACAATGAAAAAATGTTAAATAATAAAAAGAAATGTTAAGCAAAAAAAATGTGAGTAACTCATCTAAAATGAATATGAATCAATCATGCAATTTTAGATGTTTGGTTTATAAATAAAGTTTATATTGTTATTATAAAAAATATGCATAACTTTAAAATATTCTGTTAGCAAACATACACTTGCAGATCACTACCAGTTTTTATTTTTTTTAAACAGAGCTATTTCGTATTTCACTTGTGTGACAAAATAAATCAAAAAATTATATAAATCTATGTTAAGTACTGTTAAAAATGTAATAAATCACACAAATGAAAAAAAATCATATTTAATTGATAAAATTATTTCACTTAAATTTGGTATAGTTTTATGTATAAGTGTCTAATAAAAATATAAAAGAGTCAAATATATAAAATGAAAATTTATATCCGAATATCCTACATTATCATTGTACCTATAAAAGTAATTTTGAAAAATCAAATATATTTAAAACTGTTCAATATACATTCAAAGAACATAATAATCTTTTTTTGTCATATTGAAATCAGATACATGAGTACTAAATTTATTGTCACATTAAAAGTGGGCATTAAAAGAGTTAGCAACTTTGATTAACTCGGAAATACTTTGAGATAATGTAAAATCAACTTTTTTTTAGTAAATGAAAAAAGTTTATAATAGACAATTTTCATGCAAACAATGGATTGTTTCTCACCTTCAACTTTCAAACTAGCAGTTGATTTATCATTATCAACACATGCTGTAATTTTACCAGCATCAGTGAGGGCTGCATCTTTGATGATCAACTTATGGAATTTACCATTAACAACAATTTGATAACGGTCATTATCTTTGATCTCGTCTCCATCTAAGAACCACTTCACATGTGCTCCAGCTCGAGATACTTCACATGAAAACTCGGCTGTTCCATTTTCTTTAACATTCTTATCCCGAATCTTCTGAACAAACTTAGCAGGTAGTGCTGGTGAAGATGTAAAATTATTGTTAATAATATATCACAGCTGAAATATCAAAAGGCTGAAAAGAGGGTACATTGCAGGAGAAGACTATGATGCAACAAATTAGATATCATTTTATTTATTTAATTTTTAGTTTAAGAGAAACTGATTGGTAAAATACCATAAAAAGAATTAAATTCTAAATTTGAAATAGTTGTTCGTTAAGACCTAATTTGGTGAACCACAGTCTTCTCATGCCATTGGAAGGAAACGGGTAAGTGTAGAAAGTGTAAATCAACTATTTAAATAATTATCTCATAAGCATTTTTATTTCTAGATCAAACTAGAGAATATCTAGTCAAATAGAAATTAAATACTTATTGATATTTTTCCTTCCAGTGGACATCATATATCAATTTAGCATTAACCCTCAGTTTCATCACTGAACCAGCTGATGAACTGACCTGCTGCATCCCCAGTGCAAATTCTCAGATATTATGATCATAACTGACAATCAAGTTTTAGTAATTTAATGTTTACTGCTCGATTTAAATATTAGTTGGGCTTGGCAGTAAGCTGTTTAAGTAGATGCATAACCATTTTAATAATAAACAATAATGCATCAATTTTTTTAAAGCTTTGATTTTGAAAAAGCAGTTAGAATGATGTTAGTCATTGTTAGGAGCTTAATATTGAAGTTATATTATTTCCCAAGGGAAAATATTCTGCACCAAAAGTTATTTTGGGACTACCAAATAATAAAAGTTTTTATATAAATTTTCAAAATACTCTTCAAATTTCATCAAACTGAAAATGAAAATAATCATCACATATTCTTCTTTTATGTGCCATGTACTTTCTATCCTTTGTAGTAATGTTTGTTTTTTTTACTTTCACTTCAACTACCTGCTCTGCTACTCATTTACACAAGTTTGTTAGGTAGATTATTTGCTGTTTCCTTCTGTCCTGGTTGCTTCCAATACATCCTGTGAGTGTCAAAATCTTCAAGCCCTCTGTCTTTGAATCAAAGTATAAGTGTCTTTTTTGTTTCTATTTTCATTAAAACTTTTGTTGCTCACATGTTCTGTCTATGGTATTCTCAGCATTCTTTTGCAGAACATTTCTGTTGCCTCAAGTTTCCTCCTCTTCATCTGTAAGGAAATCATTCAGCATTCACTGCCAAATAGGAAGACTGATATTACATTGCATTTCAGCACTTTTTTCTTTGTTTCTAATGAAATTTTTCTGTTTCTTAATACCCTTTTTAGCTTTTGGAAGGCATGTTTCGCTACACAAATTTGAATAAATTCTGACACTGGTATTGAGTAAACTTGATTACATTTAAAACCCTTAATTTCTAAATAACTATTTTAAATTAAAATTTTTTGTTATGAATCATTCTCTGATTATTTAATCTAAATCATAATGTAATCTCCTAACTAAATAAGTAGGTATCTACTCAACTTAGTTTGATTTGGATATTATTCTAATTACTTAAACTGAAAAGAGCATTTAATCAATCATCTAAATTAGTTTCAGGAACATAAGCAGATATTAAAAAAAGAAGAGAAATTCGGTGAGATAAATATACCTGAGACAATTAATTTGGCTTCACACTGTTTTTCCAGCAATTTAGCAGTTACTTGACACTCATCAGATGGTACAATGTTCTTGATAAGCAGAGTATGAGTAAAACGATTCCATTCAGTCTTATATTTGTTATTCTTGGGTATTGGTTCACCATTTATAAACCATTCAACCTCAGCTTCATCATCATTGGTCTTGCACCTAAATGTGGCTTCACCCTTTTCAGGAGCAGTAATATCTTGAAGAACTTCAACAAAGTCTGGTGGAACAGCTAAAAAATGAACAAAAGAATATAACTTTATTATAATAGTATATGTATATTAAACAAATTGAATTTACTTAAAAGAAAGTCCCTTGTAATGACCAATACAGTTGCATGGCAAAAGGCCACTTGTCAGCATGCAGACCCACCTTTGCCCTCATCACCTGTCAAGACCATAACTATTTACCCAAAGCCATCTTGCTTGATCAAACAACTATCAACTTGAAGTCTCTCTCATCATCACCATTGTGACCCCATCTCATTGATACTACATTAGACCAGAAACCAACAGAGACATCTTGCTCAACCCACTTCAAGTCTCCCTCAAAATCACTACCATGACTCTGTTCATTGATCTCTGATTCTATTAGAATCCAACAGATACTTTTCACTTGATTAATGTTCATTATCTACAACCTAATCCCTTGTTGTCACTGCTGTAGCTTCAGCAACCAATACACCTTACTATGAATCAACCCACTGCCATGACCTTGATTGACCAACCAACCTTATGAGGTACAGGTGTCAATTTCCACCATGAAAAAGTGCACATGTCAGATCCCACCAACAGCTAATCCTCTGACCTTGGCCAAAAAACCCAAGAAATCAATTAACTCCCAGCCCTACCAACAACATCCTTACACTTAATCATTTTCCATACCAATGGAAACTAAGGAACCATATATGAACAAATTTTGCCACCTTCCACACAACTATGTACATGTTCTGAATTTTGACCAATACATGTTGTTGAAATCTTAACCTTTGTTTGTTCATTTGCTTTGCTACCAAACACTAGTTATAAAACATATGATAAATTTTAAAAGATATTTTTGTGTAATTTTGGTAAATATAACTGTTAAAATGAAATGTCAGTGTTATTCTCGTTTTTGTGTAATTTAGACAGCAATTTATTCATCACACCTTGTATATTAACTGATTGCTAACATTGGTCTACATTAAAAAATAAACAATGATTTTGGATCAGAGAAATTAATTACTTGTAAAGGAACGAAATAAAAAAATTTGATGTAAAATTTGAATGATATTAAATGTAAAATATCCCAAATAACCTGCTTACTTTTTAAAAATCTAAATTTCAATAAAAATATTTTTCTTGTTTAAATCAAGCTTTAATTTACTAAATCCAACAATTAAATTAGTTTTAATATTTTTAATGGGGACCTAAAAAATTAAAAAAACATAACTAACTATTTTGCTATAAAATTTTCTAAGTATTTTGGCTTATATTGTCTAATCCATAAAATGATGCAACTTAAAAAAGAAATCATCACTTTTTCATTCATTAAAAATTAATTTTAACATGAATTTTTTTTGCAATTTCAGGTCCATAAATATTTATAGGTAATTCATATATTAGAATAAGTTTCTGATCACCTTATTTTATTTAGGTAAATAATTATTATACTTACGTTCAACAAAGAGTTTGGCTTCTGTTTTCAGCTTGCCATATTCACAAGATATGGTACCTTCATCTTTTGGACGACATTTACTGACAACCAATGTGTGTATTTTTCCATTAGCTTTAAAGTTAAACTTGGGACTAGCCTCAATTTCTTCTCCTTTGACCTTCCATACAACAATTACATCAGTAACAAATAATTCACATTCAAAGGTGGCACATTCTCTTTCTCTTGTCTCAACATCTTCAAGAGGTCGGGTCCATTTCCACTAAAAATACATTTTAGGTTCAGTTTTAAATGATACATTATTTCTTCAAGCATTACTTACAAAAGGTTAATTTTCATTTTTAAAGATAAAATTTTATCAAAATCTTTTTATCACATGCTATTTTAATAACATATACTACTATATATTATCTCCAATGTTATCAAAACTTGTATAAATCAACTTTACTGAGTCTTCATTTAATAATAATCTAAGAATATAATGTGACCTTCTTTTTAATGCAAATATGTCTTAGTTACCTCACCTAATCATACACTCAATCATGTTTTAAATAATATTATTCATAATAAAGAGAGATCAGTGGGGAATAGTTATATATATATATATATATATGTGTGTGTGTGTGTGTGTGTGTGTGTGTGTGTGTAAAAATCCCAGAAAAACAAATGTGTATAATTTTTCAGTAATAACTTATTCTCATAAGTACAAAACATTTTAATATCAGCTCAATGATAATTCAATATCTGTTAATGATAGATATTAATAAAATGAAGAAAAAAAACATTAATAATGATTCTTACAGATTTCTTTGATATCTTAAAACCACCATCTTGGATTGTAGCTGTATCCTCAGGCTTTTTGGCTCTTTCATATTTGCTTTTATCATCTTCCTTTGGCTTCTCATCTTCTTTCTTAACAGCTTTCTTATCAAACTTTTCCAGTTCAGGACGTTCACGTTTGCCCATTTCATATTCAGTCCTTTTGAATTCATCAAGCTATAACAAAATGACAAGTAGATCAGTATCAAACAAAATACCAGACATAATATGGAAACATGAATTTATTAAATATTACTTACTTCAGGTGTATCTCTCTTTTTAAGATCATAGGTGATAGTCTTTTCTTCAAGTGTCATGGTACGCTTGGTTTCATCTGGTCTAATAAGTTCAGTTTCTTCAAGATCCACCTTTCGAAGATTAACACCAAATCCATTTGTTTCCTCCTGAGATACACGTTCTTCTTGTTCCCTAAATTAAGATGAAGGTACAATTAAAATTCAACATATTTCTTAATTATTTAAACATACAATTTGAACAGAAAACTTTATGTATAACTGTATTTTGACCTATATTTTAAAGTGAGTTGTTGTCATGCAACAAGTTATCCAAAAATAAACCATGCTCCTTCATTTAACTTATTTGAATGCATTGTTATTTAATGTTTTCATATTATATTGTGACTAATTAAAAATGTATATGCTATTGTTGAGTAACAAACTACATTCAAAATACTTTTAATTTATTCAGAGTTATGGTTAGGAATTTAATATTCAAAAGATCAAGAACTCATAATTCAAAATTAAAAAATACAAACTTGCTGACTGTTTCAAAATAGTTACAAGAACTTATACAAGAATGTGTATTTGAAAGTCATTTTTGTTTTAAATGTATATATCTTAGTATATAGAGAATAACTATGCATATTTTAAATGACTTAATTTATAATGTTTCTAACAAGTAGAAAATTATGCATTTTGCATCAGAAATATATGAATATTCATATGTGATTGTGCATTTCTTTGAAATGAAACTTGTATATACTGTTGACATTCTTTATTGTTGTATGATATGATATTTTCTATGCTGTTTGATATTTTAGTTTTATTAAAAACAATAATGATGTTAACTATTGCAATTAATTCTTATATTTTATTTCCTTGCTTTTCTAGTTATCTGCTGAATGTATATGTTGCAGGTTTTTAAGCTAAAATAAAACAAGTAAAAGAATACATGCCTTCCTTGTTTGTGACATACCTTTAGTCTATATAAAATTATCTACTAAAATAAACACATTCTGTGTTAGTTTATTACCTGTGCTTTAATCCAGATTTCCAATCGGTATCTTCTTCTTCTTTATCAGTGACCATTAAAGTAGCAGGAACTGATTCAGTACCATGTTCATTAGTAATTGTAACAGTGTAAGTACCAGCATCTTTAGACTTGACATCAGTCATTTCCAAAACTTCCTCACCAGTTTTACTGTCATGATAAATCTTTACACGACCTCCTTGCTGCAATTTTGCCCATTTACCCTTTGACCATTCAATAGTAGGTTTAGGATCACCATCAATTTTGCAACGGAATATCATTACACCACCTAAGAATAAATAAAATTATAGCTTACTATATCATTTAT
>CAHIKZ030002689.1:0-267500 GCA_903632075.3 Acanthosepion pharaonis | reverse complement strand
GAAAATATACTCTTATCTTGTTTTCTTATTTCATGAGTACAAAGAAGGTAGTAGGTAGATTGAAGGACATACCAAAAACATACTTTTATTTTGTTTCTCATTTTGTGAATAAGGACCTTTCTAGAAGATAGTGCTGAAATTCACTGAATCTGGCAAACATTGCAGCTGATAGGTTCCTATATATGATCCATTGCTAAAGATGCAGATAAAATGATCAGCTCTATGTAACTCCAGTAATTACCTTACTCCTCATGCTATCTTCTACCTTTATAAGAGCCAGATCAGACCAAAAATGGAGTACTGTTGCTATATTTGGACAGGAGCTGCTCAGACCTCACTTTCCAGTCTTGAGTTCAAAAACATCTCTGAGTCCTTGTGGGATAAGAATTATTTTCCACACTCCAACCTCTCTCCCACAGGAGGGGATGTGGCAAGTCTCTCACTGCTCTATCGCTACTACCATAGAAAGTGCTCAGATGAAGGTCAGCTCTTCATGGCTAGGACCCACCATGCCACTTACATAGTAGCACTCTATCCACATTCACTCCATATTCCATCGGTTAGAAGTAAGTTCCACTCAAACAGCTTCTTTCCACAAACCACTGCCCTACAGAACAGACTCCCTAGAGGATGTTTCTCTGATCACTACCATCTTAACCTGTTCAAATTTAGAGTCAACCGTTATCTTCCCCTCCTATCCATATAAACTTCCCCTTGTCATAACCCTCTACCTTGAGTGGCCCCCAGGCCTTGTAAAAGGTGAACCCTGCTGTAAAAAAATACCTGGAAGTTAGCCAAGTGTTTCTAGAACCAGTTTTATGTCACCCACCCATGAAGACATTATATGGCAATAAAAACTATCACTATTGGGAAACATAAGAATGAAGAAGTGCAGATGCTCTGCAACAAGATCTGTGTATGTCACACCTATCCCAGGCAGACTCCAGTTTTACTAATGGCTCTTGTGAACTCCAAAAGAACATCCCACACCATTACAGAGCCATCACAAACTCGTATAAGCCCCTGCTAGACAGGTTGAAGTATTGCCCAACAACTACAAAATAAAATACAGTGTATGATATACAGTGTGATAACATTAGGTGGTTACTATACTTGTCATTCACTGACAAACCTGTTCTTGCACCTCACAGTTTTTATGTACTGCTGATATATATTATTTTATATAGTCTTGCCTGAGAAATACCTAGAATAATTGCCACTTCAGAGATGAGAGTACCTTATCTTTCTGATTCCAATAATCATTCTGGCATCAAATGGTATTATATCTTGTATGCATTGCATGACTGTCATAGCTTCACAACTTTTTACCTTTTGCATTATACATATATCATCTGGCTTAGTAGATTTCTACAAGTGGAGGAGAGTGAAACCATCCAGTGTACTGCTGGGTCTAATTACTTGGCACTTTAGTTTATTTCATATATACTACTTTATCTTATTCTTAACATAAAACATATAGAAGTAAGCTTGCAACTTCATTAAATTTTAACAGATAATGAAAATTCTTAAGTAAAATATATTCTTAAAATCATACTTTAATTATAAAGGGAATAAAGAACAAAACATCTGTCACATAGATCTTTGACCATTATTTTCTTTCTTTCTATTTCTGTTATACTGTTACTATATCTCTTATAATTAAAACCAATTTAACAGTATATAATACATATAAATATAAAATAGCTAAATAAATTATATCATTCTCAATGTAGATTGTTTTAGTTCACTTTAAGCTAAAGCTATGGAGCTATTAAATAAACATTGAGTGTTCAAATTTGCTTCTTAACTAAAATATAAGAATGGAGATAACAGAAATAATTTAGTGTCTTACCTTCAACAGTAAAAGTAGCTTCTGTTTCTACAGAGCCAGCCTTATTTTTAGCAACAGCCTTGATTTTACCAGCATCTTCCAATTCTACTGAATCAATTTTCAAAGTATGCTGAATATCTGCAAAGGCTTTCTTTGTTTCTAATTTAAATCTGTCCGTAGATTCTACTAATTTTTGGTTAATGTACCATGTGATTTCTGGATTTGGAGTACCTTTCACACCAACATCAAATGAGAAGGGACGACCTTCGCGACAATCCTTATCAGTAAGTTTTCTTGTGAAAACTGGGGCTTCTATTTTTTCTGTTAATGAATAAGAAGTAAATACAAAAATTAATTAAAATAGATGATAATTTTAGTTCTACTGAAATAAAAATTATCATGTTTGAAAATATATTATGTTTAATTTATACAAAACTTACACAAAATTATAAAATCTAGCTTATAACAAAACATATTTTTTTTCAATTTATTTATAAATTCATAAAGGTAATATAAAAATTACAATTAACATTAAGTAAATAAAATTCAAATAATTCTCATTATTTTATCCTATTATATTTAAATAAATGTTATTTGAAATAGTGCAGTATTTGTTGTTCATATAAGATACAAATACATATAAATTTTATATTAAATCATTAGAAAAATGTTATGATATGTTTGAACACTTTTTAAAGAGATACACAATAATTTATTTTATAAATTTATAATTTAGTTTTGTCATATGGCACCAATTATGAGACACTCAGTGCAGATTGAACTCACTATTTAATAGTAATTATCTGCAAGATTTGCTTGCTAACCATTACACTATGATGAGACACCTAAACGATACTACAATAAACAGAATATCTTTAACACTAACCTCCAATTTCAGCTGTGCATTTTGTTTCAGCTGTTCCTACAGAGTTTGTAGCAACACATTTGTAAACACCTTTTAGATCTTTGGACATTCTGGCTATCTTCAAAATGCAAAAAGCTCCATCTTGAACCAATCTCACATTAGTAGAAGAGGATATCTGTTTTTCATCCCTAAAAAGATTAAAAGAAATATTTCATTAACATAATAGCATTTCAATGTGGTATATAACTTGGATATTATAAAGACTATGAATTAAAATAATGTATGTCAACCTACATCTTAAATTGATATATTTAACTGGAGAAACTCTTAAGGAAGAATCAGCAATATTATTGGTCTTGATCTGGCGTCTTGGCTTCAGTCACTTTCTCACCACCATAAGGTTGCCTCTCTTTTGCATCTTCTACAAATACTTTCCTGGTAATTGTTCAGATGAGTTCTTCGCTATGGTACCTAGACTTTTTGAATTTAAGCACAGTACTAGACTGGCATCAAGATCTCATCAATTTACATTTGAGTTGGCTAGATTTAACTGCAAATTCTATGCTAACAATTTCTTTTCTTGCCCTTATTGCTTGTGAAACTTCCTTCTGGTTCCATGCTTTCCAGACAACTTTAATCTTCAAAAATTTAAATTCAATGTCAATCGCTATCTGCTATCCTCCTGATTACTCTTTTTGTTCTCACTCATTAGTAATGTTTTTTGTTTTTAATTCCTCTACACCCTTGTGTATTAGTGGATTTACTGCCTTACTTGAGGTGAACTAGCTTAAAAGAAAAAAGAAAATGAAAAAGTAATCAGGTACCAAGATAGGGTCAATATTTATCTCAGCACCACAATGATTGACTTGTTTGAATATATACATATAAATAGACGTAATTTGTAAAATACATAATAACCAAAATTTCTTCTCTATATTGACATGAAAAATAAATTTAATAATAGCTATAATAATTTATTATTAAAATACTTAAAGAAGTTATAGTATACCTGAACCATTTGATAGTTGGCTTCGGCTCACCAGTAACTTTGCATGTTAATTCTAATGCATTTCCCTCAATAAATGTCTGCAATAAATAATATAAAATATAAATCATTTACAATAATTACTTCATAATGAAAAGCAAAAATATATATTACAACATTAATCTACTGATAAATAGGTGGAAAAATTTTCTTTATGTAAACTATTATTTGTAGTAAATTTAAGTAAAATCAAAAATGCAAATCAAAATATATAGTATATTATATAATGATTGTATGAATTGCTATACTTACAACAGATTGTAAATTCTCCTCAAAGACTGGAGCTGTCTGTTCTTTTTTGACTGGCTCTTTCTCTTCCTTTGGTTTTTCTGAAATAGATATTTTATTTAATATTTAAATTATAAAATAAAGGGAAATAAATTTAAAATTGATTATATAAATAAAATGAAAATGTTCTAATCAATTATATGTCCTTAGAATTCAAGTGACAACAATTTTATTATAAGAAAAAAGCTTGAAATTTAATTTTAGATAATAAAATATGCAGAGAAATCTATATTTCTAAAAAAATATTTATAGATTTAAAAAATACAAATAGAATATTGCATTAAAGATACTTTACAATTCAAGAGACTTTATGAACATGTTTATTGTGGCTGCCATCTGTTGTTTTTGTTTTTTGGATAAACAAACAGGTGCTTTTCACTACCTTTTCCAAATTTCTGTAGTGATGGTCAGTCTAGTTCAATCCCTAAAATAGTCCCTAAAGAAATGTTGAGTTTGGTCACTCCCTAATAAAAAAGGACCATAAGGCCAAAACAAAGTAGTTCCCTTTTTGTTTTTCTTATAAAGCAAAATACTAGCTTTATAAATTGGTATGTTGACAGCAAAAGTTTTTTTACACAAGTTGGATATTTAAAATTTTTTGACAGGATAGGATGGTAGGGTGACCTGAAATTATTTTTTGAGTTGTTGGGCTTTTGTACTTACCATTATTCCTATACACCCTTATATAGCTGCAAAACAAGTTTAACACAGTCTTTTTGGAGTCAGGAGACATGTTAGTCCCTTGGGGATCAGACATATTAGAAGATACCTCTGTTGATATTTTTCTTTGTTTTCATTACCCTATCCCCTAATTTTGCTTTCCGCCTACTTGCCAATAATAATAATATTTCTTCTTACTTTAAACACACTAGGGTTTTTTTTTTACTAAATTGTAAATTTTCTATTTTTAACACTTTCCTTTCTGATAAAATGAAAACTTTCTTAGTTTTTTTTCAAAATCCTAATTTTACTGCTACTGTATTTGATAGCAAATTTCAGGAGTAATTTTTTTATGCCTTAATTGTAGAATAAGTTAACTGTCAGTCATTTGTGCTATACACATGTCTTATATATAATTTATTAATGCATAAATACTCCTCTCCCTTGTATTTTGAGTACTTTTCACATTTTTTGCCATTTCTTTGTGTCACAATTGGCTTTGAGATGTATTGTTGCAATAATCTTTGAATCTTTACATGTTTGTTAAATGATATTTTGTACTATTTTGTATCTGCACACGTGTTAATGTCTTTGTTTTAATTATTTGCAGTTTTCACAGCTGCTGTAGTATGTTTTGACACATAAAAGTCTTAGACATACTTTACACAGTTGTTAGTTTTCTCAAACATGTCAGACAAAAGGCAAAGGCAATTACATTTATCACCTTTAAAAGTCTACTATTCCCAAATGATGAATATTGCAGATTACTGAAAATAACATTTTTTCTGTTAAGTAATTACTGTGTAGTTTTAACTTATTTTCATTTAGAATATAGTATTGTTCTAAATTAATATTCTCTTCAATTAAAATGAATTTTTTTAGTATGAGAAACAAAATATACTTACCACTCTCAAATGTAATTTGAGCTTCACACTCAGCCGAACCAGCCGTATTGGAAGCAACACACTTGTAAGTACCTATATCTGTTTTACTAACTTTAGATGTTTTTAAAGTACAAGTAGACCCTTCCTGCATCATCCGAGTCACTGAAGATGATTTAATCTCTTTGCCATCCCTATCATATAGAAATATAATTATTAAATATGAATTTTTAAAAACTGTAAAGTTAACAGTTAATATTATGACAAAATATAAACACTGCAATTATTATTGAAACACCATATAAAAGTTAAAATTTATGCCAAATTTGCAAGATGATAAAGTTTAATAAAAACTTATTTGGCACTTACTTGAACCATTTGATGCTTGGTTTTGGTTGTCCAATGACAACACAGCTTAATTCCAACACACCATTAAGTTTAACAACCTAAAATGAGCAAAATAAAACAAATAAAGTTTTTATATATAATTAGAAGTTTATTATTACATTTATTTTAAATAATGAATAAAAGTCAGACGGTTATTTGCTTTTACACATAAAATCATGTAAACAAAAATACATTCTAAAATATTTTTAAAAGAAAAATCCAGTTGATTTCCATAAAAATATTATATTTTATGATAGATATTAATAAGAAATATAAATTCTAAGTTTTTAAAGAGAAGTTTATATCTCTTTCTAAACAATAAAAACATTTCATTCTAAAATGAGTTATTGTTTCAATAGAAAAAAACATCATACTGTTCCTACTATTAATGATCGTTATTGACTATTAATGCAATCTGAGAATATTTCCCTGAATATAAATAATAAATATTATATCAGGTTATTAAAAGTTTTATTAATACTTACAACTGGTTTAATAACTTCTTGAAATTCTGGTTTCTTTGTTTCTTCTGAAAATAAATAAAATATAGATTAGCAAATCATGTATAGGTTACATTATGTACAGATCATTTTCAACAATAAACAAAGAAGAATGCTGTGAAGATATGTATTAAACTCAAATATAATTAATAATCAAAGAAAATTTTTAAAAAATCATAAATTATTTAAGTAATCATGAAATCTTAGCCATCAAATCATTTGATAAATATGATAGAATAAAAAATGAAATATATATGGATTTATAAATGAAGATGAAGTTTGGTTTCACAGTTTACAGAACAAATCTCATTTGGAGCAACACATTTGTAAGTACCAATATCAGCCTTCCTGAATTTGGAAGTCTTCAAGAGACAAATCATACCCTCTTGAATAATCTTGGTATTGATAGTAGGTCTCAGATACTTTTTATGTAATTATTTAAAAAGCAAAAATATAAGGAAAATTTTGAAGAGAGATTTAAATTAGACAGTGAAGTATTAAAGGTGGTGGTGTAGAGTGTAAGTGCAATTTATAGCTATGGGAGAAAGAACTATTATAAAGAAAGCTATAAGAAATATGTCAGGGAATTTTAAATAAAATTCTGTCTATATTCATAGCCAGTTATATAAATTCAGTAACTGTCACTAAATAAATATAGCCAAAATTTCAAAGTGATTTGAAATTATATTTTCTTGACTATAAAACTGGTTGGAATCAATATTGTCAAGTGTAACCTTTTCACCAATCAATATTACACCACTGATTAAAATCTCCTAATCTATGTAATTCTATTAGGTTAAGCAAGTAATTTTAATGAATATATACATGTTATTCAAACTGTTTCATGTGTGTTGATATATATTCAATTGAAATATACATTTCAAAGCATGTATGCAATTATATTTCAATAAAAACAACATTTTAAACTTTTTAATTCTTTTTAAATACTATTTCATCCTATTACACTAATAATTTCAATTAAAAGTTATTAAAGAATCAGACTGAATAACAATATTTTATAAATTATATTATATGACTGTATTTTAGAAAAACAGTATAATTTAAACTGCCTCTTTACTTAAGATTATATTTCCTGTTAGTTCTATTACATTTCCTTATGAGACATGCTATCAGCTTATAATTTTAAACTATGTGCACTCATTGTGCAAATATGTGCACTCATTGTAAAAATATGTACACTCATTGTAAAAATTTTGGAGCTATTCATCTTCAAAATTTTCTACAAAGTAAAACAAATAATTATTCTTTTAATTTTATCATAAAGAGTTAAATACTTTAAAATTTTCAACTTACCATCAACTTTGGCTTCACATTCAGCAGTACCAACTTCATTTGTGGCAACACACTTATAACTACCAATATCAGCTTTGCTAAATTTGGAACACTTAAAGATGCAAATCTTGTCCTCTTGGATAATTTTCATGTTGCTAGTTGATCTGATATCTTTACCATCTCTATCAAAATATTTTAAAAAGAATATAACTAAGTTGCTGCACAAACCAATCTCAAACTAGATTTAGTAACTGATAATGAATAGATTTTGTATTTGGACTGGGATATTAAAACAAGCAACCAATAGCATAAATATTTTAAGCAAGTATAACAGCAAATATTATTTATTAGAAATTGATTTTTAAACACTAATGACTTTCAATAAAATAAATATTTATTTTTGATAAATCCAAGAAATTTCACTTACTTAATCCATTTGATCGTGGGTTTGGGTTCACCAGTAACTTTGCATTGTAATTCAAATGTTCCATCAATTTTAACAGACTGAAAAATAATGAAAGGAATATTTTATTCAAACAAGTTTGATTAAAAAGAACTGACAATGTCTGTCTGTTTAATTTTTTATTATATTTTTCCACTTTTCAGATAATGTGTTGAGTATTGTGGTGGAAGTTGTGGATAAGCTGTCTGAAGTTCATATTTTGTTATTTTTGTTCAAATCCTTTTAACTTTCACAGTCATTATCAAGAACTAATGTGATGTCTTGTGTTATAGTTAGAATTCTTTTGTCTACATCATGGTATTCTTTGGGAAGCTGGATGCCTGAAATGGTCTTGCATGATGTCATATGTAACAGCTTTTGGGAACGAGGCTGCACAAAAAGAATTTGATTTATTTTTTATATTTTTTATATTTTTAATACTAATATGTGTGTGCATATTAATTATATCATTTGCACTTAAAGATACTGTCTCCTGTGGTGAATGATATTTTATCTAATGCAGGCTGTTTATTTTCTATATTAATAACTTCTAGGCTTTTGAGTCTTTCCTTGCATTGGGTGCTATAGAGTATTTTGGTGTTATCTACTGGTTGTTCATGATGTGCTGGCCAATCTGTGCATGGATTGCACTGAGTTTTAACAAATGACAAGTCAATCTGAGAGAGAGAAAGTGTGGTGCATGTGTTCCCAATGTAAATATTTAATGTTGTTTTTTGATTATTAGTGTTGGATATGCAATCTCCCATGGGGTATGAGAATTCATAGACAACATTATTTTTACATAGGGAGGATTTATGAGACCCAATATTGTTGGTAATAATTAAATTAGATTTTTAAACTTTTTATAGTAGATGGTAAATTTTAGGTGTTTGTTAGGATTGTTGAGTGATATATACCAGTAAATTATGTTTTTAATCACTTTTTCATCTTGTTTATAATTAGGGTGCATCTGGTTAATAATAAGTTGATGGAGTGTTTATTTTTGTTTGTGTCAGAGAGGGTCTTGCATTATTTTTTTCTAAATTTCACTAAGGCTAATTTTATTTGTTCATTGATGATGGGGTTAGGGAAATTATTGTTGATTAGGGTTTGTTTAATGTTGCTAAGTTCCTTATAGAATAATATGTCTGAAGAAGAAATTACTTTGGCGCATGTTTTTTATAACAGTTATTTTGTATCTTTGAGGACTTGTGTTAAGCAGGATAGAAGTTTGCATAGAATAGTTGGTCTAATTTTAGGAGGTGGGAATGAGGGGCAATTGTATACATTCTGTAGAACAATGTCTATAGTCTTTTTGACTGAGACATTAGTGAAAAAGCTTTCAATGTCTAAGGAGGCTAGGATGCCATTATTTGATTTGTTAGACTATAGTATGTTGAGGAATTCACTAGTGGAGTTAATGCTATATTTACTATATTAGTTTGTATGGAAGTATTATAAAATATATATATATATATATATATATATATATATATATAGATGTGAGTATATTTTTTCATACAATGTTTCTAAACAATTGCATATTTATTATGATAATACAAAAGAGACTGAGATTATTTTACTTACAGTTGATTTAATAACTTCTTCAAAGACTGGTTTCTTCTTTTCTGGTTTCAATTCTGTAAGAGTAAATAAAGATAAAAATAACCAACATCTTTATCAACAACTACAAGAACTTATTAATTCATCTTTTCAAGAGTTATTTTAATTACTTTATTATGAATCTTATACAAAATTTATGATTCTCTTTTACTAGTAATTTATTCATAATATAAATTTTGAGGCTCGTATAAATCTTTACATATAATCTTCATTATAACTCACTAAGCTTGCAGTAATCATATTTATTATAGTCAAACAAAATCCTCAAGTCATATTTGAACTCCAAAATTGGTTCATGAAGCCTCAGCATGAAACCTAACAGTTTTCCAGAATCGAAGTGGAGATGAAAAATTAAACAGATATTGCACTAAGAATATATTTAATATCATATATTTGTATTTGGTCACATTTGCAACATCTCTGTATTCATATATTATTCTAAAGTTTTAATAATCTATGTCACTACCTCTCATTTTTTATGCTGATAATAATCTTTACCACTAATTTAACTAATGAAATCAACATCTTTGCTAAGGAAACAGGCATAATATCATTATTTTAAATCTTTATACAAAGGAAACATCCATATACACTGCTTCAAGTTTATGCAAATTTAATATTTACTTTTCTAATTGTTATATATATATATATATATATATATATAATTTTGTATATCAACAAACAGTATTTAGAAAAATAGTATGACAAACTGGAAAAAAGTTTTTGTGATACATTTCATCTGTTAGGATTTTAACGGACTGGGCTTTGTTGATGTTGCCACATCTACACATGCACACAAAATGAGAGACGGTGGTTGTTTCAAAATTTTTGAAAGTATTTTTTGAAAGTAGCCAAATTCATCTGTATTCTTTTTTTTTTATCTCCATCACCTTTGTTCCTGACTATCACACATTCTGACAACAGAAAATCTACAAAGAATGGTGATATATTGTAAGAGCCTGGATGCAAATTACCATGGATTAACTAGCGATCAAGGCACTTTCCAGACATTTTTGTCTCAGTGAATTATTTTCTCTTTTAATCAAAGTAGTATTCCCTGTGTCAAAATTGTGATCAGTTTCATTACAGTGAACAACCAATGCATTTTGTGCATTGTTTTTTATAAAATGTCCCTTTAGTGTTCACGTAGTCTTTTGTTTAATCTTCTTGAAGTTTCTCCAATGTATTCTTTCTAGCAATTCCTGCAGTTGATAGAGTAAATTCCTCCTTTCATCTTTGGCTAGTTATCTTTTTTTTTATTGACTAAGTCTTGATTGTTTTAAATGTAGTTGTGATAAATTTTATGTTAAGTTTAGATGAATTCTTTCTGGTTGTAGTTGTGATAGAGTTAGTGGGTAGAATAATATACTTTTTTGATTTGTTGGGTTTGTTAGAAAGGACAGCTTTTCTATTTTGGAATATTACATGAGCCTTTTATTTCACATTGAATATGAAATAGGTTATTGAAGGGCCTTGAAAGTATTTTCAATATATTTCTATAAATAAAAATTGTAAATATTGAGAGCTGCAAATTCTGAGTGCTATTAGGTAGAATCCAATGATCATTCCAGATTTTATTTTCTTATTATGATGGGAGTTTATTAGGTCATTTTCATTGGTTGATTTTCAGTGGACACTAAGTTTTAGGCTGTTGTCAACTTTGTGTAATATGATGTCTAAGAAAGGTACAGTATTGTTTTTTTCTATTTCATATATGAATTCTATTGTGTGTTTGACTTTGTTTAGTTTATCTACAAGATCCGGTAAGTTAGTATTACAGGGATATTTTTTCAAAAATATTCTTTCATAAATTTTGAAACTACCAGCATCTCGCATTTCGTGCACATGTGTAGACATGGCAACATCAACTAGGCCCAGCCCAATGAAATCCTATTGGATGAAATGCATCACAAAAACTTTTTTCCAGTTTGTGATACTATTTTCCTAAAGATATATATATATATATATATATATATATATATATATATATATATATTGAAAAGAAAAGATCTTTTGAACAAAAGTCATAGAATTTTGTTTCTATCTGAGGGATGCCAGCTTAGAGGAAAAAGTATTAATGATTTAATATTCAAGCATAAACACACACAGATATATTTCTTTCCTTCTGATCTGAGGAAGCCTATCTAACAATGACAAAACATGCAATCAAATCAAAAAAAAAATTTCCACTTTGTCAAATTCATCAAACTTTATCTGAATTCTAACTCCTGTTAATACACAAAGAGGAGAGTGTTAAATTTCTATGTAATGCCAGCAAATAAAGGACAATTTTGTCACAAATGAAGAAAAGACTTGAGGCAACCAAAGTCTAACAAATATTGAGAATACTATAGACAGAGCATATGACAAACAAGGAAGTTTTAATGAAAATAAAAAATATATAGAAACCATTGCT
The DNA here is from genome assembly GCA_903632075.3 of Acanthosepion pharaonis. NCBI lineage: Eukaryota > Metazoa > Mollusca > Cephalopoda > Sepiida > Sepiidae > Acanthosepion > Acanthosepion pharaonis. The sequence goes on along the minus strand of CAHIKZ030002689.1, from coordinate 255,269 downwards.
AACAATCAGTAAGAGACAGCTGAAATTTTTGGGACACATAATGAAGAAAGAAGGCTTGGAGAATCTAACACACACAGGACACTTTGAAGGTAAGAGAAGAAGAAGAAAGCATTGAGTAACCTACTTGGGAAGTTGGAGCAAATGGAAGAAGAAACAAATGCCATAAGGGCAAGGAGAGGGTTATGCATCAACGAGTATTGTTGAGAGAAACAAAAAACAGGGAGCTACAGAGAACTATGATTGCCCAAGTCTTTTCAGGACATGGCACATAGAGAGAGACTAACCTACAACTTTAAGTTGGATTAGAAAAATTTCCTCTTACAACAACTAAAATGAAAGTACCAAAATTATTCTGTATAACAGAGAAAAGCTTTTCAAATCCTTTTTTAGTAATTCATATATTCATTTTACTTTTTTAATTTTTTTATCAGTTTAGTCATTAGTAAACATTTTAACACAGACATGCTCATTAAATTTTACAGCTTTAAGAAATGTTTTTACATGTTTTAGAAAATGCTGATAAATATTTTAATTATTAAGATTAAACTTCAATTAAGAATATCTGTCTTTTCATAAATAACCTTATTTTATTTTTGAAAAATTAAATTATTAACAGTTAATTACAATATAATAATTCTATTTAATTAAAAACATTGCACTCAAGATATTTAATATGTATTTTCTCCAAATTCCTTTATAGTTTAACCTACCTTCAACCTTGGCTTCACACTCTGCAGTACCAAGTTCATTTGTCGCAACACATTTGTAAGTACCAATATCAGCTTTGCTGAATTTGGAAGTCTTCAAGATGCAAATCATACCTTCTTGAATAATCTTAGTATTGAGAGAAGATTTGATCTCTTTTCCATCCCTGCAGATAAATCAGGAATTAATAAAAGTATTTCAAGATTTGTATTCAATGGATATTTGTAGCTAAAACAACATGTCTGTCTCATTTCTTGCAATAGTATGAGTTAAACTAAATACAACAATTTGGAATATTACTATTATAAATATTAGGATTTAATCCACCACTTGATTAATTTAGAACATGAGATTTTTTTTATAGAGTCAAACTGCCAATTATTAAGTTTTACTTTCACATGTTACATTTTATTTAAAAATTGTATTCTTATTTAAAATAAATGATATTTAAAAATTACTCACTTAAACCACTTGATAGTTGGCTTTGGCTCACCACTCACTTTACATTTTAGTTCAAATGCTTCATTAATTGGTATATTCTGAAATGAATACATAAAAAAACAGTTGTACATATCTGCCAATAAATATTTGTTTAGACTTTTTTTTATTCACTTGCAGCATAATCACATTTTGAATACATAATTGTAAATGTTATCATCATATTTTTCAATGAAATTTCAATATAAAAAATTCAATAAGCCTTATATGTAGGAAAAATCTTTTGAAACTATAATCTCTTTTGAATAAATTTAATTGCTCAATTGTTCATTCTCTAGTTATTAAATATAATAATTTAAAAACAAAGATTTTTTTCATTTACTTCATTTTGATACAAGTAATGTAATTATTTTCTAATGGCAAAATATTGTAATTATTTAAAATTTAAGATTAAAATTTTGAAGATGAATATATGTAATGAATTTGAGTCATTAAAAAGAGTTATACAAAATAAGCTCAATTTTCAATATTTCCTTATAAATTAGACAAGTTTTAATTCTTTAATGAAGGTAATGATAATCTATATAAAAATTACACCTACCAATGAGCTGAAAACTTCCTCAAATACTGGTTTCTTTTGTCCTGTTTTAAGTTCTACAAAAGGAAAAATGTTAAATAAATAAACATATATGCACCAAACCCTGTAATTTTTATCTGATTTTAATTTGAAAACATTAATGAAAAAAATATCTAAACAAATAATACTGAATAATAAACTCACATCATAAACATATATGAAGAGGTACTGAAAAATATATGGCCCAACCCACTTCCTAAAATCAGTATTTATTTTGATGTTAGGTCATTAAAATATCAATTTTGGGAAGTGGGTTGGGCTTTTGAGCACCACTTCATAAACTGAACGTCACTCACATAATTAACTTTTATTCAGTTCATGCATATCAATATTTATTCAGTACATGTATTTTGCTTATTAATAAGAAATTAATTTTTATAAAATTAATAAAGTAAGCACTTAAAAACTAAATATTGCATATAAATTCTTAAATTAAAATTATATAAAACTTACCATCAACTTTGGCCTCACACTCTGCAGAGCCAACTATATTAGTAGCAATACATTTGTAAGTACCAATTTCAGATTTAGTGAATTTGGATGTTTTCAGCATACATATTGGACCATCTTGAGTTAATCTAGTATTTGATGTTGGCTTAATCTCTTTTCCATCTCTGTAAGAGTGAAAAAGAAATATTGCTTTTATGTAACTTTTATCTAATATCAACATATATAGAATATGCTGAGTTTTAAATAACATAATTTCAAAATTTTAAGGCAGAATTTTAAAATTTTACTTACTTGAACCATTTTATAGTTGGATTGGGTTCACCAGTAACTTTGCATTTCAATTCAAGGATATCATTAAATTTAATATTCTGAAATTCATAAAAATTTTTTAATAGTCTGATGGCTTTTAATATATAATAAAAACATTAAAATAATTCTTAATGGTGATTTCAAAGACTAATTCTAGAATAAATAAAATCAAAAATATAATCAATATGTAACTATAAAATTTAAAACAGGTAATCAACTCAAAATCAAAAATATCAATAATCTGAAATATATTAAAAATATTTAAAATATATTTTTTAAATATATATAATACAACATAGAAATGTTAAAAATATTTTAAAATAAAATATTAATAAGGATTGTGAAATGAAATATGAAATGAATATAATTATATAGATATATATATTAATATTGTTTTATATTTATAATTATTTTAAAATTGATCAGTTACTTACTGTTGATTTGATAACCTCTTCAAACACAGGTTTCTTCTTTTCAGGTAATAATTCTAGTGAAAGATAAAATATCAAGTATTAATTACTTCATATTGCACAATGACTATTGACTATAATAACAATGCATTCTTAGTTTTGAATTGAAAATTTATTTTAAATGAATTATTATATTACCTTCTCATACATTTAGTTACAGTTTCAGTGAAAAAAAATCTTATGGTATTTAATGTACATGTTACATTTTTTAACAATAGTTAAAGAAATATAACTCCTTTAGTCTTTGAATTTTTAAAAGTTTAATGATTTTGCATATGTTGAAGCAATGCCCACCATCTCATTTTTAGGACAGTGGGCAATAATGAGCTATAGGTAGAAATATAAAATTTTTATAAATCTATAATTAATAATGGATTTTTATTTTTATAATGATTACCGGATTTATGGTGGCCATTAATGGGTTAAAACTGATCAGTGGTAAATTTTGATTTGTTCTCTTTTATACTATTGTCTTTTACATGCTTGTGTACACATTCATTATATTTATATATACTAATCAAGTTATGTACCCAACTAATCAAGTATATACTCAACTAGAAAATTGATTATGTAATGTTTTGACATATATCTACCATTTAATATTTTCATTCTAAAAAAATAAACTCATAAACATACCTTCAATTTTAGCCTGACATTCAGCTGATCCAACAACATTGGTGGCAACACACTTGTAAATGCCAATATCTGTTTTGGTGAATTTTGAAGTCTTCAAAATGCAAGTATTTTCTTCTTGAGCTATCCTGGTATTTAGGCTTGATTTGATTTCTTTGTTATCCCTATAAACAACACAAAATGTTAATGATAAATGTAGTTGGTATTAAATAAAAAGTCAATATTAAGAAGAATGACTATATACATTTTTAAGCAATAGCCAGCTTTCTCTAATTTCTCAATACCTAAACATTATTTTTGTTTTGTTATCTCAGTCTATGATTATACAATATACAATCTATAAAATATAAACTATGAGTGATATGGCCTTTTTATTTTAATGTTTATGAATTTTTCTTTTGTTTCCAAAAGACAATGTTTTTTTTTTAAACTGTCTGCATGGATTCAAAACAACTTTTAAATATACATTAAATGTTGAGTTTGAAATATATATATGACTTGAAATTTTTATCATCACCCAATCTTAATAGAAATAGTGTTTTATAGATAAAAAGATTTTGATTACTTACTTGAACCATTTAATGGTTGGTTTGGGATAACCAGTAACTTTACATGTCAGTTCTAAGACATCATCAATTTTGATTTTCTGCAATTGAAAAGGTGCATTTCATCGAAGGTGTAATTTTTAATAGAGAACTTTCCCCTTTTAAGATTAAGCAAATTAGCTATCAATTTAGTCAAAAATGCAGATACAAAAATATAAATCTTAACATAGATTTTCCATTAAGAAAGCAATACAAATGAATAATGCGTATAGTAATATTCTAAATAATTACTTTTTTAATCTGTTGTATTTAGAATATACAAAATTGGGTAATAGAAGTGAATTAGATATTTGATTTGAAAAAAATAATTTTATATAATAATTATTATCTAAATAAAGTTTTACTTACAGCTGCTTTGATGACTTCTTCAAATGTAGGCTTCACCTTGGCTTCTGTAAAACAAACAAAATGAGAAAATTTAATTAGCAATTGATTTTATAATTTTCAAAAAATTTACCAATACAAAAATATTTTCTACATTTATTAATTATTTTTAATTGTGAAACAAAAACAATTTTTTTTTTATAAATAAGAGATGTAAAAGTATACAAACCTTCAAAAGTAACAGTGCATTGGCATTCAGCAGAACCAGCAAGATTGGTGGCTACACATTTATAAAGACCAGCTTCATTTGTACTGAATTTTTCTGTTTTTAACATATATATCTTTCCATCCTGTATAAGTTTTGTTGTTGCAGATGATTTAATTTCTTTATCATCTCTACAATATTAAAGAAATGTTTTCATAAGGTGTAACATTTTAAATTTTCATATTATATTTTTAATGTTATACTTGGAAATAAAAACAAATTTTTTATTTTACAGATTTTTGTTTCTAAGTATAAAATTAAAATATAGATATCATGAGACAGGAAACAAGAATTTGTCAAGATTCAAATGATTAATAAATACATTTATTATGTATTAGCCTATAAAAGATTTTGAAATTTTAAAACAAGGATTAAATCTATTCTTTTCTGATTCCAAATTTAATAATTACTTGACACTGATAACATAACAAAACATTTTGGTAAGCTGAACAATATGTTTCTACATACTTTCCCTAGTTAAAAAAAAAGTAAATATTTATTATAATATGTTATTATTTAGTCCTAATACCCAAATAGTCACTTTATTTAAAAATAATACAAAACATCTATCAGTGATATAATATAATGTAGTTTTAGTATTTTTTATTGAAAAAAGAAAATTAAAATTAGAACAGTAATTATTAATTAATCAATTAATTTTGATAAAATTTATAATTTTGCATTTTATCACGAAATGCTATGCTAGCTCCTTAAAAACAAAACTAATTTTTTAACTATGCTATAAATTATATAAACTTTTCAATAAATGTATAATTTAAAGTTTAAAAATTGTTATCACTTACTTAAACCATTTAACTGTAGGTGTGGGTTCTCCAGTGATTTTGCAGTTCAAGTTCAATGGAGTATTGGCCTCAATAGTCTGAAAAATGGTTAGTTTGAAAAAATCAGTCATAATAAATATTAATTCATTATTTATCTCTCTTTTCATAATTGTGAAACAGCAAAACAGTTTGTCTGTGGATGACAATATTAGTCCCCGAAAAATAATTAATTCAGTCAAGCACTGTAGGGAGAAAAGCATGAATTTGTAAACAGTGACAATTACTGCTGATAATGCAAGACCCTCCAAACTGGATTGAGTTCTCTAGGTCACTGGCGTGTTTATGATAAAATAAATACACAAAAATTTGCCTTTCTCCCTGCCCAGCATCAATAGCCTCGGGGTTAAAATCTGTGACTGATACCAAATTGGTCATATTTCAATCCTGGCTTGAAGCAATCAGATGTCTAGCCACACTGATGAGCTGTGAAACAGTGAAACTGTCTGTAGATGATGATATTAGCTCCTGAAAAGTAATTAATTTGGTCGAGCACTGTGGGAAGAAAAAGTGCAAATTTGTAAAAAGTCACTATTACTGCTGATAATGCAAGACTATAAACTGGATTGAGTTCTCTAGGTCACTGGTATGTTTATGATAAAATAAATATGCAAAATTAGCTTTTCTCCCTGCTGAGCATCAATATCCTAGGGGTTAGAATCTCTGACTGATACCAAATCGGTCGGGTTTCAATCCTGGCTTGAAGTAATCAAATGTCTAGCCACACTGATGAACTGTGAAACAGCAAAACAGTAATTCTGTGGATGATGGGATGATGATATTAAATACATACACACATATATATATATATATATATATATATATATATATATATATATATATATATTGTGTGTGTGTGATTTAAAACCAAAAGACTTATACTTACCACTGATTTCAAAACTTCAATAAACTCAGGCTTTATCTGGACTACTGAAAAATATATATTTTATATTATTGAATATTTTCCTGTACTATAACTGCACATTTTTCAAATAAAAGCAAGTAAATTCTCTAAGTTTTTGTTTTGAATTTTTATAGCAAACAACTTTTTTTTAGTACAAACTAGTACTAAACTTCTTTAAAGTCTGAGAAAAAAGTACAATGAGTATTTTATGATAAAATTACCAATACAATTTTCAAATTTTCTGGATAAGTTAAATCTTACTTCTAATAACAACTGTTTCTCATATGTATAAAATATAAAATTATATGTCATTATTTATTTTTTTTATACATTTTTAAAAACTGCAGTCTCTTATTAACAAAATAAAGCACCTTTTATCTAAGTTTTTCATTTTAATTCATCTTAGAAATATTTAATATAAATTTAATTTTTACTGTGAAAGAATTTTTATATAAAAAAAATTTTTCTTTAAAATATTATTCTATGAAAAATCAAATGTCATAGCTGCAAGGTTAAAAACCTTTAAAAAGGTTTACAACTAATCAATAAAATCATACTAACCTACAAGACTAACTTTAGCCTCACATTCAGCAGTACCAAGAGGATTTGTGGCCATACATTTGTAAAGACCTTCTTCTGCCTTTGAGAATTTGGGAATTTTCAATGTGCATTCAGTTCCCTCTTGTGAAATCATGCTTTTAGAAGTATTCATAAGTGCCTTTCCATCTCTGAAATTAATTTTAACAGGTCATAACAAGATCATATAAAATACAAAATAATTTATGAGGAAGATGCTGAAAGATTCTTAATCTTAAACACTTCCCAAAATCTGATCAAATGATTAAATAAAAGAATAGTTTTAGTCCATTCTTGGTGAAACTGAGAAAAATTTTTCAGTCTTCCCTTATATATTAAAGAGAGAAAACAAGCAAATTTTCAAATTACATTTATTTTTGTCTTACAGGTAAGATAAAATCAATTAATAATTAGTGAAACAGGGTAATTAATGGACATTTGTTTTATGTTACCTATCATAGTGATTTCTTATAAACATAGCAAAAAAAATTACATTTCAATATTTAATGCAAAAAACATAGACATAAAAAAATAAAACATAAGGCTAGCATAATCATTTTATTCTAAGTTACATACCTAAACCATTTAATTGAAGGTTTGGGCTCGCCAATAACTCTGCATTTCATTTCCAACACTTCATCTGCCTTAAGGTTCTAAAAGAAAATTTTAATTAAATCAGTTCAACATGCAGAATAATTGTTTTTGTAAAATAAAAATGTACTAGGATATTCTATATAAAACATCATAAGAAATGAAAGTTTATTTATTAACAAGTTTTATGTTAATTTCAGAAAATCTACATTTAAATCTTTATGAAGAAAACATATCTTAAAGTTTGGAACAATGAGATTATTCTCAGAAAAAAACTTTCATAATGAAATCAGTATCAAAATTATTGTCAATAAATTTGTGCACTTACTAATGGCTGAAGTGGTTGCTCAAATTCTGGTTTGCATTCTGTAAAAGATAGATAAACAAATAACATATCAATATATTAATGATAACACAATTTGAAATATTTATCTTTCATCAATTTTTACAAGTTATAATAATATAAAAAATTAGTAATAATAAACTCCATAGAAACTTATTTCATGCATAAAATGATATCAATGAGTATGATTCATTTTCATATTTCAAAATATTTATAATTAACTTAAGATTACTAAACTGAATTACAACAAATTTTTAAAATTATATCATACTCAAATTGTTGTTTTTATGTTAAAATTCTCAATAATTTAATTCTTATTAAATGATTGATTGATTCAGTCCTTTGTAGGTTATTTAAAGCTGAGACATATTTTGGATTGTAAGAATAATTCTTTTTGTGAGTGAATTAATGGCATTAATAATTTTTTGAGAATAACAATGGTTTTAACAATTATAGATCCTACTAGTTAAACCATAGCTGGGCTGAGGAGATGCATTGATACCTTTCCTAAGGTTATTTGTGCATAAGTGTATGCAATGAACTTGACTGGAATTCAAACTCAGCTCTGATTTTTCATTCCAAACCACCATCCATTACACCACTGGCATATTCACTGATTCTTATTAAAGTAGCAGATAGAGACACCTAAAAGAAGGTATACTTTTACAAGATAACTTTTCTTTAATCTATATTTGTAGTTTTCTATCTATATAATATAAACTGAATGTATATTATGAAATAAGTTATTACTTTAAAAAAAATTGAATTACAATAAATTAACTATCTGGACTTACCATAAAGGATAGCATTAGCTTCACATTCTGCTGATCCAGCTGAGTTAGTTGCCACACATTTGTATACACCTCCATCCATTTTGGTGAACTTTGGTATTTTCAAAATGCATACTGATCCATCTTGAGAAATCATGCTCTTAGATGTGTTTCTGATTTCTTTATTATCCCTATAAGATTTAATATTGAATATTAAATTTAAATTGAAAAATGTATTTTTATTTTAATTTTGTTTATGTATGTGTGCAAAAATACAGATTCTTTTAGGTATATATGCAGTTTTTAAAAATTATAAAAATTGTTTAATCATGTCCATGATAGAATAGTTTACATTATTATAAATTATTATTGTTCTATGAAATACCTGCTTCTAATCTCTTTAATAAGAATGAAAATTAAATTTAGTAAACGTTAATAATGGATAAGTGTTACTTACTTGAACCACTTAATTGTTGGTTTGGGATCTCCAGTAACTTTGCATTTCATTTCCATTACTTCATCAGCTTTTAGAGTCTGGAAAAAAATAATAATTCTTTTTAGTACTTTATAAACATAGCTTTAGCTAAAAATTGAAATGATGTTTGACAAATTTCTATATTTTATTGATAAAATAAATCACTTATAAAATGTGATATGATTAAAATGGAGATATTCTAAGTTTCAGGTCTGACATAGATATTTAATCTAGGCATACTAACTTTATATAAGATTTACGACTAGAACCCTAAACAAGTATTTGAATATGCACTTAACATTGCAAAAATTATGCTAAATTTATTTCCTTTAGATCATGATATTATGATTACTACAACAGCAACAACAAAAATATATGATAAATTATTTATAATAAAAGGAAAACATTTTAAAAGTGTTATTTTCTCAACTAGAAAAAATTAAACTCTACTTTTTCCCCAATTACCATCTATATAAAATTATGCATAATGAATTGAAAATATCCACTTACGATAGAGGAGAGCAGTTCTTCAAATTCTGGTTTGCGTTCTAAAAAACAACATTTCACATAATTATAATCTGTACTGAATTTTTGTTATACAATTAATTCACAAGGCAATTACATAAATTAAACATGGCTAACTTTCAAATTATTAAAGATCATTAAATGCTGTGATCTTTATATCAGTAAATGAAAGTTATACATAAATTAATAATTTCTTATGTAAGGTTTAGTTTAACACAAATATACAAAATTATAAATTTTCATAACATAATGAACTATGTTAACATCTGCACCATATAATTAACTGTTTGACTTTCACTTGATTTATTCAATTTTCAAGTAGTTATAGCATCATGTAATGATTGTTTAAGTTTAAAAAATTATCTCATAAAGAGTATTTAACAATTGCTCAAATAATTTCATTAGAAAAAAAAAAAGAATAAACTAACCATCAAAGGAAACTGTTGCTTCACATTCTGCAGCACCAGCAGGATTGGTAGCAATACACTTATATAAACCTGCATCAGTTTTGGTAAATTTGTCAGTTTTCAGTAAACACAGATCTCCATCTTCACAAATTCTAATTCTTGTAGTGTTCTTGATTTCTTTCCCATCTCTTAAAAATATCCATAAATCAGTTCATTTTAATTAAAAATCATAAACAAATATTAACAGATACACAATCACAAAAGGAAGATGTTAATATTTAAGGGGTTTAAAATAAAATAAATAGATATATACTTTTAAATAAATGTATCTTACCTGAACCATTTAATAGTAGGTTTAGGTTGACCTTTAACTCTACAACTCATTTCCAAAGTTCCATCTGCTTTCATTGTCTAATATAAAATAAAAAAACAGATTTAAGAGTTAAATTTAAAATTACAGTGTGAGCACAATTTTAGTAATTTCATAATGAAAGTATCTGAAGTCACAATATAATTATTACTCACAATTGGTTTCAAAATTTCTTCAAAGTATGGTTTGGTTTCTGAAAATAAAAAAATACAATATATACTTGTATGTAAAAAAGTAAAAAACAATAGAATTGGTATTTCATTTCTTGGAATAAAACTTGCAGTTAAATTAGAATACTAATATCATAAAACTATATTTAAATAAAATTGCTACAAAGCAGAAAATATATTATCCATCTATTAAAATATAAACTTACCATCAACAATGACTGTAGCTTCACATTCAGCCATACCAGCTGAATTAGTAGCAACACACTTGTACATGCCAGCATCTGTTCTTGTGAATTTAGATAGTTTCAAAAAGCACATTTCTTCAGATTGGGTGATAGCAGTTTTTGCAGTATTCTTTATTTCCTTGCCATCTCTGCAAAAAAAATGACAACTGATTTTAGATAAAATATTTTAATATATTTAGAAGCTGAGTACAAAGCTTCATAGTATACATTTGAATTGCTTTTGCTTTTTCCCTTTTTAATATTAATAACAATAGAATATAGCTTAAAACTAACCGTTGTCAAATCTTGGTATACCACTTGGTTACAAATTGAAGTTACTCAATATTAAAAAATCTATTTATATGAATATATAAATGTTGTCTTATAAACATATCCTCAACACATTGAAATCATTTTCTTCTATTGGTATATTGAAAATTATGGTATGATCAAAGTTTTGTCTATTATTTATCCAATTCACTTATAGATGGCAAGAAAGAGAGAGGAAGATCTCTATTTAACCTGTTAAATCACAGAAGAATGATTTAAAAGGAAATACTAAATAACATAAATTAATTTGACAAATAATAATAATTAAAAATATTGATTCTGTTTAAAACTTACCTGAACCATTTAATGGTTGGTTTAGGTTCACCTACTACTTTACATTTCATGTCTAAAACTTCATCAGCCTTCAGAGTCTGAAAGAGATATTGCCAATTAAAGATATTACAAATATAGACATATAATTATCTTAGAAAGCTGATAAAATAATGAACATTATGAGCTGATATTTTTCTATGAAATAAATTTTCTTACTCCACACAAATGCACTTTTAAGTATAGGAAGGATAATAAATATACTTAATCTTGTGTTTAAAGGATGAGAGTTATCAAGTTAATCTTTCTGACCATTTCTAGAGTAGTGAATTTGGTCCTCACTATCTATCCTACATTTGTGATTTTAGTAAGCTTAATTAATAAATTCACAAATTTAAATGTTTAAATATATTAACAATTTAAATATTAATAAATCACAATAATGGAAGACAATTCAGGAATATTACTTTTGTTTTCTTTTTTACAAAGCTTTTATATTATTAGTAACAATACATTATTTCATTTTAAAACTATATGAAAACACTACAGTCATTGACAGTTAATATTTTATTATTCATCTTCATTTTTAATTTATAGAATATACTATAATGTTAATGAGCAGTAAATCAGTATAAAATTAGATTAAAATAAAGATAAATGAAGTGAAAAGAAATATTAAGATAACATATACTTACAACTGGCTGCAAAACCTCTTCAAATTCTGGTTTGCATTCTGAAAAAGAAATATTGGATATTCACATTTCTTTACTATATTCTGATAAACAAATATGAAATATTTTAAATACAATAACCAATATTTAACAAAATTAGTTTTATATTTATTTGGAGTTAAATAGTTATGCATTACAAATTTTGAAAAATATTACTGTGAATCATTACAATCAATAAGTAAATACTACAATAGATTTGTCAAGATTAAAAGAAAATATTTTAAAGTAATTAATGTTTATTAAAAACTTATGAATCCATTTAATTAGTCTATAAAGGCATGTTAAAATTTAAATTATTTGATAACAGATAAAAGAATTTACCAAACAGAGCATTTTGAAAGTAATTGAACATATTATGAAGCTTTTCCTTAAATATAGCAATGATGATAATAGACACACACTCATACAATATATATGATACACAAATACACACACGATACAAACATACACACACGCATAGATGACACACACACACACATATATATACACACACACACTAAAGAGAAATTATTCAGTAAATTAGAAATACTATAACATATACAATATTTTTATAATATATATATATATATATATATATATATATATATATATAGTATAGAAAACTAGGTATAAAAACTAAATAAATACCATAAAGAATAACTTGAGCTTCACATTCAGCAGTACCAGCAGAATTAGTAGCAACACATTTGTATACACCAGCTTCTGCTTTGGTAAAATTGGGTATTTTTAAAGTGCAAAAAGCTCCATCACGAGAAAGTATGCTCTTTGATGTATTCTTGATTTCTTTACCATCTCTGCAAAATATTTTCATAAATTATTTTATAAAATCATTTCTTAAAATGCTATAGATCATAAGAATATGTGAAAAATTTAATGTCCATTCTAACTGCAAAAATTAGTAAAAATTAATATATTTAGTTAGCTCACTATAACTTTTAACCATAATTTATGGAAGTATATGTACTGAAACTATACCATATTAATTACAAAATAAAATATGATGTTATCATCATTATCCCCATAATAATAATAATTATTATTATTTCATAATTTATTTAATTATCAGTTTATTTCATATATATATATATATATGATTGAAATATACTCTATATAAAACATTATGGTTTAAAATTAAAGAATAAGAATGCCAAAAATATAAGAAAAGAAATTAATTTACCTGAGCCATTTGATAATAGGTTTGGGTTCACCATTAACCTTGCATTTCATTTCTAGTGGTTGATCTGTCTTAATAGTCTGAAAAGGGAAACAATTTATCATGTATGTCACTATCTTCTAAATTCTTCCTTAATTTCAGAAAGTTATTTAAATGAAAAAACCGATTTCAGAAATTATGACTGAAGATAAAAATAAGTTATACTTACAGCTGGTTGTAAAACTTCTTCAAATACTGGTTTTTCCTCTGCAAAAAAGTAATTACTTGTTAAACACTATTCAAAATGATTAATCTTGTGAAACCATTAAAAAAGTATTTAAAAACCAATGTAGCTGTTTTCTGTCTAAAACTTATACAAGTGTATAAATTAAAAATTCTTTTCAAATTGTGCATATTTTCTGACTAAATATAAAAGAAAACTTACCATAAAGAGTTACAACAGCTTCACATTCAGCTGATCCAATTGGATTAGTTGCAATACATTTGTAAGTACCAGCTTCTGCTCTAGTAAACTTTGTTGATTTCAAATAGTGTACTGTATCTTCTTGAGAAAGTTTAGTTTTTATGGTCGATCTAATTTCTTTACCATTACTGCAATGAATTAAATACATTCAAAAGACGTATGAGGATATTGGTATTTAAAGAACAATAACAAAAGAGAAAATAAATACAATTGTAGTACAAGCAGATAAGATCTATTTGTAACTATACTCATGTATTATTTATTATGAAAATATCATTAGGCTTTTATTTATTAGTAGTATTCTTTGGTAATGTATTTTCTAAACATTTATTGAGAGAAAAATATTATGTTACATTGTTCACTTTTAATAAATTGTATAAAAGTGATTAAATTTTTCTTTTTCATAACGAAAGTCTTTATTATTTTGGTTCCATGGACTAGATAACAATTATTCTTTTTGTAAAACAATTAGTAAAAATTTTAATTTTGTTGTTGATTCTGGAGTGGAGACCATAACTTGTATGAAATTTGAAATTTAAAATTAAAATTTTACATGGGTAATTATTTCAATATCACCACAAGCAAACTTATAAGCATAAGAAAAAATTCATGAGAATAATTTTACAATTATTTTTTTTACTTAATACACAATTATAGGATATGGAACAAATAGGAAACAATTATGAATTTAACATGTCTCACTTTTATTTAAGCTTCATCAGAAATGAAATGAAATATGGAAGAGAAAGTTCTGGTAATTTTTTTTAGTTTTGTGTTGTCTCGTATGGTAGCATTAATATACAATATATGTTTTAAAGCAGTATCTTTTTAAAATCACTTCATATATGTATATAAACTTTGCACACATTAATATACAGGATAAGAGAAAATCTTTTTCACTACAAAATTATCATATCTTTTACAAAGGCTACATATTTAATTTCTCAGCTTATATTGATTGTTTCATAACTACTTACAAGAACCATTTAATTGTTGGTTTTGGATCTCCAGTGACTTTACACATCAATTCCAAGTTTTCTTCATTCTTAACAGACTGAAAAAAAATAAGAAGAATTGCTAACATATTTTCTTGGAAAAAATTTAATTATCAGAAAAGAAACCTATATTCTTTAAAATTTATTACAATTACAAAAATAAATTTTCAGAATGATGGCCTAATTATCTTTCTCAATGTTAATGGCAGTTTCAAAATTGGATTAATTTTTGTATGTTGATTAATTCATACAAAGTACAGCCTGTAGGAACAATAATTTAAAAAATGTTAATATAGTGCTATAAAATGTATCTTTCTTTGGTAAGCATGAAAATTTTAAGCTCTAGTAAGTAAATAAAAATTATTTACACTTACAGTTGGTTTAAGAACTTCTTCAAACTCTGGTTTCTTCTTGACAACTTTATCTTCTGAAAAAGTGAAATTAAAAATGTATTCTGAAAATTAAATAACAAATTATTTAAATTTGGAAGTAAACACTTCTAAAGAAAATTTTGATCTATTATATAAAGAAAACTTTGTGTGCCCAGAAATTATAGACAGTCAAACTAAAGAATAGACTGGGTTGCTGTTTTTACCTCAAGAATGAATTGTTATATTATGGATGCTAAACAGTTATTGATAAGAAAAATTTATTTTTATATCTATCTTGTAAAATAAACCCACACTATAATAAGCTTCCATAACAATATCATAGTTATTTGCCCTTCATTTTTGGTTATTATGACTATTTGTTGTAGCTTGAGAATTTATACCTTTTGATCTCATTATAAGGAATAGTTACATTTAAATCATACTAAATTCCATTCACCTGAATGAAAGGTGAGATCACGTAATGGTTTAAAATGTACTGAAGATCTATGTTTCATAAATTCATTGACATTATATAAGCAAAAAATACCTATGTATTTATTTTAGACTTCTATACTATATTATTAAAATTAATGACAAAGTGGCAAAAATAATAAATATTGCATAATACTTGGTTCACTAACTTTATAATCTTGTAAATATAAAATTAATATTGTAAATAAAAAATCTAACAACTAAACAGTGTATAATATTTTGTTGTTATTAAAATTCTAAACATAACTTTTTAAAACAATAAACATTGTTGAGGGAGAATACAGTAATAGTGATATCAAGAGAAAAACTGTCTTTTTAACAGTTTTTTGTGGGTATGTAGGTTAAACTATACTAAACAAGCTATACTAGGTATTTTGGGTAGTTATTAAATAATTTAAATATTACAAACCTGGGGTACAAGCCTTAGCTTCACACTGAGTAGTACCAACAGAGTTAGTTGCTACACATTTGTATACTCCAACATCTAAACGTGTAAATTTGATATTCTTCAATATGCAGATTTCTCCATCCTGAGTAAATCTGATGTTTGATGTTGGCTTTAATTCCTTGTCATCCCTGTAATATAATTAAAGCACTTTTTCTAATATCAAACATATTAACAAAACAAAAATTATAGTAACGAACATTTTAATAAATAAGAGTCCTAAATTAACTCCTTAGCTGTATTTAATAAATTTAAAGTAAAATTACAATGAGTCCAATTAAATCAGAATGTTTAAATGTTCTCATAGTTTTCCCTAAAATATAAATATTGTAAAATTAATTTATCTTCTTATTTTTATTATAATTTGAATGTATACAATTTTTCTGTTTCAGGAAATATTTTTATTTCATAACAAAATAAACTGTAACATCATATGTAAAAATGCTACTAAAAGTGTTTACTTACTTCAACCATTTAATAGATGGTTTTGGCTCTCCAGTGACTTTGCATTTCATTTCTAGTATATCATCAACTTTGACAACCTGAAATAAAAATCACTTCAGAGTAATTTGGTTGAGGCATTGAGGCTGACTGTAATATTGTGATGAAAAATATTTTTATAAATACAATGCATATATAAAAATGATATATATAAACAGTTATAAAATTATAATAATTTTCACTTACAGTCTCTTTCAGTGGTTCAATGAACTCAGGTTTACGTTCTGAAAAAATAAATTGGTATATTTAAAATGCATTTTAGGTAAGGTAAATATGTTCAAATGTCTTTATGATTGAAATATTAAATATTAATTAAGTAATATTTTTTCAATTCAGTTATTTTTCATAATTTCATAGGTGTACTTCAAAGCATTCCATATCTTTATGTATGAGCATTATAGTTTTATTTGAACCAGCATGCTCATCTTGGTCATAGTTTCAATGTTTCAACCATTGTATCTTCCAGCTTTCTTCAGGCATGTCTTCATGCATAGTAACCTTTTGAGAATTTTAAATTGAACTTTTCATTCAATCAACAATGGTGGGTGTTAGCTTGTTCTCATTCTGCTTTCTATCCTTAGAGGACATTTTATATCAGTTAATACTCACCAGTCTTATAAAATTTATAATAAAACAAAATGTAAAATTATATAAAAATACTTAAAACTGAATATAAAAAAATTGTTTGAATAAATTTGATGTGCAAAATTTTGTATATGTGAGGCTCAGATCTTATGTAGTAAATACTGCTAAAATGAAGCCTGATGGTTTATGAAAAAGATACATGTGTGAAATTTGGTTTTCAAATTTGTAAAAAAAGTCTCAAGTCATATGATCTCAAAACCCACTTAAACAAAGTTTGCAAAGAGGTGCAGTTTAAGAAATTCATTCCGTGATTTTTTAATTAATGGGGAAAGTAAATTACAAACACAAGGTATCAAAATTTTGCTTCAAATGGAAGCAGATTCATGGATGTTTAAGAAGTATGGCT
This sequence comes from Acanthosepion pharaonis, assembly GCA_903632075.3. Classification (NCBI taxonomy): domain Eukaryota; kingdom Metazoa; phylum Mollusca; class Cephalopoda; order Sepiida; family Sepiidae; genus Acanthosepion; species Acanthosepion pharaonis. The sequence goes on along the minus strand of CAHIKZ030002689.1, from coordinate 237,476 downwards.
TGCCAGACTGAGAAGGAACTTAGCTTTCACATGTGAAGGAAGTCAGCTAGCTGCTGGGAGATAGAAAGCAGAAAGGTATCAACTTTTACAGGCATAATTTGCCATCAACCACTAGGAGAGGAAATGACTGAAGGGCTTCGGAATTTACAAGCATGACACTGGCAACTACTACAACAATGAAGAGGAAGAAAAAGAAAAACTAAAAACTGACCACACTGCTGCTGACAATGAAAAAGAAGGTGAAAAATAAAGAAACTGAAAGAAGTTTCTCAAAATTAGATGTATTAAACCTGACTTTGAATTTTTATTAAAAAAAAGAAATGATTTATCTCAATATTGAATTTCAGTTTAAAAACTGAACTATTGCTTAAATTACCTGACAACGCTTGTGAATTTGCCATCCTTCTCAAAGATTTTTGACTGATGAATGTATGAAAGTAAGTGAATATTTTTTGGAAAAGAAACTATAATTGTTTTTACCATTTATAAGTTTAATATATTGTAATTATAGAACTTGTTATCTTGCCTAATTGTAAGGTACAAAGGGAACATTTGTGCAAACTTGTATTATAAATTTGTATTCTGTTTTATAGTTTTTTATACCATTTAATGAATGTAAATTTCTTTCCAACTTCGCATCAGAGTAGAAGTCTTGTTTTGTTTTTGCCTTTCACAATACCCGGGATAAGAAACTTGATGTTTTCTCTTCTCTCCCCATAATAAAAATCCTATTATTATTCACCTTTGTGTTGCTTGTCAGTTTCTTTCATTGAAGCAGAGTATGCAATTTTTCAGCACTACCATACCTAAGAGATGATAGGAGTTCTGGTAATGCTGAAAAGTTACATAATCTACTTCAATGTAAGAAATAGAGAAGCAACAATGTGAATCAGATGAGTGAGTTAACTAATATCACTTATCCCCTAAATATGGTAAGGGGAATGAGGACAATCTATCCCCATAGATAAAGGATTCAGTTTGAAATTCTAAGGAAATTACCAAATATGAAAATTGATATTTGAAGAAGGTTGGAGGTTACAACTGCTGAAATGTTAACAATCAAGGTGAGCATGCTTGTCTGAATAGCATATAAGATAAATTTTCATCTAAATTAATTCTGACAAAAAATAGCTTTAGTGTATTTTAAAATATTTTGCTGTGGTGCTTAAAATTTATCCAAAAAATACAATTAACAAGTAAATAATGATTAAGACAATAATTTCATTATCCTTAATTTTTCCTAATATATATATAATTCATCTTTATCATCGGCAGTCAAAATACCATTCAAAGATTAGTTATAACCTATAATATATCAGTGTATTTATTTGAAGAGTGAATTATTTATATATATATAATATATTATTTTATTTGAGAGCAATATTGAAAGTAAAATTTTATAAGATGACATTTTATAAAAAATAAAAATTGAGAAATTAATTTACCATAAAGATTGGCTGTAGCTTCACATTCGGCACTACCTACTGTATTAGTAGCAATGCATTTGTACAAGCCAGCTGTTGTTTTGGTAAAATTTGTTATTTTCAAAGTGCATACTTTTCCATCTTCTGTGATCTTGGTGTTTGTAGACTGCTTGATCTCTTTATTATCCCTAAAGTGTATAAAAAAAAAACAGGCATTATACATCATTACTAATATCTGTTTTTTGAGCAGTTTAATATTTTTATCAAATTAATATTAATCTTGTGGTATTTTTGAGTCAGATATACCAATAAAATTTGAAAACTCTTAAGACAACTTACAGCTTTTGATGTTTACTCCTTTTTAAAGTGTAGAAATAAATTTTTACATGCACAGTTATATGCTTTTTCTATTCCTTCTATTTTAATATTAACTGAAGATTTCTTCTTGAATTAGTCAGAGAAAAAGTTTTGAATTAAATAAATTTTATATATATATATATATATATGTATATATATATATATATATATATATATATATATATATATATATATATATATATATATATATATATATATATAATATATATAATATATAACAGCTAATAGATATGTCTTTGAAAAAAAAAAAAAAATTGAGAAAATGATTTAAGAATGTAGAAAATAATATATCTTACTTGAGCCATTTTATTGTTGGTTTGGGATGTCCAATGACCTGACAAGTCAAAATCAATTCACCACCATTTTTGATATCCTAAAATGCATAAGATTTTATTTAATTCTTTATTCTTTACTCTAATTTTGTAAGACAAAAGATATCTAAGAATATTTTACAAGAATTTATATCGTAATTGTTGTTATGAATTCTATACTTAACCTAAATAATTTGTCTAATGATAAATTCTTTTAATTTTCTTATTTATAACAATAGCTTTACAGTTGAAATTATGGATACATAATTATCCTCAAATGTACATATGTTTCTATCAGCATCAGTGCATATGTTTATCTGCTTTTTTGTTTCTTATAGATTGGTAACAAGTAATCTTAATTGTATAAACTACCATTGTAGCTTTGAAGCCAAATTAAGCTAAACTTAGTAAATTTCTACCCCTTTTCTTGTTGTTTTGGAAGGTGATCCAAAAAAATTAAATTATCTAGTGAAGCAATTTTATACCAAAAATTGCCATGTTAATTTGTTGCTTAAATATAAGATGATAATTGAAATAAAATATGAAATAAATGCTTACAGCTGGTTTGATGACTTCCTCAAATTCTGGCATTCTTGAAGGTTCTGGATAAAAATAAATAATGCCCAATTAAGATTTTTAGATAATTGAATTCATCAAATACAAATTCTTTATGGAAAATTAATTCTGAAAATTATACAAACCTTCAACAGCAACTGTACATTGACATTCGGCAGTGCCAACTGTATTGGTAGCTACACATTTATAGACACCAGTATCAGTCCTGGAGAATTTCATTATTCTCAATACCCACATATCTTCTTCCTGAGTGATTTTGGTATTTGATGTTATCTTGATCTCTTGATTATCCCTGTAAAGTATTAAGACAATTATTAGGTTAGAATATTCTATCTTAGAAAATTTTACATATTCTAATTTTACATATTTACATAAGACTGTAAAAAATGAATATCTGAAAGTAAAAGAAAAATATTTGCACAAACTTTTAATATTACTTACTTAAACCATCTGAGAGTTGGCACTGGGGCTCCAGTAACTTTACACTTCAGTTCTAATACATTTTCAGGTACACAGTTCTGTAACATAAATTATATAAATCAATTGTATATAAAATTATTAAAATACAAATAGTTTCTACTTCAGAACATATTATTGCCAAAATAATTAAAACAGAATAGTATGATAAATTAAAATCTGTATCCTGAGAGAAGAGTATTATTTACTCACCGTTGATTTGAGAGGCTCTTCAAATTCTGGTTTGCGTTCTGTAAAGGAAACAATAAATAAATAAAGTTTTGTTTACATCAATCATTTAATAATGTACATATACATTTCCAGCTAACATGAAGATTTTTTTAATATTTTTCATTTGCTATTTATAAATAGATAAGATTTTTCAAGACTTAATAATGTTAAATTTCATAGTATTCATTATTTTCTTTTACAAACATTCAAGAATGTCTCTTTAATATAGGAGATTTTGAATAAATAATAATTTTATATCAAATGAGAACTATTTAAAATTATATTTTGATATTTTATGTAGAAATAAAAAATATCATAATGAAAGCATATATATCCTATATCTCAGCATAATTGCTAATAATATGATTTAATTTACAAGATAGCAATAAAACATAAACTGACCATCAACCAAAACTTTAGCTTCACATTCAGCAGATCCAGCAAGGTTGGTGGCAACACATTTGTAAACCCCAACATCCATTTTTGTGAATTTGACTATTTTTAATATCACCATGCTTCCATCCTGTGTTATCCTGATTTTGGTGCTCGGCTTGATCTCACGACCATCTCTGAAAAATATATCAAGATTTATTAACAAATTGATATTGTCATTTAAAAATTATTACTAAATTTAATATTATAGATTGATTTATTTTTAATAATAATATTTTATTTATTAATGAATTAAAAAAATAAAACAAATATATTTTATAGTAATATCTAAAAACCTTAGATCACACTGACTTTATGCTAACAAAATTTTTATGTAATTTATATTTTGGTATAATTTAAGCAAGTCCCTATATTAAATTTTATAAATAAATGTACATATTAGATATTTTGAACAAATTTGTATCATCTACTGTTTGTACATAAGTAATTTCCTTTTCAGGCTGACTTAAGAATTACTGCTGCCTGCAAATAGAGAACTATCTGTAATAAAAATCACCACTACTGGAAATTATATACCTAAGAAGACTGAGGAATACATCAGTCAAAACAGTCATAAAAACAGCAAGGGTGAAAATACTACTTTGAATCATACTTATTATAAAACCCAGGTTGTGTGTGTGTGTGTGTGTGTCTGTACGTTTATATATTGGATCGGATTTCCTATATTTTTCAACCGATTTCAACAAAACTTCACAGGACTATGTAAAATTACCTTGCAGTGGTTCTGACAGTGCCAAAAATTGGGAAAACACAATTGTTTTTGCACAAAATCTATTTGAAAACATGATTAAGAGGCATCGCGAGAATGAAAGGGGGACAACTCATATCAAGTTATACTTATTATAAAACCCAGGTTGTTTGTGTGTGTCTGTGTGTGTGTCTGTGTTTGTTTATATATGGGATCGGATTCCCTACATTTTTCAACCGATTTCAACAAAACTTCACTTTTTTTTGGCAGGTAGTGTTTCTTATTGTCTTGCACACTTTTTTTTTTACTTTTACATTCAGAATGCTTTAAAAATTCCATTTACAAGACAATTGTTTATAATAAAATTCTATTCAATCAGTACTCATAACGACTGAAAACAATGTTTTTGTTTGAGTTTCGGTTTGACCAATTCATAAAAAAAATAAAACTAATTAAGACATGAGTGTCCGTCAACCTTAAACAATAATCTTTGTCAATTTTATTTTTCAGTCTTTATGATGGTCGATACTTGATCTATCTCTTACTGTTACATCCCCAGGCAACGCCGGGCTCTACTGCTAGTAATATATAGAATAATGTAAATAGCTCATCTTAGAATTTCAAACAAAATCCATTATAAATTACAAAGCTATATGATATTATCTATTGAGTGATGACAATGATATAAAATATTTCTAGGATTAAATATATTTAAAAAAAGTTATATTTTTTTAAATTCAATTTATGATTGGTTAATTTTAAAGTTTGCCAGTAATCTCACAAACCTCATAATTTAATCATTTTATAAGAAAAATACAAAAAATTATTAGAACATTTAAAAATAACTTGAATATTTCATTCTGTAATAAGAAAATTTGTACACTTTGATGTAAATCAAAAAACTTTTATGCTGTACTATCAAGATCAAAAATTGACTTCACTATTTTTCTTTTTACCATTTGTTGTATTTTATCTTTAAAAAAGGAAAAAAATGCAGAAGCTAATATTAATATCAAGAGCTATGTTCAACTAAACAAATAAGTAATTTATATAAAATACAGTTAAAAAACATTGTATGATTTAATAAGCTAAAATGAGTATGTAAACATTCCTTCAAATAAATTAATGATAATCATGGAGTTAAAATAAATGATTGCATTATTTAGACAGAAAATCTTTAATGACTGTAAATTTAAAGAAGTTCTATGTTGTACATTTACATTCTTAAAAATATTTCTCAAATACCATTTTAGATTAATACTTTTATCATATTCTAATCACTTAAATTAATATTTTTCACAACAGTAATAAAGAAATATAAAAAAAATACTAACATTTTTTGTTTTTTCAGTTAAAAGCATATTTTCACATTTTTCCAGATGCTAATTCTTTTTTTAGACTTAATTTATGATATCATGAGATTTCTCTCTCTCTCTTTCTCTCTCTCACACACACACACACACACACACACACACTTTCTTTCGGCCATTTAATTTGTTAGAAATTCACTTCCATTTTTAAATCATGAAATTTACTCACTTAAACCATTTGATTGCTGGTAAGGGTTCACCAGTGACTTTACATTTCAACTCCACAGTTTCTTCAACTTTGTAAGACTGAAAAAAAATTACCATTTTGGTTATATACTTAAAACTGTGTTCCATATCAGTGTAATAGATTAGAAAATAACAATCTTTTAAAAAGATTTCAAAACATAAAACTAAATCCATAATTTACAATGAGTAATAAAAATTAAAAAAATTATTTTCATATTCTTACAGATGATTTAAAAACTTCTTCAAAAACAGGCCTGTTCTTTGATGGTCCTTTTTCTGAAAATACAATTAACAAAATTTTATTTATAATGTTTATTCTTATATAAGTTTAAATTTTACTCTTAACTTCAAAACAATTTTAAGCAAAAAGTATTTCTCAAAATAATTAAATGAATAGTTATTTCTACAAATTAAAAAACAAAAAATCTTTTGGCATATAGTAAAAAATGATTTATATATAAAGGCTAAAAAAATCTGTTCAAATATCAAAATGTTAAAAAAGCAAAATTCATACATGAAAATACACATACATAAATTATAAGAAAACTAATGCTGTACAGTATCATGGACAGAGACACTGATGCTGATTATATATTTCACTTTACAATCTATATTTTATTTTTATAGTTAGTATTTTATTTAAATTATGCCCCAATGAAACAGAAGTGTACCTTATTTGTACAAACAAAGCTTTCATGTGAAATAATACATATACTATATATTTCAACCAACCTTCAATAGTGACAGTAGCTTCAGATGTCTTAGACCCAGAGGAATTTGTAGCAACACATTTGTATACACCACTCATTGTTTTTGTTACTTTGTTAATTTTCAAAGTGCACACACTTCCTTCTTGTAACATTTTGACATTAAAGGTTGGTGCAATTTCTTTGCCATCCCTATATTTAAATACACAAAAATAAAATAATGGCAAAAAATTCAAATCTACTGAAAAAAAATTTGTTCATATATACAAACAGTAATTAAATAAAAGACTTAAATCTAATAAAATTTTATTTTTGAAACAAATTTATAATTTTATGTATTATAAATGAGATCTGAATATTTCTATTTTGCTTTATGGAAATCAATTTAATTGCAAGTTATATTTTCTTTCAATTTCAAGAAAAGGAATATTACCTAGGATGGTTCGCCAAAATTCAATAATATCTGCAATAATTGCTGCATTTTCCACTGTAATATGTTCATCAAAAATTTATTTGCTTGTACATGTGAAACTTAGATTAATTTGAATTCTTCATACTTCTAATATTTAGATCATTATTATAAGTAGGTGTTTTTTTAAATGCTTACAAAATGATTATTTCTGTAATGCTCTTTGGTGATTTTCAAGTATTGATGCACAAAAATATTTTTGTTAAATTTGTTTCATTCATTTTTAATCTAAGTGTTCTTAAAACAAATTAGTGAAAAATCTTTAGTGAATCTTTTAAAATGAATAATCAAAAAGCCAAAAACTATTTATATAACACAAAATATGCAAAGTAAGCACATTTTTCTCAATAATATATTAATTCCTATGATATATGATACATATTATAAATACAAAACTTTACCTGAACCATTTGACAGTGGGTTGTGGCTTGCCAACAACTTTACACTTCATTTCCAGTGGCTTTTGTTCTTCAATGGTCTAAAAAACAAATTCAAGGGTGTTCTTTTATTATCTATTATTGCTATTCAATGTACAAGCTCAAGTGTGCATATATTAGTGTGTACAAAATTTTTATACAGTTAAATTCAAGCTAATTACGTACAAGGATAAAAATTAAACATACTTACCACATTTGTCAAGTTTTCTTCAAATTCAGGAGCATTAGTATGTTCTGAAAAATATATAACATATTACTAGTATACACAACATAAAAATAGATAAAACTAATAAGGATAAAAATTACATTTTTATAAACTTAAAATTTCTAATTATGAAAATAATCTCTTCAATAGCTTTTCTTTTTTACATATGCATATTTTCATATTTCTGATTATATGCTCCTTTTCTTTCAAAATAAACTATTACATTTACAGTATTGAAAATAGTGAGTACTACTTTGTTATTAATTTCACAGAATTTGTATATAATACTTATTATTCAGCTCACTATTTTGTTCTAAATAATTTTATTATTTTTTTCATTTGTCATTCTACAAAAGCTTTTAACAAGGTTTGAATTCAAACAATATTTTTTTAAATAGAATTCCTGAAATTTCATAATAATTAAGAAAATATATCATTTACTAGTTTCTTTTCCATTTTTTTTTTATTTCGTTTTCTTTTTTGCACATACTATAAGACATTTTATCATAAAATTTTAATGGAGAAATTACCTTTAACTACAAGTTTACAGGAAGTGGAAACAGAACCTAATTTATTGGTTGCCTTGCAAGTATATTCTGCAATATCTTGCCGTGTAGCATTGCGAATGGTCATTGTATATCTTGTCTCTTTGCTTTCAAAAATATAATGTTCAGATGCTTTGATGACAGAACCATTTTTGTACCTGAAATATAAGATTGTCAAAATGTACTAAAATGACACAACTGTTTTATTTTTTAACTTTTTGTTAATATAATTCCTGGATTAAGTTTCAAACCTAAATATAGAAACATAAATATTCTTAAAATTAGTTATTTAATATTATAAGAATAAGAAATTTCAAAGTTCACTAAATGCTTAGATCTAAATCTTTTATGAAAAATCCATATATTTTATGCATTATAAATTCTTAAGTACAAAATTATTTTTTAAATTATATAAAGATATTTACTTATTATACTACAAAATTTCAAGTAAATATTCTTATTATTCGAATAAAAAAGAAACCAACCAAGATATTTGTGGTTCTGGAGCTCCTTTGACAATAACTGTGAAAGTTACATCAAATGTTTCTGTTACTTCAGTGTCAGTAAGTTTTTGCTCAAATGATGGAGTAATGGTATATTCAGCCTCAACATCTTTCTTTTCTACTCTCTATTTAGAAATAAAATATCAATGAGTTAGTTTATAATATACAATATATAGACATATAAATATAAATGGGCAAAGATACACAAAAATACTGATTAACAACACAAAAACATCATCATTGCACACCAGCTTATGGACAAGACCTTGAATGTAAAAAATAAAAATTATGAAAAACATATTCATATATTTATTTTAAGATATGTAATACATTAAAAATAAAAGAAAAAATTTGTCAGTATTATTCCGTCACTGTTAATAAACTTATGCAAAAGAAAACCAAGTTCAATTAATTGGAATAATTTCTTATTCATTTGATAAAAACATAAGCTTGGTAGGTGTTTTAGTTATGCTACAATCAGATTTCATTTATCTTTCAATAGAAAGATAATGCTGACATAGTAGAAGTGAGTAACATTACTGATAATTATAAAATAATAAACAGTTGGGCATTGTTTTTGTGTGACAACAAAAACAATTTACTGTATATACATGCATATCATGTGACTTGAAGACCTAATTGTGAAGCTAATTTTAAGATGGTCGCATCATACACATGATATAAAATTAGTTACATACTTCTAGCTGTAGCTATGCTGTTGACCAAACTATATATCCATTTACTGTCATCAAAATGTACAGCTGTATTTAAAATAAACATAATTTCGATAAAACTGATGTTTTACTTAACTGTATCCAATAATAATGCATGTATATTCGCATATTAGTATCGTATTATAAAATACAAACATAGTGAATATGCATCTTTTCCATTGTTTATGTTTATAAGATGTTTAGCTGTTTCTTGTTCAGTGTTTATGTGTTTATGCAACAAGTATAGTGTTACTAACGATAACTTTTTTCATTCTCCTTTATTTTTTTAAATCATTTAACAAGAAGATAGGATAAAGAGATAGAGGAAAAGAGGTTAGTCTATTGTAATTTGGTGTCTCAAAAAAGACACTCACATAATATACGAGATACATGATAAAATCATTTTTTATAAATAAAAATTTGGGGGTCACATGATATGCAAAATCAGAATTTACACAAGTATATATGGTATATAAAATTTTAAAGGTTTCTGAAACAAAAATAGATATAGAAAATCATCAATTATCTTCAGTTGAAATAACATGAAAATGTTTCAAATAGACATGCTAACTTGTTTGACTTCTTTGGAAAATATGCAAAACATTGTGGATTCAAAATAGATGTACATAAAATCTTAAATAAATATATTTGCATTATTAATTAAAGACTTATCCTCAATTATCAGAGAATTAATTGCATCATCATCATCTGGAGAATATGAATTTTAAGCACATGAATAAGTATGTGCATATACATATATTAAAAAATTATCATGTATAAATGTTCTGTAAATTAAAAAAAATAATATCAATAATATTATCATGAAATGTTAGTAAATTACAATTTTTTTAAGTAGTCAAAAGAAATATTAAAATTTAAGTAACCATAGAAATATACAAATACATAGCAACATTTAAAATATTTTTGAGTAAGACATAACACAACTGAAAGTAAGACATTCATCTGAATAATCTATATATTAAGGAATACAGAGTCAGTTAAAATTCTACTACTGAATTATAAGTAATATAAGGTGTTACATATTTGTTGTTAATGACAACCATAAAATTGAATCTGAAATTATAAACTACAAGGAAGTACTGGGAAGTTCTTGTCTCAATCCAGAAGGGATTCCCAACTAAATTCTATTTGGTCATTTAGTCAAATTTGGGGAAATGGGTTGGACTGATAACTTTTCAGTACCTCTTGCATGATGTTCATAAAATAATTCATTCTATATTATTCGTTAGTTCATTTAATAGAATTATCAATGTATTGAATATGATTTTATTGAGGTTTTAGTTCTCAGTTGGATTGATATTTTCAATCAATATCTATCCTTCTTTTGAGATGTTAAAAGAAAATACTTTATTCATAATAAAGATTTATGTTGAATATGATCAACAGAAAATAAATATATTTATAAAGTATTCACAAACATCTGATTTGAATAAACAAATATTTGTTGAGACAACATTCTCATATTTTAACACACTATTTTACAAATAATTTTTAGCTCAAATACTTTTTATATTATTCCTACTCTATTTCAACTTACAAATTAGAAGTGTCTGACAAAGCAAAAAAAAAAGAAGTCAATATTCCATATAAAATGGTGTCATCTTATTACAAACAATTTAACAGTTACAAATAAAAAGATTACCTCAGGTACGGTGAATGTTTCTTCAATTTCCAAAGAGGCATCAGGTTTATCACCTTCAGCAAGAGTGAATGCAATCTCAGCACTAACATCTTCTACAACTTTCTCCTTAATTTCAACTTGCTCTTCGAGATTAAAATCTTCTGATATTGTCATTTGCAACTTCTCTGGTTGAATATCAACAGAAAAATCTGCTTCAACTTCTTTCTTAGCAGAATCACGAATCTCCTCAAAAACAAATTTTGCAGAAGTTTCTTCAGGTACATCTGTTTTCGTTTTCTCTTTTGAAATTTTAGTAACTACAACCTCTTCTTTTGGTTTCTCCTCTATCTTCTCTATGATAGCAGCAGTAGTTTCAACAACTTCCTTTTTGGGCTTCTCTTCAAGTGCAAAGGTTGCCTCAGTATCTTCTGCAACTTCTTCTTCCAGAGCAAGACTAATTTCTGCAGTTTCTTCAGTTTTAATCTTTTCCTTTTTCTCTTCAAGAGTAACTGCAAATTCAGCCTCCTCAATGCTTTTCACTTTTTCTACTGTCTTCTTTTCATCTTTTGTAACTTTGGTAACTACAACTTCTTCTTTTGGTTTCTCCTCTATCTTCTCTATGATAGCAGCAGTAGTTTCAACAACCTCCTTTTTGGGCTTCTCTTCAAGTGCAAAGGTTGCCTCAGTATCTTTTGCAACTTCTTCTTCCAGAGCAAGACTAATTTCTGCAGTTTCTTCAGTTTTAATCTTTTCCTTTTTCTCTTCAAGAGTAACTGCAAATTCAGCCTCCTCAATGCTTTTCACTTTTTCTACTGTCTTCTTTTCATCTTTTGTAACTTTGGTAACTACAACCTCTTCTTTTGGTTTCTCCTCTATCTTCTCTGTGATAGCAGCAGCAGTTTCAACAACCTCCTTTTGGGGCTTTTCTTCAAGTGCAAAGGTTGCCTCAGTATCTTTTGCAACTTCTTCTTCCAGAGCAAGACTAATTTCTGCAGTTTCTTCAGTTTTAATCTTTTCCTTTTTCTCTTCAAGAGTAACTGCAAATTCAGCCTCCTCAATGCTTTTCACTTTTTCTACTGTCTTCTTTTCATCTTTTGTAACTTTGGTAACTACAACCTCTTCTTTTGGTTTCTCCTCTATCTTCTCTATGATAGCAGCAGTAGTTTCAACAACTTCCTTTTTGGGCTTCTCTTCAAGTGCAAAGGTTGCCTCAGTATCTTTTGCAACTTCTTCTTCCAGAGCAAGACTAATTTCTGCAGTTTCTACGGTTTTAATCTTTTCCTTTTTCTCTTCAAGAGTAACTGCAAATTCAGCCTCCTCAATGCTTTTCACTTTCTCTACTGTCTTCTTTTCATCTTTTGTAACTTTGGTAACTACAACCTCTTCTTTTGGTTTCTCCTCTATCTTCTCTATGATAGCAGCAGTAGTTTCAACAACCTCCTTTTTGGGCTTCTCTTCAAGTGCAAAGGTTGCCTCAGTATCTTTTGCAACTTCTTCTTCCAGACAAGACTAATTTCTGCAGTTTCTTCAGTTTTAATCTTTTCCTTTTTTTCTCTTCAAGAGTAACTGCAAATTCAGCCTCCTCAATGCTTTTCACTTTTTCTACTGTCTTCTTTTCATCTTTTGTAACTTTGGTAACTACAACCTCTTCTTTTGGTTTCTCCTCTATCTTCTCTGTGATAGCAGCAGTAGTTTCAACAACCTCCTTTTTTCAGGGCTTTTCTTCAAGTTACAAAGGTTGCCTCAGTATCTTTTGCAACTTCTTCTTCCAGAGCAAGACTAATTTCTGCAGTTTCTACGGTTTTAATCTTTTCCACTTTCTCTTCAAGAGCGACTTCAAATTCAGTTTCCTCATCAACTTTTTCTTTTTCCTCTTGACTTATGCTAAATTCTATTTTTTCACTATCATCCAAAGCCATGCTAAATTCAACATCTTCATCTTCTGGTTCAAGTGTAAATTCTGCCTCTTCAAATATTTCCTCTTGTTCTTCAGTTATTTTACATTTGTCTTCTAAAATTTCAACAGATTTTATCTTTGCAATGTCTTTGGGAACTTCTTTTGCTAATGATTCAATTGCAGTATTAGCATCAGCATCACTTTTGACAATTTCAGATGCAACACCTTGAACATCTTCTCCTGATATGATATCAGTTCTGATAAGGGTAGTTTCTGATTTTGAAATGTTTAATTGTATTTTATCATGAGCACCAAGAATTTTTGCAGTTTCTTCTGGTGTCTGTGAAATATCTGAAAGTCCATTTTCTGTTAAATGTTCTTCCATGATTCCACTTCTGTATTTTGGAATATCTGTCAAACTAGCTTCAAATTTTTCATCAGTTTTAATATCACTAGATTTAATAGTTATCTGCTGTTGCATGGAAATGTCATCAATTTTATTATCTGATAATTTTTCTATGATCACATCAGTTTTCATGAAGGGGATTTCTGAAGAAGTTGGTGCTTTGGTGATTAGAGTTGTTTTTATATCTTCAGTTTTCAACATTTCAATTTGAGTATCAGAAATATCAGATAAACCATTCTCTGATAAATGTTCTTCAATAATTCCAGCCATTGATTTTGAAACTGATTCCATATCAACTTTAACTTTATCTGTTGGTTTTATATCAGAGGACTTCAGTGTTATCTCCTGTTCTTCTGATATAGCCTGAGTTTGCTCTTGAGGGAGTTTTTCATGGATAACTTCACTTTTCATTGCTAAAGGTGCTTTCTCTAATTTAGTGAGTAAAGTAGTTTCAGTGACTTCAGTTGAAGTTAACTTTTTGCCTTCTGCTTTAGTTACATCTGAAATTACATCTTCAGGAACCTGTTCAATCATAATATCTGTTTTAGCTATTGAAATACCAGTTGATTTTATATCTTTGATTATGCAACTGCTTATCTCTTCTTGCGGTACAATTTTCGTTGATTCCGCAGTGGGAATACTAGCTATTTCATCACCAGAGATAGTCTCAAAAACAATATCAGTTTTGATGACATGCTTATCGAGAATTTCAGATTTTTCTTGAGCTTTTTTAGGCAAATCAGTTTCCTGAATAACTTCTGGCATTTGTTGAAGAATGTCACTAACAGCCCCCTCACTAATTTGTTCTATAACTGTATCAGTTTTAATAAATTCTGCACCTGTGATTTTTGCTTTTTCTGTTGCAAATTGCTGAGTCACATCTAAAACAACATCTTGTGCACTTCTTTCAAATGCAATATCAGTTGTAACATCTTCAGAAGTGTCTTCTTTCATAATAATAGTTTTTGTCACTATGCTCTCAGCTAATTTAGAATCAACTGTAATTTTTTCAACAACACTTGGAGCAATACCTTCTGGTAATTTTCCAGAATAGGATTCAGTTGTTTGTTCAGGAACATGTTCTAAAACAACATCTGATTTCAATTCTCTCTGATCATAAACTGTCACTTTTTCTGTAGGCTTAGCAATAATATCAACATCTATTTTTTCAGGTGATTTTTGTTTAATATCAGAAACAATATCTCGAACAATTTCTTGTTCAACTATACTTGTTTGAGTAAAAGGTTGTTTATCTGGCTTTACAACTTCCATTGTTTTTTGAGAAATTTCCTGCATTGTTACATCATGTGCTTCTTTTTTGGCAATGTCTACAAGAAGGTCAGTTGGAGTTTCCTCCTCAATAACATCACTCTTTATAAAGAAAGACAGAGTTGATGCGGTACCCAAAGATTTTTCTTCCACCAGGCTACCAATTACTTTTTCTGGTTCATCTTTTGTTATCAAATTACTGATTTCATCTTCAGTAACTACTTCTTCAACTGTGTCAGATTTTACAATAGATCTAGTAATCTGGGAAGTTTGTTTTTCAGTGTCAGTTATTGTTGAAATCTGAGCAATTTCTTTTTGTGTTTGCAATATATCCTCTGTGGTCAAGTGAGGCACATCTTCTCGAACAACATCTGTTTTAACTGTTGCCAGTTTAGTTGATTTAATATCAATAACCATGCTTGGTATGCTAATACCAGTAATCTGCTGACTTTTAGTATCTGTGATATCTTGCAAGACACCAGTAGGAATATCCTCTGAGATTATATCAGCTTTTGTTTCATGGAGAATATGAGATGTTACCATTTCAGGTTTAGCTTCAGAAATAATTTCCATAATCTTCTTTTGGGCTGGCTCTTCAACTGTTTCAGGCTTTAATAAATATGTTCTATCATTAAACTTGTTGTTTGATTTTGATAAAATACATTTACAAACAACCAGAGAACAGCAGTTCATGCAAGCCTGCACACAAAAGTGGTATGAGGATATATGGTCGTCACAAACACAGAGAGACATGTGTACATATGTCAAAGACTGATGTACAAAAGCAATAGTTGCATCAAACGCATAATAGTAAAATACACATAAACTAAATTATACTCTTTTTCATGCAGGTTATAGAACATATATCATGCTCTACATAAATATAAAATGTAAATATAATTGGAAATGTTTATTGGAATCAAAACTAACAATGTAATGGATTGCCAATAAAATCAGTCCTTGTCTTAATTTCAAGGTTAAGTGATTTCAAGTAGAAAACCAATACATTATAAATATACATTATACAAAACCTCTGCTTTATAGTTCTTCCTGAAGCTAAGCAGATGACAGTTGTTCATGCATGATGTAAAAAGCAAAACACTTCACAATAATATAACAAAACAAGAATTTCAATTACAAATATTACCATTTATAGAAACAAACATATTTAAAAAGGTGCCTTATACAAATTATCTCTGGAGTAATGACTGTATTCTTCACACTTATGCAAAGTTTAGGTTGCTTAAGTTTTCAGTTGTAACATATTTAAATATACTATTGATAAAAATAATACTATTGCATATATTTATGGCTATATATATTGATGAAAATTAAAATTGCAAAACCCTGAAGTATGATGCCAATTTTGACCTGGGTACAGTCAGTACATGCTAGGGTGTTATAAATATTCTGATAAAATTTTCAATTTTCAGCTATATTGATATAGTAACTCACACCAGTAGGTGATTGTACCTGAGATTTAGATGGGGACACATGCTACAGTACACTTGTGTGGTGAAATATTCTAGTGCAAGCAGATGCCATGCCACATACATACACATGTTTCTTCTGTTCAATTAGATCCATACGGGAAGAGTTGGATTCTGAGTCTTTGAGAGGATGGATGATAATTTTGGCAGATTACTGTGCATGTTAGATGTAACATGTTGGTGTTGGATATGTAATATAGACAATCACAAAGATTGATACCTTGTAAGGACAGCAGTAGCAGACTGCACTGATTGAATTAAATATGGCCCTAGAAATGTCAATATGGACTACTAGGAATTGTTTACTTGGAGTAGGGCTACAGGCATGTCAGATTTCAGCTTATACCACAAGACCATTGTACATATCTCCAGTGGTATTGTTAGAAGGTCACTGGGGAAATCGAATGGTGCTAAGTAGTATTCAATGATGAAGGCAGGTTCTACTTTCATACAAGTGATGGATGTTTGCATTTGCAACATAAATCTGGGGCACAACATTCACAATATATTCACCCATGATAAACAGGTTCAATCCTTAGCATCATGGTACAGAATGGGATAAGTTACAACTCTCACTTGCCTTTCATGTTTTTGGATGGATCATTGAACAATACCATGTACATCTAGAATATTGTTCAATTCATTATACTACAATCCTGTAATAAGAAGGTGAAGCAGGTTCCAGCAGGATAATGCCTGCTGATGTGATGCCTGTGCTTGCAAAATGTTTGCTGACTTCCCTAAACAGTATAATTGCTAAATTTGTCCCTTACTGAACAGGCATAAGACATGATGGGACAATATCTAACTAGTTCAGTTAGCCCACTGATATTGCACCAATTGTTGCATTGCAAGAGATGTGGAATTATGTATTGCAATATGATATTTGCCATGATCATTTGCATATGAGGCTACAGGACTGCATTAACAACCTGAGAGGATATACAATGTATTAATATAGGGTCTGAGTACTATTAATAAACCCCTTATTTTGGAACATACTGATCTGCATATGTGAACATTTACTGTAAACAAGCTATATTTAATACTTGCATGTTTAATCTTGGTTGAAACACAAATTCAAGGTGTTGCAATTTTATTTTTTGTAGTGTGTGTGTTTATATATATATGTTTTATTTGGACAACTTTTGCATACAGCAAATATATGCCAACAAAAAGTAGTCCTATATTGTAATATAGGTATTCAAATATCAAAAAAAACTTAAAGTTAGATTCTTTATGCCTAAGTTAACTGGATTAAAAATAAATTTAAGTTAAATACAGGTTTTTTGGGAAATCTAAGATTTTAATTGTTCAATTCTCAAAATAAAAATAAAATATTTTTTCAGATTTCCAATTTATAATGTTTCTTGTACACTTGGAATAAAGCAGAATTTATGATCAAATAATAGGAAAAATGTATATAGTGAATAAACAACTGTTTCCATTTTTATTAATACAAAATGAATAATTGGCATAAAAATATCTTCATTCATATAGAAAAAAATATTCTTTTCAGCTGGCAGCAATTTTTATGCTTTATGTAGATGTATATATCATTTTAACATACTGGATATTATTTTGAAAACAATAAATTGATTAAAGTTTTAAATTTATAACTCTAAAACATTCTAATAAGCAAAATAATAAAAAAAATTAACAGTAAAATAAAACTGAGAGGCACCAAATT
Source organism: Acanthosepion pharaonis (assembly GCA_903632075.3). Lineage (NCBI taxonomy): Eukaryota > Metazoa > Mollusca > Cephalopoda > Sepiida > Sepiidae > Acanthosepion > Acanthosepion pharaonis. Next base: position 219,430 of record CAHIKZ030002689.1, on the reverse strand, counting down.
CACAATTTTTACAATACTATAAAACAGTAACATATTCACTTACAAATACAATTGATACACTGAACATATATACATAAGTATACATAAACATAAAAAGCAATTAAAAAGCTTGAACAAAAAACAAACAGTTAGAAGAAAATTAAATGCAATATAGATTATTTAGCACAATACTGTAACTGCAACAAAGACATATTTACAGAACAATTAATACAGTAAATACAATTAACAGTAAGCTTAGACATACATGTAAATACATTTAAAGCATAAAAATTCAATAAAACAAATATTTAATTAAAAAAAATAATGTTTAATCCTACTTTAGAAACATCATGGTATATGGTGATAGGAGGAGTGACAAGTTCTTGGCCTGATCAGGATATGAACAAAAAAAAAATGATGTTTGCTCATTTGATCAGATTTAGGGAAATGGATTAGTCCAATCCAAGAAGTTCTCAGCATCCCATATATATATGTTTGTCTAGGTGTGTGTATATATATATATATATATATATATATATATATATATATATCCTTGTACCTACGTTTTTTCTTATCTTCATCAAAGCTCTCCAGTTGTCATCAGTTTCCAAATAGGTATTTATGCTGATAACAACAATTTACTCCTGTCTTTGTAGTAAGTCTGATAAGTCCAACAAAGTAAAACTGACATATGCTCTCGAAAATGACCTCCAATCAGTGGTTAACTAGGGCAAAGAATGGCTTGCAAATTTTAATGCTTCCAAAATAAAATTGCTATCATTTAATCATCACAGAGAACCTTTTCTGCCTTCCATCAGCATAGCTGATGCTAACCTCCAGGACAGCAACTCTTTGCACCTTCTTGAGCTCACATTTTCCACTGACATGAAGTGAAGTGCTAACATTGAATCTGTTGCTAGGGAAGATGGTTCACTGTGTTATGTTAGACAATTTTTCTCATCAGAATCCAATGGCAATTTCTCTGATGAGCTTTCCTTGTTGATACTTTGACTGCATGAAGTTAAGCATACTACTAGAGTGGAAACCAGGTCTCACAGTTTTACTGTTGAACTAGCTAGATATAACTAAGTTCTATTTTAATTGGTTCTTTTCTTGCAATTCTCATCTATGGAACTCTGTTCTGGTTTCTTACTTCCCTGCCAACTATAATCTTTAAAAATTTTAGCACAACACAAATCACCATCTTCTGTTTTTCTGAATCCTGTTCTTTTATTGTCTTTTCTCCTCACTAAAGTCTTCTAATTCTCTTTCACTCCTAGTAACCCTTTACGTCTTAATGCCATTAATACTTTGCTTGGGGTGAAATTATTTATATATATATATATATAATTAACAGTAATATAATAATCTATTAATAATCTAGAAATGTATTGATGGTATGAAATAATAGGAAAATCTTTACTCATAATCAAGCTTATAAATTATGTAAAATGATAACTACAATCACAAATATCATGCAAAATTTATTTTGCCACAAAACAAACACAGACATTTGCTGGGATTTATAAGCACATAGTTAACAAACAATTATTTTTTTTTACATTATACATGTTTTTGTGCAATAAATTTTAACTTAATGGAATAAGCAGATAAAAATAGTTAAAAAAAACCCTTCTATTCCTGTATATCCAACTCTACTTTTAATTCTTTCATCTCACTACTTATTTTCTACCCCTAATAATTTTGGTACATCTCTTTCACCTCCATTTCTTGAAACTCCAGCCCCCTCCCACAACCATAAACTCTCTCTCCTATAGCATTTTTCATTCTCCCATACCTACAATCTCTTTCATACACACTCAGATACAAGCACAATACATTTCCTATAATAGTAAAAATAATATTTTTGAAAGAGTATAAATATTTAAAAAAAGAAAAAAAACTTGTCTTTGTAACACTTTTATACATGGTTATATCCCTTGTTTTTAAATGTAGTTTCAGTTGAATAAAATATGGTGGTCAGCTAACACTTGTTGTTATCTCTCTCTACAGTATTATGTGTGAATCATACTAACACTGGTAGCAAGATCAGTCTTCTTTCATTTGACAGAAATGCTTCTTGTTCAACTTATTTGAAACACATTGGAAAAAAATGGCTTTTCTTTTGAAACTGGCCACCTATTTTGCAAGGTGAGGACTTGTACACAGAATGGAAGCAAGGTATACAGATTTGGCCGCTATACAGACTTGCCAAAAGACAGAGTCCAGCAGTATTTTTATCATTGCCTCCAAACATATGGGCATGTATTCAACATTTAGCCATAACGGACATCAGCCGAGGAGATGGTTTAAAAATGATTACAGACAAACTGGACAAGATTTGTTTATGCAACATGAACATGATAGCATATATGGCTTTAAAGATTTTTATTCTCACAGAAGAATGACTAGAACTAACATAAACAACTTTTGGTTTGTTACAAGTTTTTGTATCAGAAATTACAAAATTTGGAATCAACTTGCCAGAAAGAATTCAGGCCTTTTTTTGTATTAAATGTGGCAAACATCTGGAAGTCTAACTTATACAGCTATGAAAGATATGTTAAACAAAGTCTTTGCTGAAATTTCATCATCTGAACACCATTCTAGCTATTAAAGAGGAAACTGAAATGGTGAATTTTAACTGATATAAAAATAACAAAAGGCAAAAAAGTTACCAAAGGAGTTATTGTGGCAATAAGTTGAATCCCACAGAAAAACAAGGTAAAATTATGTGGTATTTCAAATACTACTCTACTAAGCATTTTGCTAGAGATTGTTCTAAGAATGATGTTAATGTTGTCATTGAATCAAACCAGGTACATATGACCATATTTAATGTTAATAGACCTTATTGGACATTGATAAATGATGCAACGGTTTCAGACTTTATGTAAAAATGTCTAATCTTGTAAAAGAGACATTTGGTATGGTAGAATTAGACTCTACTTGTTCACATACAGTTGCTGGAGAAGTTTGGTTCAATGTAATTGTTGACACATTAAGGGACTGAGATAAAAATCTAGTGAGGATTTAGTCTAACATGACCTTTTGTTTTGGAGATGGAGGTAAAATTCACTAAAGTGATTAAATTTCCTTTGACTATAAACAGTGTAAAAGGTGTCAGAGCTTATATTAAAACTGACATTGTCAAAAATTATTTATCCTTGCTACTAAGCCACAAATCAAGGAAAACTCTTGGAATGGTATTGGACTTTAAAAATGACCGCTGTTGGATTTTAGGTAAATCTGTAAAAGTGACCACCACTACTTGTGGACACCACAGTCTTCCTTTAACTAACGTACTTTTGGAGGTTGGAAAATCACTTAACATAGTGTTGAATGTTAAAGCTATAGATAAATGCTCTAGGGTGAAGAAAAGGAAGGAAGGCTGAGAATCTACAAAGGCAATTTAAACTATATCAAAGGATAAACTGATATCCATGGTTAAAAGTAGTAGAATTTTTCATAAGGAGTTTCTGGATCTAGTCAGGGATGTCTGTGATTCTTGTTGGTTTTGCTTGAAGTTTAGAAGACTTTTGCTTCAACCAGTGGTAGTATTGCCTCTTGGAAACAAGTTCAATGACACAGTGTGTCTGGATCTAATCAATATTGGATTCTACACCTAATTGCAAGAGCCACTAGGTACTCTGTTGATAGACTAATTAAAACCAAAAAGAGTGAAGAAATTATTTGCAATATATTTTTTAATATGGATATCCTATTTTGTAGCTCCTAAGTGGTTTTTGAGTGACAATAGGGTACAGTTTAATAATGAAAGCTACCGACAAATGAATGAAAAGTTAAACAATGAAATCTGCACTACTGCTGAAGAATATCAATTTAGCAATGGTACAATCTGATAGTGGCTGAAGCAATGAAAAAAACATTAGAAGATGAAAAATGTGAGCCAAAAATAGCTTTGGCTGTTAGTGCCAAAAATTCACTTCAGAATCACTCAGAACAGTTCTAATGAACTTGTATTTAGTTTCAATGTAAACACACCCTCAATTTTAACTGATCAGTTACTAGAATCTGCAACAACCAGTGACATAGAGTAAATTTAAATTTAAATACTCTACTTGCATCAGGAGAAAAGTTTATAGAAGCTGAGCAAGTGAAAAAAACCTGGTCCAATGTGAAGATTCTTGACAATGTTTATTATAGAAGACAAACTACAAAGGATGGTGTGGTCCTACCAAAGTATTGGATAAGGAACATCAGTGTTTATTGGTCAGACATGGAGGAGCATTTTACAGGATGCATCCATGTCACTGATGAAAGTAAATAACAATAAGTAAGAAACAAAAAAATTGGGAATCACAAAGAATAAAAAATATAAAAATTCATCTAATGAGATAAATGGTATACTGGATGAGGAAGATGAAGAACAATAATAACAGACCTAATGGTAATATTTAGGAGTTGAAAAACAATACTAAAAAATCAAGTACAGACAAGGTCATGGAGTATAAAATAAGTGGAAGTGATGAGTGGAGAAAAGGAAAGATTATGAGTACACAGACAAAATCAACTGGAAAATATAGATGTTGGCTGAATATAATACCAGTGAAAGAACATGAAGATCCTGTCTGCATTAATTGGAATTATGCGAATCAATGGAGTGAACTACCCCAAGTGAGAGATGAAGTAAATAACCAAAATAATCATGAAGCTATATGTCTTGTAATGTTAACAGCTTCTGTTATGAGTTGGCAGGCTGAGACTTGATTTAACCTCAGCATTTCTACAGAGTTATATATGCTGGAGAGAGATAGTGGTGTTTCTTAGAGCACCATCCAGAATAACAAGTATGAAAATTTGAGATGCATCTATGGAATAAATGATATACCCCAGTTATGGTACAATAGGGTTAACTAAGAATTATATAATCTAAAAGGAATAGCAAGTGACTATGATAATGCACTACTTCTTGATTGGTATTCTGATGATGCCTGTGAATGATTTTATATTCTGTGGAAAGTAATCATTTGCAAGACTGACAACGTGTCGCTGAGAGAGACTTTAAATGTCTAATTAAATTAATTAAATCTTGTGAGTGATTGGCATCTGAGAGTTGATGTAGCTAAAGTAAAAGAAATGATAACAAAAAAAGAAATCCAAACTGAATGGATCAGGGGTTGTGAACTGATTGCAAATTTCCTAACAAAGGCAGGAGCCTCTTTTAAGATTCTGAGAGACATATTGCTTCAATAACTATTTTTATATTTTAATACAACTGTGGCTTTCACAACAATACACCAGCAATATTTAAGTTTGAGTTATCTAACCTCATATCACACTTACACACATTTGTATTGCTTGTTTTTAAATATAGTCTCAGTTGAATAAAATATGGCAGTCAGCTAACACATGTTGTTATTACTACAGCATGATGTGTGAACCATATTAACAATAATTAGATGCTATGAAAAATGTTTATCTATATGCATACAATAATTACTGACAACTTAAATTTATTGCACATAAAATACAAAAACAAAAGGCATAATTTTATTTGTACATGAGATAATGTTATAAAATTTCTTTAACACCAAAAACATTTAAGACATTTTTTTAAATTCAAAAATAAATTAAACCGAATCAATAGAATTATAGTAATGTTGAAATTTTAGAATATTTTTACACAAGTTTGCAACGTTAAAAAAATATAGCAAAAGAGTATGTATAAAATATATTATATTTAGTATATTTGTATAATATATAATATATCATTGATTTTCATTTTAAAGTATTTTTAACCATTTAAGTTTTATATAATTACTAAAGGAATTTTAATGGTAAATAATAGCAATATTACCTGCACTAATTCCACTGTTTCTTGGGTGGCAGTTACAGTAGTGATTTTCTTCATTTCTTTTCTAGTCTACAATAAGAAACAAAGAAAAAAATAGCCATAGTTTGAGAAAAATAATTTATCTCAAAATTATTAAGAAAAAATTCTAAATTTTTCTTTTGTCCTTAATTATTTTGACAAAATATGATCATGCAGTTCTTTTTGATTTGCTATCTAAACTTCAAAATTTTTACAGACATCTGATTAATTTATTATATAAAGTTTAATTTAAACAAATTAATTCTTATAAAAGCTACTTTTCAGAACTTTTACCATATCATAATGTGAACATCGGCACAATTAATAGCAGTAATGATAATAAAACATAGTTACTTATCAAAATAGTATTAATGTAAAGCTAATCAGTATGTTTTTCTGTGCCAATTTGTTACCTTGAATCCTCTAAATGCAGCTTGAATTTTTGTAGCAGCTTCAGCAGCAACAACTTCCTCTTCATCAGAAAATTCTGTGAAAACATTTTATCAAATTTAATTAAATAGTAGTATCAAAATCCTTGGTTTAGATAGGATACACAAACCAACACAAATATACTAAATTTTAATTAAATTTCTAAGTAAATCAATTACTTTTTAGAAACAATGCATTAATTCCATTTCCATCATAGTTGTCATTTTATCATGTGTGTAAAATGAACAATAACTCAGTAAATAATAAATATTATATGGTCTCTATTATTTATATTTTGTCACTATATTTAGGTTGTCTAAGAAGAATGTATGAATAGTATTGCAATTGATTAATCTCAATATCTTCATATTAATTAAAGAAGTTTTATTCATATACTTTTAATGGCTACAATTTCAAAAACAATTTTCAAATTATTCTTAAAACCTAGATTTACAATATATATCAATAATACCGCAGGATAGTCCAAGATCAAGCAACAGATTTAATGACATAAATATTGATAATGCAAAATTGCACCCCAAGTACTAAAATGTTAAATCATCAACTTACCAATAACATCAAGAACACAAGAAGATTGAGCTTCACCATATTTATTAAATGCTTTTACTGTATATGTTCCAGCATCTTCAGGATATACTTCCGGGATCATCAAAGTAGATTTTCCTTGTTCAGGAATTATATGATAAATTTCTCCATCCTGAATAGGTGAGCCATTAAATCTCCATTCAATATCAGGTAATGGCTGTCCTTTGTAAGTACATACAAAAGAAACTGATTCTGCTTCATCCACTGTTTGATTAAAGAGGAAGATTTCAAAAACTGGAGCCATATCACCTGGTTTTTTAACCTGTAAACCGAATACCAAAGATAATATAAGAAGTTACAGATCAATAAATATTTAAATTAAATGTTGCTTTAATCAGTATTTAAATATGGAAAGAAAATGAAAAAAAGAATCTTTCCAAATACTTCTCTAAACCAAAATGATCCTTAGTCTGCATTGCTCTATGAAAGCTTTTGAAATAAAATATTATCCCATGAAATCTCCCAATATTTTATAGATACAAGAATTAATGTAATTTTCTTTAATGAAATCTTATCCATGATACTAACAGATCAATCACAATGAGCAAAAGAAAAAAAAAATGAAAAATTTTTGAAAGCTTTATGCTAAACTGAATAAATACCATAGGTGAGATGAATTAAATTAAAAAGCATATTATCAGTTTATAAATAGTTTATACATATAATTTTTACAAGGTTAATGTATTATTGTTTAAACACATGGAAAAACATTTTTCTGTTTAAACAGTGACAGAAATATCTAAACAAATTTAACTTTTTTAGATTGTTTCTTTAATTAAAAATTTACTTTGTGTTAGGGTTTGAGATATAATGTTAGGTTTGATAGTGGAATAAATGAATCACTAATATTATCATAAGTTATAACTACAGTATTATCAGCAGCAAGACTCACATGGCTTTGTTCTATCTATCTATCTATATATATATATATATATATATATATATATATATCAACTTATATGTGTGTGTGTGTGCATTTGTTTAAAAGTTGCTATATTTTTCAGGGAAGAGTGATTGATATCAGGATAGAACATTTGTATGTGTGAACATAGGGTTGAACATTGCATTGTGACTGTCAGTTTTACAACATAGGCGATCATCAAACCAGGTGTTAAACTGACAGTCACCATGCAGCATTGATTTCTATGTTTACTGTTTATATCTAAGAAGGTTCTAGCATCATGATCACACATATTTCTATATCCTAATATGCTTAGTTAGCATATATGGTAACACACAAACTTAATCAGAAATGTACAATCACATTAGTTTACACTCAAACAACTTTGAATATGTATTTAATTTGAGTAAGTATACAAACCTCAATAACAAGTGCAGATTCCTTCTCAGAAATATCTCTGAAAAAATAATATTCATATGTTCATGAAATACTTTAAACAATAAGTAAATTTTATTTTGAAATTTCTCATTTCTTAGTTAATGCACAGGGCTTAATAGGAAAATTACATGTCAAGATATATGTAATGATATGGAGTTTATTCAATTTTTTTCATAGTGTTGTTATTAGTTTTTTTTTTATTATAGCATGATTTACTACAGATTTTAAAATAAATATTAATATATATTTTTCTTGAAAGAAACAATTTATCCTAAAAGTTAATATTTTAATATACCTCTTAAGACTGCAAAAAATTAATTAAAAATTAGATAAAGTATATACATACATCAGCTCAGAAGCGTCAATGAAATCATCGTAGTCTTCTGTAATGAAAATACATACATTCAATAATATTTAATAAAACTGTAATAAAAACTTACTAAAACTATTGTTGTCTCACTGTACCTTAACAAGAATTATTTTAACAGGGATGAGATTTATGAAGTCATAATAATTTTTTAAATATCAAACTTGAATTTAATATTGAAATCTACATATAAAGTAATTTATCTGATAAGTTTTTCACTTTCATTGAAAATATTTGTAAAAAGTTGTAGCTTTATGCAAAATGTATTGTTGCTTTTAGTAATTTAGATAAAAATTAGGCAAATAATAACATATAAAAATAATATGAACTAATTTATTTTCACTGTTCTTTGTTTATACAAATTCATAAAGAATTATAAATGTAATAATTAATTGTAAACATCTTTGAATGATTTCAAACAATGATATATACCATCATCAATGGTAAGTTTGACAGTAAAGGAATCCTTGCCAGCAATATTACTGATCACAACTGTATATCTGCCAGAATCCTGTACACCAATATCATCAATATTCAAGCAGAGATTATACATTTGAGCTTCTTTATTTACATCAAAATGATAACGCTTTTCTTCAAGATTAATCCTGGAACCATCATGGAACCAAGTGAACTGGAAAATAAAAAAATTAAATTAACAAAAAAAAACAAACTTCAGCAAAATTCTACAAAAGAATACTAATCATTAAGAGATTTAATGACAAGAAATTTAAGTAAATTTATACTTACAGTTGGTTCTGGATTTGCCAGAACAGTATATTCAATCTTGGCATTGGTATGCTTGTCAGCTCGTATTTCTGAACTTGGCTTCTTTATAAATGATGGTTTCATAACATCAGTAATTTCTGATTGTGCTTCTACAATGACAAAGGTTTGAGTTTTTTCTCAGGAAAACTATACTTTTTTGTGAACTTTATCAAAATAAAGTCATATTTTACAAACAAAAAGAATAAATAATTTTATTCTTTGCTTGAAATTTATTGTAAATGTATATCATTCTAATGGATATCACATTTACACTCAATTAACTATTCCATTAACAGTCATAGGAGATAGCTTGTTGAACAATATAGAAAGAAACTTACATGAGAGAGCTTAGATGATTCTTAGACAATTCTCAGATACTTCTCATAAGAGATAGTTACCAAGAGTTAGTTACAGAGAACCCATGAGATTTACCATGAAGTGATATACAACATTGGTTCCAAGAAATTTCAACAGCAGTAAAGATCTTTACATTTCTAAAACAACAATGGTATAGAATACACTCATTATCATTTTTTTACCAATTTATACTTCCATTTAAACTCCATGAAATTTGAGAGATTTATATATATACCAGGAGTACAAGCATAAAAATGCAAAGAAAACAAAATGTCATTATACAATTACTCACCAAAATAACTTGTGTCTTCTCTTTTGAGAACTTTAAAAACAGAAAAAATAATTTATGTAGCTTATTTATTTATAATTATGAACAACAACAATTTATTAAAAATAAATTCACATGATTTATTGACTATGCCTTGATTTAAAATAATTAAGATGAATAGAATTATAATAACAATAAAAGATTTTTTTTCATAAGCTATCATTAAATACCTGAAAGGAAGGGAAAATAAAAATGTTTTAAAGAAATAAATTATACTACACTAAGTCAATTTAAACAGAGAATATACAATATAAATTACTTTCTTCTGTCACAAGAACAAGCAATACATTAACTTTATTTGAGGTTTCAACAAAATCAGAAATATGATCAGAAGATATAAGCTGATTTTCATTTAAGTCATAAAATCTAATAGTTTTTGCTTTTATACAATACAAATTCCAGTTGAAAATACATTTATAAAGTACAGTATGAGAAAATTTTATTAAAAGTTATTTTCTATTTTAATCGTTCAATTATAATCATTTTCAACATACAGCTCTACAGCACACATGCTCATGTTAAATTATTAGTTAATTAAAATAGTTTTTTTAACTTTTCAGGCCAAAAGGATATAAAATAAATGAATAAAAAAGATACAATAAAAATGACTATGTAAATAAAATGTGTTTGTGTATCTTTTTATTAAGCAACATTTATTTCGTTTAAGGAATTAGGTGACAGACTTTTATTATGTTGAATTATTCTGAAGAAGACTTGTAAAAGATTTCCATGTTCCAACAGATAACAATGACAAGTCTCCATCTATATTACTCATGGTAATACAGTTCTACATATTGAAAAATCAAACTTTTCCAAAAGCATTAGTTTAAAGATGATCAACAACCAAGATTTTAAAGTGTTTCATCAGTTTCATTTTCCTGTATACAACTCATATGTAAAATTTAAATTTATTGCTCTTTTCTTATATGGCTACTGATCAAAGAGACCTCAGAGTTACTTAAAAGCAGGATAACAATTTTAAATGATTACAACTACATTTGGTGCATGTATCAATAAACATTTAATAAATTTACAATTGAATAGTGTGCAATTATAAATTAAGATACATGATAGCATCTGAAAACAATAAATGTGGAGTTACAGTGCATTTTAACATTGAAAAGCATATATTTCAATACACTGAAAGCCAAGTAAAAAAAAAACAAAAACATTTCAAAACTGACATATAATATATTAAACAATTTCTGAAGACAAAGGACAATGTCAAACATTATTAAATATCACAGATGTTTTCAATAACAGGACAATCACTTTCAACACACTTAACTTACAAATCAATTAATTTGTGTAATTAAAATTAAAACATAGGATTAAGCCTTTATAATTGTGAAAATGTTTTTGTCATTGAAATATAGCTTCAATTACAGAAGAATTTTTTTTCAGTAGAATGAGTAAAAATTTCAAATAACTAAGTAAAAGATGAAGATGAAAATTTAGAAAAATGATTTTCAATTCATAAATTTTTAAAAACTTAATTTTAACTTAGTTTATAATTCAGTTGAAATAATATGACTAAATTTGAAAAGACCTTGGTGCTAATTATAGTAAAAAACAGATGAAGAAAAAGAAGATACCTGATGAATAAATGATATATGAAAATACAAATGGAAAGAAATACAAATGGAAAGAAATACAATTTTGTTAAAGTAGCTACATCTGCAAGATATAATTTTTTTTACAAAATTTAAAATGTTAACTTGAAACTGTAATAAAATTATTTGTTAATTGCTATCAGAACTATCAAAATGTCCAAGTCATTTTGACATTTATTAAGATAAATGTCTTATTTGGGCTGGTGAAGCTGGTATAACTGAAACTGTAAAAAAACACCCTTGCCAAAGAAAAAATAAAAAAGTAAAATAAAGAGAAAAATTTAAACTGTAATACTAATTTATTTATTAATAATTTATATAATAATTTTATGCATATACTAACTATGTATGAGTTACATTTCTGTATATCATTGATGATTTCTAACAACATATAGGGAATAAAAAAAATATTTTGCATATATTTTTTTATATTAGGAAAATTAATGACACCATGGAAAATTGTTTTTTTTTTGTGTGATATATTTTGTTCATCAGACTAAATTGATGTTTTTGTTGATACAACTACATATGTGCATAAAAGAGAGCAAAAATTGAAATGTGCATGTGTTGTTACATTAATGGAATCATCACTTTAGTCTGATGAAGTCCTAAAGGATAAAACATATTGCACAAAATTTGTTTTTCACTTTGTCATTAATTTTCCTAACATTGTTCTGGTATACAAAAATGTTATTATCATTTTCTCCCATATTTTTGATAATATACATGTTATTTAAATGAAGTAATCTTCAGTATTTTGGATTTTTTACAATTAATATCACAGTAAGATTTTAATTTGAAATGCAGCAATTATAATTTTTGTTTTCTTTATGAAATTATTTGTAAATGTTAAGTTATACATGTCCAATTTAACCAATTTTACTAATAAAGATATGAACATAATAGATTTACCAAATATTTAAAAAGTAAAATGTAAATCATAAAAAAATGTGCAAAATGCAAATTACATTCTTTTGTCTCATGCACCAATATGAAAAAGGAAAAATAAAAATTCATCCTTATGAAAAATATGATTCATAATTTTTATAAGACATTTTATTTGGAACTAATTAGTTTTTAGCAAACATGAATTATGATAGAATATTTCATCCTTACATAACATTTAAAGTGTAAAATTTATGGTCTATTTCTATTCATATTTGATTATAAGCAAACTATTATCTAATCTTTTTACCTACAACCAGAGCATCATGCAACTATACACTTATACAAGTAAAGCATTGTTCTTAAAGTTAAAAGACAGAGTACTGTGACTGAAACGATTACATAATATCAACAACACTACAAAGGCAGTCTGGCTGAAAAAAACATAAAGGTAACAAGTACAATAGTTAAATACATTTTTAGACATTTCCAACAAGACAATTTACAACATGCTGTCAATGCATACATATATTTGTTTAAGCTACATAGAATTGACGCTTGCGTACATTCAAGCAGCAGCAGCACTAGCAGCAAGTGCATTAGCATACATTTAGCCCAAATATGGCCCTTCCAAATACCTAGATTGTCTTCTTTCAATGACTGAACATCCTTCGGCCCAGGAAGTTTCTTTTTTGGTTCAACAAAGATGTGTCCTATGCATGGTACAGTTGGCTGAATTGAATCTAGATGCTCACCCTCATCTTCAAAAGCCAAAATCTCAGTGAATTTCACTCCCTTTTTCTCAACTTCATGTTTTTGATCAGCAAGAGAACCCATTGACTCAATAACTTCAGGTGATGCTGCTGTATCCACTTCAAATCTAATTTCTACTGGAGAATCTATTGTTTGAATGCTTTCAAGTACTTGCTCTTCTTCAGAAGATTTAGTGACATCATATGGCAATGATATTTCAGATTCAATGTGTTCAGCAGATACTTCTGGAATTATTTGAGTTATTTCTTCTCTTATTTCAGGAGTTATTTGAGCAAGTGCTTCAGATTTTGAAGCAGACACCAAAGAGCACTTTTCAGGTAATTCTTCAGATTGTTTTTCAACAATATCAGATTCTTTGGATAGTTTATACAGAAGATTCTCTTCTGGAATTGTCATAGTACTGATATGCTCAGTAGATACATCAGCAATTCCAGGATGAGTTTCATGTTCAACAGATTGTTTCTTAACAGGTTTGTCTACAACTAGAACATCTTCAGCGACATCTACCATTTCAAATAGTTTTAAATCCATTTCTTTCACATCATATTCCAAAGGAGCAAGAGATATCTGCTCGTCATCAGAAAGAAGAGTTTCCATCGGGCTAGGTACAAAGATCTGTTCCATCTCTGATATTAAGACGTCATCAGATTGGGGTTGAACTTCAGTTTCATCATGGATCTTATCTACAATATCTTTAAATTCAGATGAAATATCTTCAGCAACAAGAGATCTTTTTGTATCCATAATAGCTATATTTGTCACCTCAGGCTTTATTTCTTCAAACTCTGTTTCTGTTAATTCAGTGACTTGTTCAACCACTGGGAGAACAAACTCAGAAATTTGAGGAATTTGTTGCTCCTCAGCAACAACTGAAACTTTCTCCTCAGATTTGGTTTCCTCACGAATAGCAACTATAGATTCTGATATTAAGACTTCATCAGATTGGGGTTGCACTTCAGTTTCTTCACAGATCTTCTCTACTATATCTTTAATTTCAGGTGTAATATCTTCAGCCAGAAGAGTCTTTGTTGTAGCTGTTATAGCTATCTTTGTCTCCTCAGGCTTTATTTCTTCAAACTCTGTTTCTTTTACTTCAGTTGATGGAACTTCAAAGAATTCTTCATCAGACAAGGAATCTTTTTTAATGGAGACAACTGCCTCCATGGCTTCAGTATCTATTGTCTTTTCAGTTGCAATAATAGATATCAGCTGCTCTTCACCAATGGTAATTTCCTTTGTAGATGGCAAAGATTCCACTTCAGGCTTTTCTTCCAACTCTTTAGCCTCTTCAATCATTGATACCATTTCAGATTTGACTGAAATCTGAAGGTCACCTGACTGAATCTGTTGCAATGTGACCTTTTCTGTACTTTCTTCAGGTACATCAAATACTTCATCACCAGATTCTTTTTCTTCATCTTCATAAATGAAAGTCTCTTCTACTTTACCAATCAAAGGTTCCTGTTTTTCAGTACTTATTTCCTTAGACTCAATATTGATTGTTATTTGTGAAGGAATATCTTTAACTTTCTCATCAGACACAGGTGCTTCACCTTCTTTTATACTTGTGGTTATCTTTGAAGTAATCTTGGCTTGTTCAACCACTGGGAGAACAAACTCAGAAACTTGAGGAATTTGTGGTTCAGCTGCAACAACTGATATTTTCTCCTCAGGTTTGGTTTCCTCACTAATTGCAACTATAGTTTTTTCTGTAGGAGCCACAGCAGCACTTGTTAATGTAATCTGTAATTCTTCTGATTGTGGTTTCATTTCTTCATGTGGTATCACATCTAATGTTGTGGATTCGGTAAGTTTATCCACTTCTTCCTTTGTGACACTAGTAGCACTACTACTAACAGTAATTTCTAATGGTTCAGTAGTTATGATTTCATCAGCCTTAGCTTCTTCTTCAATCGTTGGAATAATATCAGTAACTTTTTCAACAGCTGTGATGTCACTATCCTCAGAAGCTACAGTTAATATAGAAATAGTAGATAATTCTTTTGGAATTTCATCTGAAACCTTTGGCTTTATCTCTAGATCAGACTTCAATGTAATTGTAGATATTTCTTTGCCAGTTTCTTCACTATCAGCAAGAATAGTTTCCTTGTGGCTAGGTGTAATTATCTGTTCCATCTCTGATATTAAGACTTCATCAGATTGAGGTTGCACTTCAGCTTCTTCACATACCTTCTTGACTGTATCTCTAAATTCAGGTGTAATATCTTCAGCCACAAGAGTTTTTGTTGTAGCTGTTATAGCTATCTTTGTCTCCTCAGGCTTTATTTCTTCAAACTCTGTTTCTTTTACTTCAGTTGATAGAACTTCAAAGAATTCTTCATCAGACAAGGAATCTTTTTTAATGGAGACAACTGCCTCCATGGCTTCGGTATCTATTGTCTTTTCAGTTGCAATAATAGATATCAGCTGCTCTTCACCAATGGTAATTTCCTTTGTAGATGGCAAAGATTCCACTTCAGGCTTTTCTTCCAACTCTTTAGCCTCTTCAATCATTGATACCATTTCAGATTTGACTGAAATCTGAAGGTCACCTGACTGAATCTGTTGCAATGTGACCTTTTCTGTACTTTCTTCAGGTACATCAAATACTTCATCACCAGATTCTTTTTCTTCATCTTCATAAATGAAAGTCTCTTCTACTTTACCAATCAAAGGTTCCTGTTTTTCAGTACTTATTTCCTTAGACTCAATATTGATTGTTATTTGTGAAGGAACATCTTTAACTTTCTCATCAGACACAGGTGCTTCACCTTCTTATACTTGTGGTTATCTTTGAAGTAATCTTGGCTTGTTCAACCACTGGGAGAACAAACTCAGAAACTTGAGGAATTTGTGGTTCAGCTGCAACAACTGATATTTTCTCCTCAGGTTTGGTTTCCTCACTAATTGCAACTATAGTTTTTTCTGTAGGAGCCACAGCAGCACTTGTTAATGTAATCTGTAATTCTTCTGATTGTGGTTTCATTTCTTCATGTGGTATTACTTCCAATGTTGTGGATTCAGTGAATTTATCCACTTCTTCCTTTGTGACACTAGTAGCACTACTACTAACAGCAATTTCTAATGGTTCAGTAGTACTTATTTCATCAGACTTAGCTTCCTCTTCAATCGTTGGAATAATATCAGTGACTTTTTCAACAGGTGTGATATCACTATCCTCAGAAGCTACAGTTAATATAGAAATAGTAGATAATTCTTTTGGAATTTCATCTGAAACCTTTGGCTTTATCTCTAGATCAGACTTCAATGTAATTGTAGATATTTCTTTGCCAGTTTCTTCACTATCAGCAAGAATAGTTTCCTTGTGGCTAGGTGTAATTATCTGTTCCATCTCTGATATTAAGACTTCATCAGATTGAGGTTGCACTTCAGCTTCTTCACATATCTTCTCGACTGTATCTCTAAATTCGGGTGTAATATCTTCAGCCAGAAGAGTTTTTGTTGTAGCTGTTATAGCTATCTTTGTCTCCTCAGGCTTTATTTCTTCAAACTCTGTTTCTTTTACTTCAGTTGATAGAACTTCAAAGAATTCTTCATCAGACAAGGAATCTTTTTTAATGGAGACAACTGCCTCCATGGCTTCGGTATCTATTGTCTTTTCAGTTGCAATAATAGATATCAGCTGCTCTTCACCAATGGTAATTTCCTTTGTAGATGGCAAAGATTCCACTTCAGGCTTTTCTTCCAACTCTTTAGCCTCTTCAATCATTGATACCATTTCAGATTTGACTGAAATCTGAAGGTCACCTGACTGAATCTGTTGCAATGTGACCTTTTCTGTACTTTCTTCAGGTACATCAAATACTTCATCACCAGATTCTTTTTCTTCATCTTCATAAATGAAAGTTTCTTCTACTTTACCAATCAAAGGTTCCTGTTTTTCAGTACTTATTTCCTTAGACTCAATATTGATTGTTATTTGTGAAGGAACATCTTTAACTTTCTCATCAGACACAGGTGCTTCACCTTCTTTTATACTTGTGGTTATCTTTGAAGTAATCTTGGCTTGTTCAACCACTGGGAGAACAAACTCAGAAACTTGAGGAATTTGTGGTTCAGCTGCAACAACTGATATTTTCTCCTCAGGTTTGGTTTCCTCACTAATTGCAACTATAGTTTTTTCTGTAGGAGCCACAGCAGCACTTGTTAATGTAATCTGTAATTCTTCTGATTGTGGTTTCATTTTTTCATGTTGTATCACATCTAATGTTGTGGATTCGGTAAGTTTATCCACTTCTTCCTTTGTGACACTAGTAGCACTACTACTAACAGCAATTTCTAATGGTTCAGTAGTACTTATTTCATCAGACTTAGCTTCCTCTTCAATCGTTGGAATAATATCAGTGACTTTTTCAACAGGTGTGATATCACTATCCTCAGAAGCTACAGTTAATATAGAAATAGTAGATAATTCTTTTGGAATTTCATCTGAAACCTTTGGCTTTATCTCTAGATCAGACTTCAATGTAATTGTAGATATTTCTTTGCCAGTTTCTTCACTATCAGCAAGAATAGTTTCCTTGTGGCTAGGTGTAATTATCTGTTCCATCTCTGATATTAAGACTTCATCAGATTGAGGTTGCACTTCAGCTTCTTCACATACCTTCTTGACTGTATCTTTAAATTCGGGTGTAATATCTTCAGCCACAAGAGTTTTTATTGTAGCTGTTATAGCTATCTTTGTCTCCTCAGGCTTTATTTCTTCAAACTCTGTTTCTTTTACTTCAGTTGATGGAACTTCAAAGAATTCTTCATCAGACAAGGAATCTTTTTTAATGGAGACAACTGCCTCCATGGCTTCGGTATCTATTGTCTTTTCAGTTGCAATAATAGATATCAGCTGCTCTTCACCAATGGTAATTTCCTTTGTAGATGGCAAAGATTCCACTTCAGGCTTTTCTTCCAACTCTTTAGCCTCTTCAATCATTGATACCATTTCAGATTTGACTGAAATCTGAAGGTCACCTGACTGAATCTGTTGCAATGTGACCTTTTCTGTACTTTCTTCAGGTACATCAAATACTTCATCACCAGATTCTTTTTCTTCATCTTCATAAATGAAAGTCTCTTCTACTTTACCAATCAAAGGTTCCTGTTTTTCAGTACTTATTTCCTTAGACTCAATATTGATTGTTATTTGTGAAGGAACATCTTTAACTTTCTCATCAGACACAGGTGCTTCACCTTCTTTTATACTTGTGGTTATCTTTGAAGTAATCTTGGCTTGTTCAACCACTGGGAGAACAAACTCAGAAACTTGAGGAATTTGTGGTTCGGCTGCAACAACTGATATTTTCTCCTCAGGTTTGCTTTCCTCACTAATTGCAACTATAGTTTCTTCTGTAGGAGCCACAGCAGCACTTGTTAATGTAATCTGTAATTCTTCTGATTGTGGTTTCATTTCTTCATGTGGTATTACTTCCAATGTTGTGGATTCAGTGAATTTATCCACTTCTTCCTTTGTGACACTAGTAGCACTACTACTAAGAGTAATTTCTAATGGTTCAGTAGTTATGATTTCATCAGCCTTAGCTTCTTCTTCAATCGTTGGAATAATATCAGTAACTTTTTCAACAGCTGTGATGTCACTATCCTCAGAAGCTACAGTTAATATAGAAATAGTAGATAATTCTTTTGGAATTTCATCTGAAACTTTTGGTTTTATCTCTAGATCAGATTCTAATGTAATTGTAGATATTTCTTTGCCAGTTTCTTCACTATCAGCAAGAATAGTTTCCATGTGGCTAGGTATAATTATCTGTTCCATCTCTGATATTAAAACTTCATCAGATTGAGGTTGCACTTCAGCTTCTTCACATATCTTCTCGACTGTATCTCTAAATTCGGGTGTAATATCTTCAGCCACAAGAGTTTTTGTTGTAGCTGTTATAGCTATCTTTGTCTCCTCAGGCTTTATTTCTTCAAACTCTGTTTCTGTTACTTCAGTTGATGGAACTTCAAAGAATTCTTCATCAGACAAGGAATCTTTTTTAATGGAGACAACTGCCTCCATGGCTTCGGTATCTATTGTCTTTTCAGTTGCAATAATAGATATCAGCTGCTCTTCACCAATGGTAATTTCCTTTGTAGATGGCAAAGATTCCACTTCAGGCTTTTCTTCCAACTCTTTAGCCTCTTCAATCATTGATACCATTTCAGATTTGACTGAAATCTGAAGGTCACCTGACTGAATCTGTTGCAATGTGACCTTTTCTGTACTTTCTTCAGGTACATCAAATACTTCATCACCAGATTCTTTTCTTCATCTTCATAAATGAAAGTTTCTTCTACTTTACCAATCAAAGGTTCCTGTTTTTCAGTACTTATTTCCTTAGACTCAATATTGATTGTTATTTGTGAAGGAACATCTTTAACTTTCTCATCAGACACAGGTGCTTCACCTTCTTTTTATACTTGTGGTTATCTTTGAAGTAATCTTGGCTTGTTCAACCACTGGGAGAACAAACTCAGAAACTTGAGGAATTTGTGGTTCGGCTGCAACAACTGATATTTTCTCCTCAGGTTTGCTTTCTTCAATAATTGCAACTATAGTTTCTTCTGTAGGAGCCACAGCAGCACTTGTTAATGTAATCTGTAATTCTTCTGATTGTGGTTTCATTTCTTCATGTTGTATTACATCCAATGTTGTGGATTCAGTGAATTTATCCACTTCTTCCTTTGTGACACTAATAGAACTACTACTAACCGTAATTTCTAATGGTTCAGTAGTTATTATTTCATCAGCCTTAGTTTTCTCTCAATCGTTGGGATAATATCAGTAACTTTTTTTCAACAGCTGTGATGTCACTATCCTCAGAAGCTACAGTTAATATAGAAATAGTAGATAATTCTTTTGGAATTTCATCTGAAACTTTTGGTTTTATCTCTAGATCAGATTCTAATGTAATTGTAGATATTTCTTTGCCAGTTTCTTCACTATCAGCAAGAATAGTTTCCATGTGGCTAGGTATAATTATCTGTTCCATCTCTGATATTAAAACTTCATCAGATTGAGGTTGCACTTCAGCTTCTTCACATATCTTCTCGACTGTATCTCTAAATTCGGGTGTAATATCTTCAGCCACAAGAGTTTTTGTTGTAGCTGTTATAGCTATCTTTGTCTCCTCAGGCTTTATTTCTTCAAACTCTGTTTCTTTTACTTCAGTTGATGGAACTTCAAAGAATTCTTCATCAGACAAGGAATCTTTTTAATGGAGACAACTGCCTCCATGGCTTCGGTATCTATTGTCTTTTCAGTTGCAATAATAGATATCAGCTGCTCTTCACCAATGGTAATTTCCTTTGTAGATGGCAAAGATTCCACTTCAGGCTTTTCTTCCAACTCTTTAGCCTCTTCAATCATTGATACCATTTCAGATTTGACTGAAATCTGAAGGTCACCTGACTGAATCTGTTGCAATGTGACCTTTTCTGTACTTTCTTCAGGTACATCAAATACTTCATCACCAGATTCTTTTCTTCATCTTCATAAATGAAAGTTTCTTCTACTTTACCAATCAAAGGTTCCTGTTTTTCAGTACTTATTTCCTTAGACTCAATATTGATTGTTATTTGTGAAGGAACATCTTTAACTTTCTCATCAGACACAGGTGCTTCACCTTCTTTTTATACTTGTGGTTATCTTTGAAGTAATCTTGGCTTGTTCAACCACTGGGAGAACAAACTCAGAAACTTGAGGAATTTGTGGTTCGGCTGCAACAACTGATATTTTCTCCTCAGGTTTGCTTTCTTCAATAATTGCAACTATAGTTTCTTCTGTAGGAGCCACAGCAGCACTTGTTAATGTAATCTGTAATTCTTCTGATTGTGGTTTCATTTCTTCATGTGGTATCACATCTAATGTTGTGGATTCAGTGAATTTATCCACTTCTTCCTTTTGTGACACTAATAGAACTACTACTAACAGTAATTTCTAATGGTTCAGTAGTTATTATTTCATCAGCCTTAGTTTTCTTCAATCATTGGGATAATATCAGTAACTTTTTTCAACAGGTATGATGTCACTATCCTCAGAAGCTACAGTTAATATAGAAATAGTAGATAATTCTTTTGGAATTTCATCTGAAA
Organism: Acanthosepion pharaonis; assembly: GCA_903632075.3. NCBI lineage: Eukaryota > Metazoa > Mollusca > Cephalopoda > Sepiida > Sepiidae > Acanthosepion > Acanthosepion pharaonis. Next base: position 198,043 of record CAHIKZ030002689.1, on the reverse strand, counting down.
CCTTTTGGTTTTATCTCTAGATCAGACTTCTAATGTAATTGTAGATATTTCTTTGCCAGTTTCTTCACTATCAGCAAGAATAGTTTCCTTGTGGCTAGGTGTAATTATCTGTTCCATCTCTGATATTAAAACTTCATCAGATTGAGGTTGCACTTCAGCTTCTTCACATATCTTCTTGACTGTATCTCTAAATTGGGTGTAATATCTTCAGCCAGAAGAGTTTTTGTTGTAGCTGTTATAGCTATCTTTGTCTCCTCAGGCTTTATTTCTTCAAACTCTGTTTCTGTTACTTCAGTTGATGGAACTTCAAAGAATTCTTCATCAGACAAGGAATCTTTTTTTAATGGAGACAACTGCCTCCATGGCTTTGGTATCTATTGTCTTTTCAGTTGCAATAATAGATATCAGCTGCTCTTCACCAATGGTAATTTCCTTTGTAGATGGCAAAAGATTCCACTTCAGGCTTTTCTTCCAACTCTTTAGCCTCTTCAATCATTGATACCATTTCAGATTTGACTGAAATCTGAAGGTCACCTGACTGAATCTGTTGCAATGTGACCTTTTCTGTACTTTCTTCAGGTACATCAAATACTTCATCACCAGATTCTTTTTCTTCATCTTCATAAATGAAAGTTTCTTCTACTTTACCAATCAAAGGTTCCTGTTTTTCAGTACTTATTTCCTTAGACTCAATATTGATTGTTATTTGTGAAGGAACATCTTTAACTTTCTCATCAGACACAGGTGCTTCACCTTCTTTTTATACTTGTGGTTATCTTTTGAAGTAATCTTGGCTTGTTCAACCACTGGGAGAACAAACTCAGAAACTTGAGGAATTTGTGGTTCGGCTGCAACAACTGATATTTTCTCCTCAGGTTTGCTTTCCTCACTAATTGCAACTATAGTTTTTTCTGTAGGAGCCACAGCAGCACTTGTTAATGTAATCTGTAATTCTTCTGATTGTGGTTTCATTTTTTCATGTTGTATCACATCTAATGTTGTGGATTCAGTGAATTTATCCACTTCTTCCTTTTGTGACACTAGTAGCACTACTACTAACAGTAATTTCTAATGGTTCAGTAGTTATTATTTCATCAGACTTAGCTTCTTCTTCAATCGTTGGAATAATATCAGTAACTTTTTTTCAACAGGTGTGATATCACTATCCTCAGAAGCTACAGTTAATATAGAAATAGTAGATAATTCTTTTGGAATTTCATCTGAAACCTTTGGCTTTATCTCTAGATCAGACTTCAATGTAATTGTAGATATTTCTTTGCCAGTTTCTTCACTATCAGCAAGAATAGTTTCCTTGTGGCTAGGTGTAATTATCTGTTCCATCTCTGATATTAAGACTTCATCAGATTGAGGTTGCACTTCAGCTTCTTCACATACCTTCTTGACTGTATCTCTAAATTCGGGTGTAATATCTTCAGCCACAAGAGTTTTTGTTGTAGCTGTTATAGCTATCTTTGTCTCCTCAGGCTTTATTTCTTCAAACTCTGTTTCTGTTACTTCAGTTGATGGAACTTCAAAGAATTCTTCATCAGACAAGGAATCTTTTTTTAATGGAGACAACTGCCTCCATGGCTTCGGTATCTATTGTCTTTTCAGTTGCAATAATAGATATCAGCTGCTCTTCACCAATGGTAATTTCCTTTGTAGATGGCAAAGATTCCACTTCAGGCTTTTCTTCCAACTCTTTAGCCTCTTCAATCATTGATACCATTTCAGATTTGACTGAAATCTGAAGGTCACCTGACTGAATCTGTTGCAATGTGACCTTTTCTGTACTTTCTTCAGGTACATCAAATACTTCATCACCAGATTCTTTTTCTTCATCTTCATAAATGAAAGTTTCTTCTACTTTACCAATCAAAGGTTCCTGTTTTTCAGTACTTATTTCCTTAGACTCAATATTGATTGTTATTTGTGAAGGAACATCTTTAACTTTCTCATCAGACACAGGTGCTTCACCTTCTTTTATACTTGTGGTTATCTTTGAAGTAATCTTGGCTTGTTCAACCACTGGGAGAACAAACTCAGAAACTTGAGGAATTTGTGGTTCATGCAACAACTGATATTTTCTCCTCAGGTTTGCTTTCCTCACTAATTGCAACTATAGTTTCTTCTGTAGGAGCCACAGCAGCACTTGTTAATGTAATCTGTAATTCTTCTGATTGTGGTTTCATTTCTTCATGTGGTATTACTTCCAATGTTGTGGATTCAGTGAATTTATCCACTTCTTCCTTTGAGACACTAGTTTTTTACTACTAACAGTAATTTCTAATGGTTCAGTAGTTATGATTTCATCAGCCTTAGCTTCTTCTTCAATCGTTGGAATAATATCAGTAACTTTTTCAACAGCTGTGATGTCACTATCCTCAGAAGCTACAGTTAATATAGAAATAGTAGATAATTCTTTTGGAATTTCATCTGAAACCTTTGGCTTTATCTCTAGATCAGACTTCAATGTAATTGTAGATATTTTTTGCCAGTTTCTTCACTATCAGCAAGAATAGTTTCCTTGTGGCTAGGTGTAATTATCTGTTCCATCTCTGATATTAAGACTTCATCAGATTGAGGTTGCACTTCAGCTTCTTCACATACCTTCTTGACTGTATCTCTAAATTCGGTGTAATATCTTCAGCCACAAGAGTTTTTTGTTGTAGCTGTTATAGCTATCTTTTGTCTCCTCAGGCTTTATTTCTTCAAACTCTGTTTCTGTTACTTCAGTTGATGGAACTTCAAAGAATTCTTCATCAGACAAGGAATCTTTTTTAATGGAGACAACTGCCTCCATGGCTTCGGTATCTATTGTCTTTTCAGTTGCAATAATAGATATCAGCTGCTCTTCACCAATGGTAATTTCCTTTGTAGATGGCAAAGATTCCACTTCAGGCTTTTCTTCCAACTCTTTAGCCTCTTCAATCATTGATACCATTTCAGATTTGACTGAAATCTGAAGGTCACCTGACTGAATCTGTTGCAATGTGACCTTTTCTGTACTTTCTTCAGGTACATCAAATACTTCATCACCAGATTCTTTTTCTTCATCTTCATAAATGAAAGTTTCTTCTACTTTACCAATCAAAGGTTCCGGTTTTTCAGTACTTATTTCCTTAGACTCAATATTGATTGTTATTTGTGAAGGAACATCTTTAACTTTCTCATCAGACACAGGTGCTTCACCTTCTTTTATACTTGTGGTTATCTTTGAAGTAATCTTGGCTTGTTCAACCACTGGGAGAACAAACTCAGAAACTTGAGGAATTTGTGGTTCGGCTGCAACAACTGATATTTTCTCCTCAGGTTTGCTTTCCTCACTAATTGCAACTATAGTTTCTTCTGTAGGAGCCACAGCAGCACTTGTTAATGTAATCTGTAATTCTTCTGATTGTGGTCTCATTTCTTCATGTGGTATTACTTCCAATGTTGTGGATTCAGTGAATTTATCTACTTCTTCCTTTGAGACACTAGTTGCACTACTACTAACAGTAATTTCTAATGGTTCAGTAGTTATGATTTCATCAGCCTTAGCTTCTTCTTCAATCGTTGGAATAATATCAGTAACTTTTTCAACAGCTGTGATGTCACTATCCTCAGAAGCTACAGTTAATATAGAAATAGTAGATAATTCTTTTGGAATTTCATCTGAAACCTTTGGCTTTATCTCTAGATCAGACTTCAATGTAATTGTAGATATTTCTTTGCCAGTTTCTTCACTATCAGCAAGAATAGTTTCCTTGTGGCTAGGTGTAATTATCTGTTCCATCTCTGATATTAAGACTTCATCAGATTGAGGTTGCACTTCAGCTTCTTCACATATCTTCTCGACTGTATCTCTAAATTCGGGTGTAATATCTTCAGCCACAAGTGTTTTTATTGTAGCTGTTATAGCTATCTTTGTCTCCTCAGGCTTTATTTCTTCAAACTCTGTTTCTTTTACTTCAGTTGATGGAACTTCAAAGAATTCTTCATCAGACAAGGAATCTTTTTTAATGGAGACAACTGCCTCCATGGCTTCGGTATCTATTGTCTTTTCAGTTGCAATAATAGATATCAGCTGCTCTTCACCAATGGTAATTTCCTTTGTAGATGGCAAAGATTCCACTTCGGGCTTTTCTTCCAACTCTTTAGCCTCTTCAATCATTGATACCATTTCAGATTTGACAGAAATCTTAAGGTCACCTGACTGAATCTGTTGCAATGTGACCTTTTCTGTACTTTCTTCAGGTACATTAAATACTTCATCACCAGATTCTTTTTCTTCATCTTCATAAATGAAAGTTTCTTCTACTTTACCAATCAAAGGTTCCGGTTTTTCAGTACTTATTTCCTTAGACTCAATATTGATTGTTATTTGTGAAGGAACATCTTTAACTTTCTCATCAGACACAGGTGCTTCACCTTCTTTTATACTTGTGGTTATCTTTGAAGTAATCTTGGCTTGTTCAACCACTGGGAGAACAAACTCAGAAACTTGAGGAATTTGTGGTTCGGCTGCAACAACTGATATTTTCTCCTCAGGTTTGCTTTCCTCACTAATTGCAACTATAGTTTCTTCTGTAGGAGCCACAGCAGCACTTGTTAATGTAATCTGTAATTCTTCTGATTGTGGTTTCATTTCTTCATGTTGTATCACATCTAATGTTGTGGATTCGGTAAGTTTATCCACTTCTTCCTTTGTGACACTAATAGAACTACTACTAACAGTAATTTCTAATGGTTCAGTAGTACTTATTTCATCAGCCTTAGTTTTCTCTCCAATCATTGGGATAATATCAGTGACTTTTTCAACAGGTATGATATCACTATCCTCAGAAGCTACAGTTAATATAGAAATAGTAGATAATTCTTTTGGAATTTCATCTGAAACTTTTGGTTTTATCTCTAGATCAGACTCTAATGTAATTGTAGATATTTCTTTGCCAGTTTCTTCACTATCAGCAAGAATAGTTTCCATGTGGCTAGGTATAATTATCTGTTCCATCTCTGATATTATGACTTCATCAGATTGAGGTTGCACTTCAGCTTCTTCACATATCTTCTCGACTGTATCTCTAAATTCGGGTGTAATATCTTCAGCCACAAGAGTTTTTATTGTAGCTGTTATAGCTATCTTTGTCTCCTCAGGCTTTATTTCTTCAAACTCTGTTTCTTTTACTTCAGTTGATGGAACTTCAAAGAATTCTTCATCAGACAAGGAATCTTTTTTAATGGAGACAACTGCCTCCATGGCTTCGGTATCTATTGTCTTTTCAGTTGCAATAATAGATATCAGCTGCTCTTCACCAATGGTAATTTCCTTTGTAGATGGCAAAGATTCCACTTCGGGCTTTTCTTCCAACTCTTTAGCCTCTTCAATCATTGATACCATTTCAGATTTGACAGAAATCTTAAGGTCACCTGACTGAATCTGTTGCAATGTGACCTTTTCTGTACTTTCTTCAGGTACATTAAATACTTCATCACCAGATTCTTTTTCTTCATCTTCATAAATGAAAGTTTCTTCTACTTCACCAATCAAAGGTTCCTGTTTTTCAGTACTTATTTCCTTAGACTCAATATTGATTGTTATTTGTGAAGGAATATCTTTAACTTTCTCATCAGACACAGGTGCTTCACCTTCTTTTATACTTGTGGTTATCTTTGAAGTAATCTTGGCTTGTTCAACCACTGGGAGAACAAACTCAGAAACTTGAGGAATTTGTGGTTCAGCTGCAACAACTGATATTTTCTCCTCAGGTTTGGTTTCCTCACTAATTGCAACTATAGTTTTTTCTGTAGGAGCCACAGCAGCACTTGTTAATGTAATCTGTAATTCTTCTGATTGTGGTTTCATTTCTTCATGTGGTATTACTTCCAATGTTGTGGATTCGGTAAGTTTATCCACTTCTTCCTTTGTGACGCTAATAGAACTACTACTAACAGTAATTTCTAATGGTTCAGTCGTACTTATTTCATCAGCCTTAGTTTTCTCTCCAATCATTGGAATAATATCAGTGACTTTTTCAACAGGTATGATATCACTATCCTCAGAAGCTACAGTTAATATAGAAATAGTAGATAATTCTTTTGGAATTTCATCTGAAACCTTTGGCTTTATCTCTAGATCAGACTTCAATGTAATTGTAGATATTTCTTTGCCAGTTTCTTCACTATCACCAAGAATAGTTTCCATGTGTCTAGGTATAATTATCTGTTCCATCTCTGATATTAAGACTTCATCAGATTGAGGTTGCACTTCAGCTTCTTCACATATCTTCTCGACTGTATCTCTAAATTCAGGTGTAATGTCTTCATCTACAAGAACCTTTGTTTTAGCTGTTATAGCTATCTTTGTCTCCTCAGGCTTTATTTCTTCAAACTCTGTTTCTTTTACTTCAGTTGATGGAACTTCAAAGAATTCTTCATCTGACAAATCTTCTTCCCTTGCCCCTACGAATGATTCTGTTTTTGCTGAACTAACTGCAATATGAATTCCACTACTTTGAATTTCTTGTGGAGCAAATATTTCCTGCCCCTCTGAAAACCTTTGAAGTATACCATCACCTGTATCTTCCTTCTCATCAAGAAAGCTTTCTACTGCTCCATAAATGAGTGATTTTTCTTTATCTGCATCTCTTTTTTCAGTCTCTGTAATAATGGAACTAGGTTTGCCTACAGCAGCAGCAACAGCCAAAGATTGATCAAGAGGTAGTTCTTGGGTTAAAATAGGGAGTGTTTTTCTATCAGCTGAGAAAGAATCTGTTTGGCTTTTATCAGGGGAGACTTGTTGCACCAAAATTTCTTCAGATTTTTCTTCTTTTGATTCTTCCGTTTCTTTATATTTGTAGATGGCATCATCAGCTTCAACCAGCAATTGATCTATTACAAATCAAATATTTTGTAGCAAAAATAACAAGAATAAAACTGTGAATTTGCTTATTTCAATTCATATACCATAAAAAAAATATACCTGCCTGTAAAAACTTTTGTGCATGTATATACATATAGAACCATCCATATTTAATGAAAATATAAATTAACTAATGCTATTATATGGTACTTTTTAACATCTTCATGAGATATTTTTGATAAAATATTTTCATTATTAATGAGCCCATATAAACTTAACATTTAACCTTTCAACTATGTTTTCATAAAACTAATAAATAACTTATTCCTAACTTTTCTGAAAATATTTCTTGAAATTTTAAAAAATAACATCATATTTTTAATAGTCTATTTAATTACTATGAATAGGACATCTTAATTGCATTAAAAAGATAATAATGTTGATATTATTAGTCACTAGTCATCAAGTTATTCATCATAATGAAACTTGTTTTAATGGATATACAAATGTATTTTGTTAATAATGTAAATTTGAGTTTTTATTCAGGAAAGTCAAAAAAATATAACATTTGCAAATTACATGAATGAATTAAATCAATGCAGTAAATGAGACAATTTCTGTTAATGATTTTATGTCTATAAATGTCCCAAAATTAAAGTCTATTCCTCATATAAAAGAAAGATAAAACAAACAAACAAAAAAATAAATAGATTTTTAGACAAAATATAAAACCATCTGTGGAATAAAATTCTTAAGAATTATGTAATTTTAACATTGTATGAAAAGCAAATCAAATATAACCATTGACCAATTAGATAACAATCAGGCAACATAATTTTCAAAAGTACTAATTGGTGAAGTTTGTGCGGTGACATCCCACAATAGTTGGGAAGATAGAAAAAAACAATGAGAAAAAATAGGTATTAAATGTATATTTTTACCTGGATGAAGTTCTTTAATATAACATTTAAAAGTTATAACAATAAATTTCAATCTGTTGAAAATACTTCACTAAAATAATTTTGTTATTCTAATGAATTTGAATTATTATATTTTGATATGTTTAAATTTAAAATACTACCATAAATGATAAATATTGTAAATGGAAATATTGTTAGAATAAAAATCAAGTTAATTTTCCCATTTATTTTTTAATGTCTTAGGCTGTAAAACAATTTAAAAGTAATTAAAAGTGATTATAAAATAATTAAAAGTGATTATAAAATAATTGGTCGCAAATTATATTATTAATTATTAACACTCCATATTGGTATCAACATAATTGCAATAATTCTGAATTTGAATCAACCTGATGTAAAAGGAAAACGGTTAAAAAATCTGAAAATAGATAATTTTCATAATTAAAGAATTTGTAAATTAATCAATTAATTTTTACATATAATTGTGCATGCAAAAAGACTCATATTTAATATAAAATTGCAGAATCTTCTTTTGTAATTGATAACTCAGTCAAAGTTTTAAACCACTTATTAGTTAAATTTTTTAGTACCATTTTTTAAAGTAGCTGGAGCTGTGAAATTATAAATAGACAAAGCTTTACATACCTGAGACATAAAGAATACACAAAGTGCTTGCTGAGCCATATTCATTTGTGGCAATACATTGATATTCTCCTTCATCTTCAGGGAATGTTTCCTGAATTATCAATCGGCAAGTGCCATCTTCCAAAGTAATGGCTTCAAATACAGATTCATTGATCGGTATACCATCACAATACCATGTGACTGCTGGCATTGGATTACCATGCACAATACATTCAAAATATGCAGGTTCTCCTTCAAATGATTCAATATCAACCAATTTTTTAAGAACTGTTGGAGCCTTACCTGAAAAAGATTTTAAAATGCTTTATCAGAAAACAGTTTGAAAAATTGTAAACTATAATTTATTAATATATATTTTGTACCAAATAATACATTCTTATGAAAAATATCTTACCATGTTAGAAGTTATATTCATATTGCAGATATTGTATGATTATGAAATTATACCTAATTTAGACATCATGATGAGGTATATAATTGATACAATATTGCAAAAGCAGAATTGTTACATGATTTGCATGGCAAACATTTATGATTTTAGGCATTCTGAGACATGTAAAAATAATATATATAAAAATTCATTCTGAGACATGTAAAAATAATATATACAGAATTTCACTTCATTTTTACAATCTTTCAGTCACAAAATTATTTTCAGTCAAAAATGTCATGAGCAAATTCAAAGATATTAATATGCACACAAACTATACATATGAAATAGTTAATTAAGCTTATCATAATTTTATACAGTAAACTATTGTCATAAGGATGTAAAATATTTTACACACTCTTAAAAGAACTATTTCATAAAATAATGTTGATTATAAGTGATCTTAAATTAGTAACAAATATAGGAAGTATCCAATAATAGAATATGTATAGATCATCTTAAATATTGTGAATGATTTTAATCCTTAAATACATTCTTCAAATACATATCTTATCAAATTTAGAATCATAATTTGATTAGCCAAACAAAAATTTGTATTTATTTATTCAAAACTAACTTTTGACTAAATAATATATATTGAACAAACATCAGCTCCAAATTTAAACTTCCTCTAAATACCTCCATTCTATATTCTATTATTATGCTTCTATTTTTCTAATTTCTTGATATGATTTATTACAACTATCCTTCCTTAGAAACTCTTCTGAAATTGTTCCTTCTGTAGTCTCTCCTACTTTATCACTTAAAGCTTTACTAATATTAAATAATTTTATCTTTCTTCATTAAAAGATAACAGCTTGATGAGCCTCATAAACTAATCATTAGGATTATAAAGAACATTGTAACAGAATTGGATTGTAAATTGGCATGGCTTTGTTCAAGACACTGGAATAAGAAATGAAATGTTTATGATCATAATCAGAGTGAGCAATACAAATACAGAAATATTTATACCTATGTTTCATAGGATACACAGTGGCATTTAATAGGGTACACAAGCTTCTTGAAATATTAGGAAAGCTTGATTTATGAGTTATTCATGCAATCAACAAACAGCTTGTATGCGAATAGAAAACAAGTTCAGTGACTCCCCACCCCCCAAAAAAAGAAAAGGAGTATAACACAGATATGTTTACTCACCTTGATTTATTAAACCTGTATAACAAGGGTATTCTAAGATCTACCATGATTTGTTATCAGTGGACGTAACTTTAACAAAATATACTATGTAGATGAGATTGTGTTGATGACAGGTTCAGAAAAGAATACTCAAAGAGCAATTATATGAGGTAGATGAGAATAGCAAAAAGAAAAGACTAACTGTTAACTGTAAGAAGACAATGCATGGTTGTCAGCAAAGGATACAGCCCAACTTCCAAGTTATATATCAGGGATGTCAAAATCAAGTTGGTGCAGAAATTTAACTAGGTAGTGTAATAACAAACAATGAAAAGTATAATGAAAAAATCTGACAGCATATAGGAATAGCTAAAATGCCTTTCAGAAACTGTATAAAGTATTAAGGGTTCAATGTCCTTAGTAATAAAAAATTGCATTAAACTGTTTGGCAAATTCTAATCTCCTATATAGCAGTAAATGTTTGACAATTTCCTCACAGATGAAGAAGGGACTAGAAATTACAGAGATATGGTTCTAATGAATGCTAAGAATACCATGGACATAGCAAATGAGAAAGGAAGAAATTTTAAGGAGAACAGAAACTCAAAAACAAAACAAAAAAAAGAAGAGGACACTGTTAACAATCAGAAAGAGACCACAAAAACTTTTTAGACACATAATGAAAAAACTTAGAAAATTTATCATTCACAGGGCAAAACAAAGGCAAGAGAAACAGTGGGAAACAGTAAGTAACCTATTTGATGAGTCTGAATAAATCACTGGCAGAAAAAGAACCATAATGGCAAAAAGGGTTTGGTAAAAAGCAAGAGCTGCTTAAAGAAACAAGAGAATGGAAGTTGTGGAGAGCTATGATCATTTACATCATGATAGCCCAAAAAGAAGATACGTACAACATTCTCAATACCTACAGTAAAAATATTAGAGTAGTATATATATATATATGTGTGTGTGTGTGTGTGTATACTCATACATGATACACCACCTCACTAAGGTAATATCACCTGCAATAAACCCTGATGTCAAGTCGGTAGGAATATCATAACTTATAGCAATTTCATACCCCCTGTCACTCACATAGTATTCAAACCACCAACTCTGAATTGTGACAATTTAAATCTTATATATTAGCTTTTTTGCCACAAATGCAAAAAAGGATATTATGTTGGAGAAACAGGAATGAAATTCCGTCTTCGGTTCAATAATCATAAAAAAAATATCAGACACATTTCAACCAACCATTTCATAGTGTCGATGACATCAAATACATGCTTTTAGCATCTTCATTAAATATCCAACAAGAAAGATGTAGATCAGAGTTGAAATTTATTTTCAAATAAAATTCATACATTAAACATGGATTTGGGTTTACTCAGAGAATATAATTTCCACAGGGAGACCTCTAACCAACAACAACATTCCTCAGAAGAGTAAGTCCTACTTCTTTGTTTATTCCTTCTTATCAATTGAAATTTATAAAGCATATACAGAGGAAAGAGGTTTTGGAAAATTTGACTCTCACAGGACATATTGAAGAAAAGAGGTCACAGAGGAAAACAGTGCATGACCTACCTAATGAAACTGTGTAAATGGATGACAGAACAGGGGTTAGTAATTTTAACAAAAAGACAAAACTTATTAAGAGCTACAAAGGGCAGAAAATTGTAGAGAGTCATGATTGCCAACATTCTGAAGGGACACAGCACATAGAAGAAAAAGTAAGAAACTACTGAGAGCCATGATGAGATATGTTTATGTTAACCAGCCAAGATATTCAAAGTAATTTTTCTGTTCCATCAAAATTCCTTTTTGTTCCTAGTTTGATCTTTACTTTCTATGTGTGTGTATAACAATCAAACATAATTTATACTAAATTAGCTTTTATATCAAAAGTTAGATATGACCTAAACTTTAAGATATTTATTTTAAACTAGATGTAGATGAACTATCTATAAAATTAAAATCAATTATATAATCTAATACAAAAAATAATGAATATTTACATACTACTGTAAATGCTCTATTTAAAATTGAAAATACATTAATACAAAAACAATCAATGAAGATATTGTTAATGGATGCTAAAAAACAAATTTAAACAAATGTAAATATCTAACCAGTATATAGAAAAATTCCTCAAACTGAAAGTTCAAAAGTATTTGCATACAAGTGGTTTGAAATTTTGTATACATTGATTTGAAATAATTACAGTAAAAATATCTTGTAATAAATAATTATTTTTACTTTATATCTTTGAGAATGTTTTTAAAGCAACTTTATACAAGTAAAAAAAATTGATGGTAAGTAGAGTCAAAAGAACTTTAGTACAAGAATATTTTATGCAAACAAGGAAAACAATAAAATATTTCATTTTATAATTTTTTAACAGTGTAACTGGAAGGACTTTGGAAGTCATTCATTAGATCAAAAAGTAAATTTCATGTTTTCAATTAAAACATTAATGAGAACACCTATAAAGTAGAATTCATGTTTCATTTATTTTTTTTATGCAATATGCATTCTACATATAACTAGAAATAACACTTCAAAATAAATCTACCAACCAATTTATTGCAGTGATTGAAAATAAAGTTATGGAGAAGTTAATATCCAAAGCAAATGCCATACCATAAAAATACTGTTGTAAAATGTATTAAATAAAAGTATAGTAAAGATTGGTCATCATTATTAAAATAAAAGTGATGTAACAAGCCAAATAATTCCATGCCTTAGAAACGATATATCCTATAGACAAGAAGAAAACATTATGCAATTTGAGGACATATTTTAAATATTACATAATTAGCTATGAAAACATAAAAATTGATTAAAACAATTGAAAAAGTATAGATTGAACTTCTTTTTTTAGAATAATCTACTAATATTTCCTAAATATTGGTACATTTTTTTTAGTTATCCTGAATACAGTGAAAGCTATACACTTTCTTATTGCTGATATCAGCATCATAGTATTTATAGTATTACACTGATATATTCTTTTAGAAATTTTAATGGCAATTCTTTTCATTTGCCTAAAAATAAAACTGCATATTATTAAGACTGATAAAAGTAAAACATGTTTATTGTTAGATTCTATCATGTACAAATCACTTTATTTTCTTTTTACTTCATGCAGATTTTATATTATTGCCCATTTATTAGTGACTGAATATATTTACACTTTGGTAGAGTTTTAAATGCACTTAATCTGAAAAAATTTCATATATTTCAAATCAGTTTTCTGTTATTTCTTGTAGCCTAATTATAACAAATTATTTTCCTTTAAAAAAATCCTACTTATCAAGAATAAATGTAAATATAACCTAATTTTTTAAGAAAATAAAAATATTCATTTTACAGTACAAATTATTATTAGAAAATATTAAAAATATTTCATCATTTTTTTTTTTTTTTTTTTTTTACAAATTAAGCTAAATATTTAATCTACAATAACATTAATCTAGTAAACATTTATAACTCATAAAACAATTTCAGAATGGTAACAGTTTATCAATATCAGCTTTTTAAAAGATTTCTAAAAAGAATCAACCGGAAATGTTTCAGGTGCCCATTTTCAGGAACAAGTTATCATAATAATTAAGAAAACATTTTATTTTAGGATACAAATATCAAGTACTGAACCTCTGAATTAAAAATGTTAAACTAAAAATATTTGTGTTCTTTTGAGGCATTCATATGAAAATGGTAGAAATTAGATTGATTTTAACTTTTATGTTAGTAAAATATTTTAAATTGTTTAATTAAAAATCATTATTAATAATGTATTTATATAACATTTTCTATCTTTAATATCGAAATTGTTATACATATTCTGTCTTAGGATAAAATTTTTAAAAATAATATCAGCAGTGTTCAAGTGAAAATAAGCATTATAAATAAAAGTAAGTGTAATGAATGAACATAATGAAATAGATGGACATTATTGAAAGTAAAAAAGAAATAACTAAAAATTACTAAAAAATGTAACATAATTAAAAATGTAACATAATTAAAAAAAAAAAAAACTATTTCAGAATACAATTATCATAATGGTTTGTTAAATATTATGAAATGTTTTCATGTAATTTTCTTGTTAAAAAATGAATTAATTTTTCCTGAGCTTAAATTATATCTATTTTTAACAGCTAACCTGCCTTACCAATTAAAAATGTTTACTAAAGTCAGCTCTCAAGAATTAACTTGAAATTGATATATGCAAAAAAAGTTTGTATATTTTTTGACAAAATTTTGTCTATAAAAGTACTATGTTAGCAATAAAGCTTTTACACATAAAAAATATCTAAAAAGAAAATAGTTTTTGTTTTAGCTTAAAACATTAACCCAATGAAATATACTGTATTTTTTTAATAAATTATATATACGCAATAATTACTTTTTTTTATTTTGTTCTTATTTGTTGCAACAGTTATTTAAAATAATTTTACAAAATTATATTCTAACAGAAAATCAACTAAAAATGAAAAAATATTTCAGCTAATAAAATATTACATTAAATATAAAAACATTATATTCTTTAAGTACTCCTATCACTAAATTTGTATTAGGTTGTCACACATGAAATGATGCATTTTTTGGTTGATTGGTGATCCAGTTGGCTAAGAAAGTTACCTCTTTAGTATATAAAAAAATCTTGACTTATTCATTTTTCTTTCCATATAATTTTTCTTTCAATTTATTGTTACTCATGAGCCTAATGAAAATGATTACAGTGAAACAATGTCAAGTAATCTTACTGTATGAGTACAAACTGGGAAAAAAGAACCATTTTGCATTGAATCATTACATGCAATGAGAAATGGAAACTCTTTGACAACAGTAAGAGAGTAGGCCAGTGGTTAGATGCAAGTGAATCACCAAAACAATACCTCCACTGAGCCCTAAAAGTTAATGGTTACTGTATGGCAGTCTTTCAAAGAGGTTATTCATTATTCATTCTTGCCTTAAGGGAAAACAATAACAGCGACCTTGTATTGTGGAGAAATTGAGCGTATGCACAAAAAATTAAAAAAGAAACATCCTAGATATGTAATAGGGATGGCCCAATTTTGTTGCACAACAATGCATGGCCACACACTTCTTAATAAACTGTCCAAAAGCTGCATAGCCTGAATTATGAAATTTTTCCTCATTCTCCATATTCACCTGATCTCCCTCCTACTGATGAACACTTATTTAGCATTTTGAGCTTTTCATACACAATAAAACATTCTCCAATAAGGAAGAGGTAATCAAAGTATTTGAACTGTTTATCACATCAAAGGATGAGAATTTTTTTAAAGATGGGATCAAGAATTTATAGGTATGTTATAGAACAGTCATTCATCAACATGGTGCCTATTTTAACTAAATAAATTAGTTATTTAACATTTGAGAAGCATTTTGTTCATTTTCTATAGAGTTCATCATTCTATATGTGACAAACCAATAGAACAATAGCAGTTTGTTTAATAAGAAAAAATGAAAAGTATAAGATATTTTATTAGCAATTTCTTAAAAATATTACAAAGAAGAAATTGCCTTATAAGTAGAGATAATTTGTAACCTCAACTTATTTTGATCAGGATTCTTTTAGAAGTATAGTGGATATGTTCAAAATAGGAATTTAACATGATTTTTCAAATAATCTTATTTGGAGAATAAAATGGATTTCTCTGGCAACACTTAATAAGTAGTAAGTAAATTACAAGAGCATATCTCTGAAGACAGAAGTTTAAACTTGAAATTTTAAAATTAATAACCAGTTGGTATCAACAAGAAAAATATTATGTATTATATAATTGAAAAAACTTTGTATTGCAAATACTTTAATCTATATATTTGATAAAATAATAATGCTAAAATTCTCATCTATAACCACTTTAAAAATATCAACTTGAAGATAGACATCTTTGGTTCAAAAATTTAATTCAAAATTGAAGATGTCATCTTGATTCTAAGAAAACATAATTTATGTTTTGCTTAAGAGTTCATGGATTTGAACTATGTATTTAGTGAATCATACCTTACTTGAAAATCATCACTTTTGGATAATATCTAACTTAAATATCTGGGGAGATTTGAAAAGATTTAAAGTTTTCACATTTTTTAAATCTATATTTTTTACTGCATTTTTATATCAAACTATATTTAATGTTTTTTTTAGTTCATATATTTTACTATAATATTTTTTAGTTCATATACACATGGCACACAAATCCTATAACCTATTAGCATCATTAGGGCACCACATGTACTGCAGCCATAGCAGTAGTTGGTGTATCTAAGACAAGATAGCCTAATGAAGCCATTCATAGGTTAAGATTAATGGTCTTCTGGTGGCCATTGCTTGTACTATAAACACACACACACACACATATATATATATATATATATATATATATATATATATATATATATATATATATATATATTAAAAAATCTTGATTTTCTGATGACTGGAAGAAAGGGCATAACTTTGGTTTTTCACTAGAAACTTTTCATTTGTCCATCAGGTTAGCTTAACTATTTTTTTATCTTTTTTGCTTGACCATATAAAATTGACATTTTATATGGTCAAACAAAAAAGATAAAAAATTGGTTAAGCTAACCTGATGGACACAAAGTAATTATTGAGTTTAGTATTGTATTTATTTTATTAATCAAACTCAATGCTAAAAACTTGGAAATGTTTTAAAATTTTCTAGGTTTTATATGCTAAAAGCATATTCTGAGGTCCCATCAATAACCACCAGAAATGCAGTGAACATATCTCTAACTGTCCTTGAGTTTATGCAATGACAGACAGAGAAAAAAGACATTTGATGAATTATAGTAACATATATGAATTAATGTGTGGGTAGCTCAGAAAGAGAGATTAGTTAGTCAAGTTCAAATTCTGGCCAAGTTCATTATAAATACCCTTGGGAAAGATATGAATCCATTTCTTCCCTAAAGGGGTTAAATAGCTGGCCAGACTGGATTCTTTACCCTTGCATGATTATCTGTCTTCGAGAAAGGAAACTGTGAATTCAAAACCAGCCTGAAGGCAAATGGGCTCTATCAGACTATCTTAGGCTATGGCTGCAGTACATGTGGTGCTCCAATAATTCTAATGGGTTATGGGACTTGTGCCATGTGTATATGAACTAAAAAATTATAGTAAAATATATGAACTAAAAAAACAAATATTTTCCAAGAATAAACAAAGATATTTTTAATCAATTTTAGACATTGTAAAAATATAGGTAGACATACTTATATAAAATACAGAGATATAATAACCTTAAATTTAATATTTTTAAGTTATTCAGTAAGTTAAAATTTAAATGCAACATGCCAATTTCAAGTCAACCAATTTGAAGTTGTAGGTCATTCAATCATTTGTAAAATATTTTATTTAAAATCTTTTAGCATATTTAATCAACTTGCCTGTTGCCAAACATTCATTGCTGTCGAACTCTCTGCTTTGGCAGAGAGGAACCCAGACAAAGCTTTGCCACAAGGCAAAGTTTCGTCCAGGGAGGTAGATAGGCCCTGAGCCCGTTTATGCGGGTTCAAAGGGAATATTTTTGGCCGAACCACGCTAAACTGGCCTTGTGCCATATACATCCCTCATGGGGGGGGGGGGCGTTAAATATTAACATATTTAATCAACTACCTAAACTTAATTTCTTAAACATAAGTTTATTATAAAGAAAAGCATAAGCTTCTTTATTGCCAGTAAGAAAAGTTATGTTATTAATATATAACTGATGCAATGAATAACAAAAACTATTAAAGTAGTACTAACAATAAAAAGAGCTTTAATTTTCCAGCTGTCTTGATATGTAGTTACAGTAGCCGTATTAATGAAGTACTTTCAATAAATTGTTAGCCTTTAGTTTGTGAAGTTAAATTTCAGATATTTATTTGCAATGATTACTACTTTGCTGATATTATTGTAATAGATGTTCTGTTATATATTTATGGTTAATATGAGCTTTCCTTTTGTAAAACTTTTTAAATTCTTGGTAATATATATATATTATAATTCTTGGTAATATATATATATTATAAATTCTTGGTAATATATATATATATATAATATTTTTATCAAAGAAAAATTTATATTAGCCTTCATGTTAAAATAATCAATTTGTCTTTCAAAATCATAATTTGGGTTATACAAAACAATTTAAAAATTTGTCCTATTCTAAATTAAATTTTTAAAATTTCATAAACTATTAATAATAATTTTTAAATAAAAACCCTGTATATTTTCAAGATAAATTAAAAAAATTGTATCCTTTAATTTCCTAGTGAAACAATAAAAAGATTTCTAAGATATTTTTTGATAATTAAAAAATATGATCACTAATGATTTTTATCATTTCTGAAAAAAATATTTTATTTAATAAGCTTAAACAATAAAAATTAAATAATTAAATATATATTTTTCTTGGTCATATTCAAAATGAAGCAGTGAAAATGAATGAAATAAGAATGTAAATAAAAAATAATTGAAAGAGATTTTTGGTAATGAAAGACTAAAGAAAATTATTTTAGAGTGTTGTGAAAGCTTGAGTTTTGTTTTATAAACTCCAGTATAAATTTTATTTATAAAAAAGTAAAGGAAACAGTTACAAGCTTTGTACAATTAACACAAATAACAAATTATGAAAATATAAAAATGTGAAAATTAGCCAAAATAAATGACCCATTTCAGTCTATTTTATTTTATTTGTGTTCTTCCAATTTAGATTTATCTTAAAGATAAATGCAATAAATATGCAAGAATTAATGGTATGTGAAAAATTATAAATCCAATTTGGATTTGCATACCACTTTAAAACTGTATAAATGTAATCCTTATTAGTTTACCTTCCATTTTAATGCAACATAGATATTTATAAGCATGTGTTTTGTTAAGCAAAGCTTTAGCAACTTCAAAATGCAAACACATAGAAATACAAACAACAGTGACATGTACATATATACAAATATATACTAATGTGGTAATTTATTTGTCCCTAGTTAAACACCTAGTTACTTCAACACAGTTTATAAGAATACAAAACAGAAACTAAAACATTATAGATAAATTATATTGACATGAATGATTATTTTCAATTAAAGATCAAACTTTTAAATATGTATCTCTATTTTATAGTTTAAATACATATTATGTACAACTTTTTAATATTTTTAAAATTTCATGAAATAAGTAGATAATTTTCAGTATGATCATGAAATAATTAAAAGAATATGGTTTAACTTTACATTTTCATTATAAAGAACCACCAATCCATAAAAAGATTCATGTAAATTTTCTCCTTAACTCACTAACTTAATTTTCTCTAATATAAGCATCGAGAAATTCAATATTATATGAATGACTTTGTTTTTACAGGCTTACATGCTCTACCAATTCAAGGGCTTAGAGTAAACTGGTGAACTCACAATATCCAAGTACTGGAAAGACAAAGACAGATATAAGCTTTTGTTTCAAAACTATATAGATGGCGAAATTGGCTAAATCTTAATATCAATTAGAATATCATATATATATATATATATATATATATATATATACTAGCAGTAGAGCCTGGCGTTGCCTGGGGATGTAACATGTAAAGAGATAGATCAAGTATCGACCATCATAAAGACTGAAAAATAAAATTCACAAAGATTATTGTTTAAGGTGGACAGACACGCATGTCTTAATTAGTTTTATTTTATTTTATTTTTTTTTTGCGAATTGGTCAAACCCAAACTCAAACAAAAACATTGTTTTCAATCGTTATGAGTCTACCGATTGAATAGAATTTTATTATAAACAATTGTCTTGTAAATGAAATTTTTAAAGCATTCTGAATGTAAAAATAAAGAAAAAAGTGTGCAAGACAATAAGAAACACTACCTGCCAAAAAAAAGTGAAGTTTTGTTGAAATCGGTTGAAAAATGTAGGAAATCCGATCCCATATATAAATGAACACACACACACACAAACAACCAACCTGGGTTTTATAATAAGTATAACTCGATATTAAAAAGTATAACTCGATATGAGTTGCCCCCCTTTCATTAATGCCTCTTGTGTTTTCAAATTGATTTTGTGCAAAAACAATTGTGTTTTTCCAATTTTTACGCTGTCAGAACCACCCTGCAAGGTAATTTTTATGAGTCCTGTGAAGTTTTGTTGAAATCGGTTGAAAAATGTAGGAAATCCGATCCAATATATAAACGTACAGACACACACACAATCTGCGTTTTATAATAAGTAAGATATATATATATAGTGCAACCGCTACACACACACACACACATATTAAGTATTATTCAGAAGAAAAATATATATTATTCTAGTTTTAGGAAAATTATTAAAGTATTGAAGAGTAAACAACTTAATTTTAGACATAGAATAAGTTAGAATTGGTTAGCATTTTCTGAATTTTTCCCATAAATTTTTTGACTTTACTTGTCTTTAAAATGATTTTCAATTAAATGCAAAGTTTATTCACGATCACAAATCCTATATCCCCTTAGGGTTATAGGGGCACATCTACTGCAGTCACATCAGCAGTGGTGATTCCTGGAGCGAGACTACCTGACTGAACCAAACCTTCTCCAGGCTGGTTTGAATTCAGAATTTTCCTTCTTCTAGACTGGCTGTCAACCAAAGCTACAAGGTCCAATCTTCCCTGCTATTTACTCATAACATGGGCAGGGGTGGGGGGCAGATGGATTCATACCTTTCCCAAGGGTATTAGCACATGTAATCTAATGTAATGAACTTGACTGAAATTCAAACTTGGCTCTCCAATTCCCCAATCCTAGCCACTATCAATTACTCCACTGTGCTTCAAACAATAATCAAAGTTTATTATGAACTTTAACATTAAACTATTTATATTTCTTCTTCACAGAGTAGAAAAATAATGAAGTTTTCAATAATAGATTTTTTCCTGAATTATAGTAACAGATTGTGCTTCCTCATAAACTACTCAAACAGCTCACACAGAAAAAAATCTTGTGATCATGAGAAAATACCAGTAAATCCAAAATGATATGATTTTGTAAATAATTGTGTTTCAAAATCTATAAGATTTCTAATTAATTAGAGAAATGGAATACAGGTGAAAGTGGAAACAGAATTGATAACAGGTAAAGGAAAACCAAAAGCAGTCTTATATTTGATGATTTGGTGTCAGTGAAATCCTGAAATTTAATGTGTGACTAACTGCTAACAAATAAGTTTTGGCAATCTGACCAGGTATTTAATACAAGTTAGACATTATCATAAGAAGTTTCTTCTAACTTGATCTTAGTGATCTACCTAACAGGAATTTTTTCTTCACTGCACTCAAAAGGTAGGCTTACATGTATGAATAATGTGCAAAAGGTTTTTAGCAGTTTTTGATGGTGACTTTTAAATTGTTAAGAGCTTATTTTATTTGTGGTCATAATTTACCTCCTAACCTTTAATCCAATAAATCTCTTATTGCAAGGCCATTCCTATTATACATTACAGTAAGCATTTTT
The DNA here is from genome assembly GCA_903632075.3 of Acanthosepion pharaonis. NCBI lineage: Eukaryota > Metazoa > Mollusca > Cephalopoda > Sepiida > Sepiidae > Acanthosepion > Acanthosepion pharaonis. The sequence continues at coordinate 176,529 of CAHIKZ030002689.1, read as the reverse complement.
AGTTGTTATCAAGTACAAGCAAAAACAGGCAGAGAAAATTATCAGTTTGTATAAACTTCACATTTGAAAAATAAAACCATATCAATTTAAAAGAAAAAACAATCTTAAAGTTTTCATTTAGAAAAATATTATCAAGAAATTCTTAATACTCACATACAAATCAAGTTATTGATATAAAAAGAAGCAGTATCAAACTTTTAAGTAATATTTTAATGTTAGATATTTTTAAAATGGATCTAGTATTTAAAATTGATAGCTAGTACTAACATGATACAACTTATAGGTATCATTGAGCACAAAAGTAATAATAATAACAATATAGAAGTTATTAATTTACAGGAAGTTAAATTAATCATTGGATTTATGCTTAGTTAAGATTTTTTTTGTATACAACTATGTAGATTTACTATACATGTTTGATACATTAATGCATAAATTTTATAAAACTGTAAAAAATTTACAATAAAAAGGGACTTTAATTTATTTTATGGATTCCTAAATGAAAAAAATTATTGTTGAATATTACTGTTTTATAATTATTATTTATTTTTTTAATTGCATGCAATCAGCTTGAAGCAATATATAGTAATTTTTAAAAATTATTTCCCTTTCCATATGAAATGATGATATTTTAAAATGCTTTAACTTTTGCAGGGACACTGTTTTATATAACAATTTGACTACTATAAAATCTAGTTTTTGTTTTCATTTTTTCAACAAAACCAATCTATTTTTTCACGTTGTAAAACATTTTCTGTACATTAGTTATATTACATATGAATTGAATACAATTTGATATGCCCATACACTGATGGAAAATAAAAATGCAGCACTCTGAAGGACGATGCTGATCTTGATATGGGTACAGCAAGGATGAGTTCAGAGTATGGCAAAATGCAGCAGAACCCATATTTAATGCTGCAGTGCCCTTAAAAATCAAGCCACATCCAGAGCAATGTTTGAAAAATTTTTTTTTTGCTAAAATTAAGAATAAAAAATGTTACATTTTTCTTAATAAGGTGGTTGTGGGGACTTTCCAAGAGAAAAATTGACTAGAGTCCTATGCAGATATATTTTCAAAGAAAAGAGGTAGATTAAAAGCATTTCAACAAATGTTTACAAGTTTATTTCAATCTGCAATATTTATGTCTACTGGAAATGAAATGAACATCATATGTATACACATACATTACATAGTAATAATTTATTTCATTTTAAAACAGCAATACTTAAATAGACTTGTCTCCTCAAAAAGGAAAGAAAACTACATGTACATCAAAAAGTTAGGGATCAGTTTGACATTGTATTTATATTGTAAACAGGACCCCCATTTAAAATAATAGAAAATTAATGTTTTTCAATCCCGACAAATTGCCTGAGCAGAGGAAGTTCTTCTGAATGCTAGGCAACAAAAATTAGTTGCAAAAATAATTTTATCTATAAGAAATTACTAATTAATATTCATGTTGGAAAGTAAAGAATCATTTTACTTTTGTTTGATATTTACTGTACATATTTTTTTTTTGATTTTATGCTGAAAAAGCTTTATATTTTATAGAGTAAAAATCTGGTTCTTTCCACAACATATCCTAAGCTAATAATATTGTGGTGTTTGATTTCTTTTTTGAAAATGTTCCACTGCTAATAATTCTAGTTATCATAATCTATGTTATTTGTCAATAAAAATATTTGATTTCAAAGCATTTTGCTTATTTTTATCAATTTTTTAAAGATTTTATGTTAATATTGCTTTTTACAAATAAAAAACAATATAAATTTTACAAATTCTGAAAAAGATTACCACAGTGCCCTTATTGCCGTGGTGTCCTCATTTTTAAAGGGCCCACCAAGGCAATTTTTCCTACCTCTATCTTAGGCTAAACTCATCCCTGGTACAGTATATGTGTGCTAGTGGGTACTAGATATTCTGATAAAATTTTCAGTTTTCAACCATCTTGTGACATCGTAACTGTCTATGTCTGAGCTTTAGATGGTGATATATGCAGCAATAAGATTTGGTGTTGAAGGAGGTCCAGTACATACAGTTTTCATGCCATGAAAATGCACATAAGCTCCTTTTGTTCAATTAGAACCATTTGAGAAGGATTGCACTGCTGTATATATTGGATATGACACATTGCAACAGGCTAAATGAACTTTCTTATGCCTGTAGATCAAGTTCTGGACAGTCATGTAGTACTGATGTTCCCAAGACTGCTGCACTGTAATAGCAACAGAGGGAGACTGCAATACCCACAGCACAAATAAGAGCAAATATGACTGCAGGAATGTCAACATGATGTGTTGGGGATCATTTACTTGCAGTAAGACTACAAGCATGCAAGACTAGTTAAAATTCAATTTACACCACAACATTGTTGCACATATCTCCAGTGGAGCTACAGGAAGGTTACCTGGGGATCAAATGGTGCTCTGTAATATTCAGTGATAAGAGAAGGTTCTATTTATGTAAGTGATGGTCATTTGTATGTGTGACACAGAACTGCAGAGCAACATTTTCCAGTATGTATTTGTCCATAACACATAGGCCAATAGTGTGAAGTGCCAGAAGTTACAACTCTCTCTCATCTTTGGTTAGAAGGAATTGTGAACAGCACTATGTTCATCAAGAACATTGTTCAACTTGTACTGTTACTACTCCTGGAATGGGAAGGCAGTGTGTTGTACAAACAAGATATTGCCTGCCTGCATGATGTCCATGCTAGTTAAAATGCTTTGCAAGATATTTGACAACTTCCTTAGTCAGCATGTTCCCCACTGAACTCATTCAGTTACTCCCACCTATAACTTTTTCTGTATTTAATCAACAGGTGCAAGAGGCATGGAATAATGTATCACAGGATGGTATTTGCCACATGTGTGACTGTATGTATGAAAGGGTACAGGCCTGTGTTAATGCCCCAAAGTTGATATAGTGTCAATATGGGTTCTGGGCATTGCCAATATACTTCTCATTTGGAAACCAATGCATGTATTGATCTGTATATAGAATCATTTACTGTAATCCAACTATAATACAAATCTTGAGTTAATTGTATTCAGGATGTTATAATTTTAATTTTATTAGGCTTCCTACTTAGTCAAAATTCTTCAAATTTTTATAATTGGAAGAGATAAATAAAAATTTTTATTAAACAGAAATTGACAAGGGGTAAAATATATCTAAAAACCTTTGTATTTCTTTCAATACTGGAGACTAAAGTATTATGTAAAGTATTACTCAAATGAACTATGCATTTTAATAACTGTTCATAATCACATTTATAATGAATTGCCAGTAAATGAAGGGTGCAATCCAACAAGGAAGCCTTGTATTTTATGCATTTTTTAATATATTTTCATACCAAAATACATGAAAACAACATTAACAATGTGATATCCAAGCCAGGCTTTCATCATATACGTATAATCATACTTATTATAAAACCAAGGTTGTGTGTGTGTGTGTGTGTCTGTTCGTTTATATATTGGATCGGATTTCCTACATTTTTCAACCGATTTCAACAAAACTTCACAGGACTACGTAAAATTACCTTGCGGTGGTTCTGACAGTGCCAAAAATTGGGAAAACAATTGTTTTTGCACGAAATCAATTTGAAAACACGATTAAGAGGCATCACTGTTTTGAGAATGAAAGGGGGGACAACTCATATCGAGTTATACTTATTATAAAACCCAGGTTGTTTGTGTGTGTGTGTGTGTTCATTTATATATGGGATTGGATTTCCTACATTTTTCAACTGATTTCAACAAAACTTCACTTTTTATTTTGGCAGGTGGTGTTTCTTATTGTCTTGCACACTTTTTTCTTTATTTTTACATTCAGAATGCTTTAAAAATTTAATTTACAAGACAATTGTTTATAATAAAATTGAAAAATTCTATTCAATCGGTAGACTCATAATGATTGAAAACAATGTTTTTGTTTGAGTTTGGGTTTGACCAGTTCGTAAAAAAAAAAAAAAAAAAAAAAAACTAAGAGATGCGTGTCTGTCAACCTTAAACAATAATCTTTGTCAATTTTATTTTTCAGTCTTTATGATGGTTGATACTTGATCTATCTCTTACTGTTACATCCCTGGGCAACGTTGGGCTCTACTGCTAGTAAATAATAATCTAGTGCACAAGAACTTGCTATGAACAGTGTAACAATCTACTCCATATAGCAATGAGTAGTAAAAACCAACACTTCCAAAAATAGGCTGTAAATTGTTTTCTTTGTATAAATTACACCTTTTTCAAGAAAAAATAATGAGAAATAAGGATTACTAGAACAATATTATAAATCATAATGCTTTTTGTAATTTTGCATGGAGCATATTTTCTATAATACTATGAATATTAAAAAAATTAGTGGAATATATTACTCTTTATTTTTATTATTATGCAAAATAAAGAACAGTTTTACAAGTTTGAAGAGTTAAAATTAAAAAGTCACTTTTAGTCACTTTATAATTTCTGTCCATAAAGGTTAATACTTGATTGAACAACTTCGCCATCAAAATTTATTTCAAGATAATTATAAATAAATCATTAAAATAAAATAAGCAGTATGTGCATGGTTATAATGTTAGTATTAATCATGAGACTTGGGTTTGAATATCACCATGGTTGATTTGTGAAGGAGATAACATCTTGATAATATAGGTCTAGGGTGATGATTCTAGAATGTGACACCATTGGTAAGTACCTAAAAAGCTAAATCATGCATTGACCCAAGCCTTGTGAGTGAAGTACAAAGTCACAGGTCCTCTTTAGGTTTGTATTTTAAAAACTTTGAGTTTTAAAGTTGTATATGTATATTAATTATCTCCATTAAGTATGAACTACTAAGTTTGGCAAGATGTTATACATGCACACAAGGGTAAATAACAGACTTTTATATATTTAATTCATTTTCAGGTTTTTGTATGAACACACCCACACAAATGAACATTATGTTACATTAGTATTTAATTTCAAAATATCACATATATTTATCATATATATTAGTTTATGTATGTCTATACAAATATAAGGTATATGTGGATAGCACAGAAAGTAGAAGGAATAAGCCAAGTTAAAATTTCAGCTGAGTATTTTGTTTCCACTTTTGCACTAATGCCCTTGGGATAGGCATGAATCATTTCTTTTCCCCCAGTTACAGGTTAAATAGCAGAGTGGACAGGGCTCTGTAGTATTGGGTAACAGCCAGTTTAGGAGAAGATCTACTATGAATTTAAAACTGTAGAAAGACAATTTGAAACAACTCCACTATCTTTCTCCAAAAGTTATGGCAATTCAAATAATAAAGACATGAAATCTGTGAAGAGTCTTGATTGCTTATATTCTGAAGGGATATGGCATTAAAAAATACATATATAGGTATGTGTGCATGCATGTATGATTATAATGCTAACAAAGTATATGAAAGAGAACTATGAGAAAATAATCAAAGATGATACATTCAATATAAAAAATAGATTCAGTAAAGATACTTATTTTTAAAGGTTTGACATACAATATGATAAAATATTAACTGTAGCTAAGATGAAGTATAGTGTAGTTAGTAAATCTGCGAATGCATAAGTAATCTTGTAAATCTAATATGCCTTGAAATAAACTGCTTTTAAGCCCATTAAAAGCTATCATGCTGCCAGGAATATATTTCCACCAAAAGCAATGTATTACAATGATTTCTTATTACTTTAAATGTTTGAAAGAAAACATGCATGAAATAACTGTTTCTACTATGTGTGGTCAAGTTGATTTAGATGAGACCAATGAAAATGAATAAAAGGCACATATTAATGAGTAAAGTTATAATTACACAAATATTTTGTAATTTAAAAAATAGTAATAAAAAAATAAATAGTACTATTTAGAAAATTCCAAATACATTAATCATATTCCTCAGTCAAATAATCAAACCATGTTTATTAAAGCTAAAACCTATTCAATGAAATATTATTCTACAGTTGAAGTAACAATGAAAAAAGATGTTTTATAGAAAATTATTTCAAAAGTTTAGCAGTATTTTAGAAGTGAAAATAAAGTAAAATATGTTATTTATTACTTTTCTATAAAATTTCTCATTAATTGTAAGACAAATTCATATAAACTGAAATAAGCCTTAAATTTACCATATCAATTCATACATTAATGTCTCAAACAGTAAAAATATTGTGAGCAGATATTCTTTAATTATATGGTAATGCAGCTTTATGCTAGACTGAGTAAATACTTGCATAAAAATATGCACTGATTAATAGTAAATATTTTTATCTAATAAAAAATAAATCTTCATTTTGTATAGAAATGTTACTCCTATTTGCATATATCATCTTATTATTCAAAATGATTATGCATAAATTAAGAATTAAAGAATTAAGCTGAATGAGAAATGAAAATATAATGATTGACTACATTACTAGATTTGCAAAGCTATTTGGGATGTATGTCTCACTTTTATTTACCTGCATTCTGTAAGCATTCCATGTTCAGCAGTCCTACCTGAACTTTTATTTCCACATTGTCTTCCATTTGACAGCTCCAGGCATAATTACTGACCCACTGACAATTATGCAGAATCACCACAAAAAACAGTTTATACTCAACAGCCATCTTTATCTTGGATACATTAACAAAATAAATTTACAAGAAGATAATTTTAGAAGGTTTGCAAATGATATGTTTTCTATGAAAATAAGTATTATTATAAAATATTATTTTAACAGTTGGAAAAGAAAATTATATTGATTAAAGTAAACTGATAAAAATTACTACTTGATAATTTCTTAGTTCTTATCTTTCTAATTTCAATCATCACAATGTGACTGAAGAATTTTCATAAGGAAACATGAAATATTTTCAATGCATAGATTTAAATATTCAAATAAATTCTTTATTCTGTATCTTGAATAATGAAGAATAACCACTTCAGATAAAAAATAAACTCAGAAATACTAGGAATTACTGTTCTTTAACAAAATTAAACTACTTGGAACAATAGTAAGAAAAACAATATAAACAATTAGTTATTTGTACAATTTTTATATTATGAATGTCAGATCACTATATATATTTTTTGCTCAATAATATAAATAAGTTGTCAGAAGAAAAATAATCATCAGATTGTTGATTTTAATCTCTATTTGAATTTTTCAAAAATCCAATTCATACTGAGTAAAAATTTTAAATGTTTTACCAAAATTCAATGAGAAATATTAAACTTCTTATAATTAAATCTTACAAGGAGATGCTGAAAATTTCTCAAACTGACCAAAAACCCTTCCAAAATAAATTCTGATACTTGGTCATTTGGTCAGATTTGGGGAAGTGGATTGGGGCAAAAACTTTTCAGCCCTTCATGACTATATTCTAAATAATTGAATCATAGAAATATATTGCAATTATGCAAAAAATTAACAAAAACATTAAACTTCTACAAATTCATTTTTAGGATACAATTCTTTATAAAATTTTGTATTCATAATAAATCAGAAAAATGGCTGTTGAAAACAATAAGGAACTCATTACTAATAGTGCATAAAATCCAATCTTTTGAACTTTTTAAACAATAAAATTACACAATTTATTTAATAATACATATTTGTAATAAGACATATAATCAGTTAGAATTTATTTCTAACAACTATTTATAATGAACATAATTACACACATTCTTCATTAAAGTAAACTTAATTTGATATTAGTAGTGAGTTCCAAATGTGGTGAAGCTGCTATGTAGCAATTCTTAAAATCACCATTCAATATCAATAAAATTCATCATTTTCTCTTTTTTCAGTTATCTATTTAAATATAGAAACAGCTGTATAGACAATATAGAAATGTGCAATGAATTGAACATTACGTTTAAAGTTTATTTAAAAGTTATTTGATGATTTCATGAGGCATTTCAGTAATTTTATTCATATGCAATTTGAATAGGCAGTTATAAACTGCTGGAAATCATACAAGTAGATGCAATTTTTCTTCTACTGTTTGAGTATTTCTGCAAATGTTTATTAGGAAGATTTTTTAAGACATTGGAATGTATCAAAATATTGAATGATACAAAATAACATTGAAGATTATAAAGCTGTTTCATTTTAAAAACATTCATACACCTCATCATACAAAGTGTGCAGTAACAGTAGTAACATCCTCGTCATATCAATCATACCTATTTCCTTGGGTATTATACTACTAGAAGGCAATCATGGAAACAACTAAATTGGAGATTGCAGGGATTTGTGCTATACCAGAAAGAAGTATGACAGTCATCTGTTTAAATTTAAATTTTCTCTGAACTACATCATTTAGGAATTCAAAAGCATAAATTTTCTAAAAATAAATCAAATAAAAATTATAGAAGCTCAATCAACATTGAATCATTATATTATTATCTTTAAAATTTTATTATTATTATTAAAATGAATTATTGCAATTTAGAATTATTACATATATTTTAAGTTTTATGAGACTTAATTTTTTTTGCATTTACTACATTTTTAACTGATCCATTCTTTGTTGATGTAAAAAGAATGAAATCAGAATAAAGAATAGCTTTTGAAAAAAACATAAACTTGTGTGTGTCCCATACCTGGAGAGTTTATATTTTCTTAACACTAGACTAGAAAACTTTACATGGTCTAGCAGAGTTCTCATCTTGTAGCCATTTTGCTATCTTTTCCTTGTAATTTTTCTATGCCATATGTTTGTTTACTATCTAACAATAATAGTGGTAATAATATCTTTAAGTTGTTTTAAGATTTTGAGATAAGAAAATAGTCAAATCAAGAACAGAATATATGTAATAATGAAATATGCTATGTTAGAATTTCACTTATGCTGAAGTGCAATTAAAAAATTCTTAAGTTACTGAACACTTACATAAAAATTGAAGTAAAACACTCATCTGTGCCTATCTAAACTGTGTCTGTAAATGTTTTTTCAGTAATTAAGATAATTTAAATTGAGTTAAAATTAAAGACTATTTTTATTTAATTATTTTGAATGTTAATTCATATAATAGAATTAATAAAAATGGAAAACCACAAATACATTTTTACTTTATAAAAAAAAATTAAATTAAAATATTGGTCAATGTTGGGAAGATTTCTTTTAAATTCTCAGGTGATTTAAAATAACTTAAATTAGTTGTATAAAAATACACTGATGACTGCCATAATTCCCCATCACTATAAAGCAAGCATGTAAATCTACTTGTGAAATAGCTGTGCATGTGCAAAGTTGTATGTAAGCAGCCATGTTTAATTGTGCAAAACTATAGCAAAAGAGATGTATGACATACAATACCAACTCAACAATGTCGTCAATATGTCAGTCACATGTCAAAATGTCTAGCATATGTGCATAGCGAGTTAATTTGTGAAAAATAGCACAATGAATATGTGGCTAGTCTCTTTAAATAATGATTAACTTAAAATAGTTAGATTATAGAAATCAGTATGATTGGTGCAAAATACATGTATAAATGATGAATAACATAAATAAAACAGAGGGTAACAAATACATGCTGGGATTGATCAACATAAATAATGATCTACCACAGAAAGAAAATGAAGGAATGAAAATACAAGATGAAACAAAAACATATGGATACAATGACAATACAAAAACATTTTTTAATGAAATGTTCAAAGTGCATGTTAAAATAACTAGCAACAAATCTATATTGAGACAAGAATGGAAGGCAATGTAAAAGGATAGAAGAGATTAAAAATTAGAAAACTGTAAATGATTAAAAAAATGTTTACCTGTAATAGATATTTAAATAAATTATGTAGCCATCAAATAATTCTTTACTGGGAAAGAAACACTGAAATACTCACTTAACAAAAATGGTTGGAATTATTTTAATTTCAGCATGTACAATATACAAGAGTTTAAAAAAAATTCAATATGTTGATTATGAATAACTAGTGATATAATTTGCTCATGTCATCTTTGAAATAATATAAAAACAAATTGTACATGTACATAAAGAATTTATCAAACCAACAGACTGAAATGTTATTTGAAACTAGAACCAATCATAAATATAACTAACATCATGTCTGTGTTAGTGACAATAGCACAATATGAAGAACATAAAGTTTAAGTGGGAACAAGAGCTCACAAAGAGTTGAATGAAGTTGTATGTCATTATCAGTCATATTGTTTATGTAAATATGACTGATATTTTCTTTTCATAATTATTGATACTACAAAAAAGACCACAAATAGGACTGCATACATATTGCGCTAAAAGTAGCATAATCTATCTGGAAATAAAGTGCAAAGCTTACATTTATTTATATTCATAAAGCATATACTGGCAACATGCAACAAATTGATAGGGTGAAAAGAAAAAGGAATATTTTGGTGATAATGACAATAAATAGTAACTGTCAGCAGGTTATCATGCATGGAAATTCTAGTAGAAGCAGGTGAACTTGAAGAATGACAGGACTCAAATCTGTGCCAATGTGCATATCAATAATTGGACAGTGCAATTAAAAATATTCTCGAAGTATATTATTTATAAAAATTTTCACAAAAATAATGGATAAAAATAAACTACATATTCATTGAGTAATAAAACTGGTTGATCTACAATAGAAACATTTGCAAGGTGTAAAATTTACTTTCTGAAGTTCTGAGATTATACATTATTTATTTCATATATTTTTCAAAATATTGGCTTTATCTTTATTTTAATCTGTTTTAGCCAATACATTCTTCAGCTTTCTTCGGTATTTAGAATTTACTTAGGAAAAATAGTACTGCGATAGATTTGATGCACCATAAAGCTAAGAAAAGTTAAAGAATGTATCAGGTAAAAAGTTATGTTGAAATCATAAAAACAATAAAAATGAAGGACAATAATCTGAAAAATATCTGTAATAATGAAACATTTATGAATTTGTTAAAACTATTATTCCACCTTTGTTGCTTCTCTTATAACTGAATGCACAAAAGTAATAATAGTCCAAAGAAACACACAAAATATTTGATTAATAATTCTTTCAGAATACCTGAATATTTGAGTATTATTACATTTCTTCATTCTTTGAAACATTAGAATTTATACTTTTGGCTAAACAAAGGAAACTTTACTTAATGTATCACAGATCATATATTTATTCTTTGTACATAAGTAGAATATAGCATAAGTGTATTCATATTTATTATATTCAATGAACTATTGTAATGATATTAAACATTAAAGAACATTAGATTATGACTGTACAATATTATTGTAATTTTGATGTTGATTTCTTCAAGTATTTAATAATTAGATTACAATGTTTTATCATTTTATTACAATTAAAAAATTAGTACAATCACTATTTTGAATCATGTTCATCAGTATAAACTAAATAATTTAAATAATTCAATATCAGTCAAGTTTATTAACAGATCATCTTATTTAAATTAATTGGTTATAATATATAATCATCTGGAATAATGTTAAAGCTTTTTAATTAAATTAAGTGCACCATCAGAGAATATGGAGTTAATACTGTCCAATGAATATGCAACTGTTTTATAAAAGCAGCATTCAGAAAATTTGTAGGTAGTAAAGCCTAACTATAACATGTTCTAAAAATAGAAGGAAATATCATGCCCTTTGCCTTCCAAACATTAGTTACTGCACCACTCAATTACTTCAAGACACAAAAAAGCAATAATTATAATAAATCCAATTCATTTATTTAAACATTCTCTATTCAACTGTACAATTGCCGCTGCACGTGATCAAACAGGCTTACATAAATAAGCATGTCTCTGATTCTATTTACATGTTGATTTACAAACAGCATTAATTATGAAAGAATAAAGCCAAGAATTTAACTTTTCTTGCATCATTTACTGTCATTACTATCAGGCCACCTGCTTCTAATAAACATTGTCATAACCCCAGTTTGCAAAATATATATAACTTGAAATTAAAAGAATCTGAATAATCAATAAAATAAGTTATAAATAATTATTGTAAACGTTTTTACAGATTGTAATTTAGTTAACTCACTTTGTTTCATTTTAAACTATTCAAAATAATTATAAAATTTATTAAAAGTAATACTTGGGAACCATGTTTACATAATTTACTTTAAATATGTTTCTAAATGTATTTAATTTTTTCAGATTTTTATTATAAAAATTGAATAACAAATTATTTTTTCAACATCATGTCTTAAAACTAAGTATATTTCGAATGGAATCTACATTATGATACCAAGACAGGCCAGCCTGTCAATCATATATTTTATACAAAAGGAAATAAAAATACAAAATAAAATATTAATTCTTCAGCAAAATAAATCAAATGTATTTGGCTACCTTAGAAATATCCTGATTATAACTGAATGTCAATATTTAATTTATCTAAAAGTATGAACTGTCATTATAAAAAACTAAGAATTTCATTTCAATCATGTTCATATACATAGATATTAAAGTACTTTATGTCAGGGTATAGTGTAAACTATATTACAAGAAATTGATGCCTTCTCTATATACGCAAAGAAAAACCATGCAGTTACACAAGAACGAAAATTGAGGGTCCTTAAACCTAAAATAAAATAAATAACAGATCTATTTTTATACAAATAGAAAGAAAATTTTCTTATGTAAAACTGAAATAATAAATTCATAAAATAAAGTTAAATACTGATGCAAAATAATTAAATTATAAAAACATAACATATTAATTATAGAAAATGATAAACAGGCTGTCTACTGGAATTACCTTCTTTCTTCATTACAACTTTACATTTCTTACCTTCAGTTAGATTACTGGGGTGATAACAGCTTCTAATATATGAGTATTTTACAAAAATTCAAAATAAGCAAAATTTTGTTAGCCTGATGATATTTCTGTGAATTATACCATGCATAATTTTTGGGCAGCAATCAGCACAGCAGTATAATCATTGTTGGAAGTTTGGATGTTTCTTTTCCTGAATATTATGACTGCCATAGACAACAGAAAAAACAGCACCAAAAACAGCAACCAAAACTTAAGAGCCACGCCATGAATCGAATCAACATCATTGCCATAATCATGGCCAAGAGGAAGGTCTGCATGCTGGCATCCTCAATATGTGCGGATTCCCCACCTTCTGAGGGAGCTGTTTGAGTAGTTTCTTTTTCTACTGTTGTTTCTGTAACTGTTTCAACAGTCTCTTCAGTAATTATAGTTGTTTCTGTCTTCTCAATCAAAGGGCTCACTTCAGCAACAGGTGGAGATTCTAGATAGGGAAGGAAATAGGGAAACATGCTATGAATAGTGGGGAGTGGCCAGGATGCATTTCATCAATATTTCTAGATGAACAGATAATACATCATCATAAAGACTACCAACTAGATATTGTCAACTATCCAATGTTTCCATAAATATCATTATTGAAACCCTAAATGAATATAAATTTTTTAATATTTTTTGTAAGCAAAAATTTGAATTTTCAAATTTGAACCTAGAGGTTGTTTACATTCAAAATTATTGAAACCCTATACGAATATACATTTTTTAATTTTTTTTGTAAGCAAAAATTTGAATTTCCAAATTTTAATCTAGAGATTGTTTACATATAAAATTATACGTTATAAAAATACAATAAGAAGTGCAACATTGATATTTTTTAAATTTCCATTAACCTAAATTAATATCAAATAAAAAAGAGAAAATTAAGAGACAATTTATACTACCATTGCACTTCCATATTAATCTTAGTCTTTTCAAAGACAAAAAGCTTATTCTGAAGTTTCTATTAATAAATAAACTACCACAAATACCATGAAGTTTGAAATAGTAGTGTTGATTTGGCAACCATCTAAACATTTTTCTAGAGCTTACTATCAACATGTAACCCTTGTGGTTTGATGGTATACTTTATGTATAAAATTTTTGTTATTTATTAGATAAATAGTATAAAAGTTACTGACCTCAAAGTTAAGGCAGAATAACAAGTGTAATCTATAAAACATTAATAGAGATATTTCATCTTGAAGATACTTTTAATATCTCATTCTCTTTCTCTAATTATCTTATTTTGTTAATAAGCTGTTTATTTAATCAAAATATATATTCAGCCTAATAACTGTAAAAAGTTGTTACATCCATTGTCAACCTTGATAGGAGCAACATACATACTCATCCTCAGTACAAGCTCAATGAATCTCGTTATTAGTTTTCAGATTCCTGATAGAAATAGGTCAGTTCAGTTTAACTTAATTCAATACTGACCCATATATAGGTTACAACTGGTTTTAATAATTGCCTTGAGTATGAAAATTTTAAAATACTATATTTGATATTTGGGATTTTTATTTTTGATATCTTTAATAAATTCAAAAATTTAATATATTTTTTTCTTATTACCTTGATGAAGTTATCTTATTTTATAAACAACTGGGAACTAAATACATAGAATATGTATAAGAATATAAAAATTCTAAATAAGCAATCTCTGTATTGCCAAAAACCCATTTCATTTATATTGTATGTTTATATTATTAATACTACTTAAACAAAAATAACAATAACCTTTATAAATCAGTATATTTTATCAATTACAAGTCCATAAAAATATATATACCAAAAATGACATATAAGTATTTAAGAGTTAGATGGATTAATAAAGACATAGTTTTTCTAATGTTCATGATTTCCTTATAAAAATCTGTATTACTGATATAAAGTAATGAACTCAGCATAAAATTTTCACATATTTTTTAAGAAAAGTTTTGTTTTTTTTCCTTAAGTACATTATACCTGATAATGTTCTTCCAAATAGCTAAATATTTTCTGCCATGAATTATTTGTTAATCATACAAACCATTTGTATAAAGCAATAATTAGAGGCCAGGTGTATTAAGGAATTTATAGCAAGGCATTATCTTTCAATTCAAGGGTACAATAACTCACATCAATGAACAAATCATATTAAGTTTAGGAATGCACATTTATAACAGGTAAAAACATTTGGTAGGACATTGTAAATATAAAAAATAAAAAGAATTGCAGGCTGGATTTCGTGCTGCAGAAGACCATCTCCTCTTTTATAGTTACCTGATTTCTTAGCTTCCCTCTGCACATCTACACTGACCTCCAGCTTCTGAAACTCCTCTTTTATTTCTCTCTTCTGCTGTTCACTCACCACAGCTTTCTGCACTTCAAATTCATAGTCACTACCTGCTGGTGCTAAAGAAAAATAGTACAGTTAAGAAACTTAAGAAAAAATTTACATTAAATTTAGTCTATAAAACTATTCTATACAGATTCATATTTTTAAAGCAATTTAATTATTTATGTACAAATTTTCTTAATAATAATCCCATCAGTGGAAATCTATAAAAAAGTAAGTATAATATTAATTTGAACAAGTATAAAGCATTAATTAATACTAAATTAATTATATCCAGTGACTAATCATACAAGAAAGTAATGTACAACTGTGATAGAAGTGAGGTAATCACAGAAAATACATTTAAGAAGAAACATGAAAACTGATTAAAAATTAACATCCATCTGTCCAATTCCAAAAGCTAAACAGGTAATAAAACCAATATACTTTTCTTACTCTTGAAAACAATATTCTTATTATAAAAATATATTTGTTCTCTTTTTAATATAGAAATCAAATCAGACAAAATAAATGCAACTAAGTTTCATAATGCAAAACAAGTTAAGCATGAGATGATAAAGGATAGCTCAACTACACTGTTAAATAAATAGATTAGAACTTCTAAACCATAAAAATAATCCACAAATCATAAATGTTGACCTGTGTCCTTAGTGAAATCTCTAAACAAACTTTTTTGTTTTAAGCTTAGGAATAATCCTCCTTTAAACCTTAAATATAAAGTTGAAGACTGGAAAGAAAACACCAGATTCATTTTGAGTATAAATTAAAGCAATCTAAAAATAAAAATGGCAGAACATATTTTTAGTATACATAAAGAAAATATATAGATGCATATTTTCAGCTCATAGCAAAACTTTTTATCAAATTAATAATACTGAATTAGGTAAAAAATTCTGCTGATGCTTCACTATTTTCTACTATTAAAGTACAAAATTTTCATTGTAGTCTATAATACAGTATTCCCCCTTTATCTGTAGGGGAGTATGATAATGGTAATATGATAGAAGATTCATTCTTGCTGTAGATATTAGCAAACTTAGCAAACAATTCTTCTTTCTTTATTAAGTTGAGAATTTTCACTTTTCCCTACTCCTGCAATTTGGGACTATTATTAAGTAAAATTTATAAATTATTTATTTCTGGGGTTGATTGCAGCTAACTGAAACCATACTGAAAATATAACAGAACTTTTTAGAAGTATGCCGTATCTAATGGATGGAACTTGTTTATAAAATACACTTCTTACAAAAATGATTTCAAGTTTCAAATGTCTGAAGGAATAATTCTCCAATCTTAATCTAGTAAAAAAATATGTAGAACATAAGTACCTTAGCATTAAAGAAAGTTTTATCTTGAAGTCACAAAGATAAACATGAAAAAAAAAAGTAAAATAATACACAATAAACAGTAAATCTACAACAAAGCTCAACATCCTTATGAA
Organism: Acanthosepion pharaonis; assembly: GCA_903632075.3. NCBI lineage: Eukaryota > Metazoa > Mollusca > Cephalopoda > Sepiida > Sepiidae > Acanthosepion > Acanthosepion pharaonis. The sequence goes on along the minus strand of CAHIKZ030002689.1, from coordinate 159,930 downwards.
AAGAGATTTGATTTAAAAACATGGTATTAATTTGATAATTGATGCAAAGACAAGAAAATATAAGATGCTGTGATTAAAATGATTAAAAGTGTCAGTGGTAACAGTTCAAAGCTTACATCTAAATATATCTATGCACAACTACATTTCATTGCAAATAACGAAAAATAAAACATCAATAGTTTATTCAGAAATAAAGAGAAAAATAAGAATGTTTCACATGCTTTTGCATTTGTTCAGTTCTATAAATAATTATCCTTGTATAAGCAAAATAAACATAAAAAATTAAAATTGTTTTTCCTACACATATTTACAATTAAGAAAATAATTATATATTTCTGAATGTTAGAAATTCAAATAAATTATTTCGAAAAACAAAAAATTATCCAACTACATATAATTTTATATAAGCTGTGTAAATGGATCATTTTTCTATATCATTGAAGATCAAAACAGTTTACTTTTATAAATTATTGTAATTTAGTATAATATACTAAATTAGAATAATTAATCCTATTTGGATATATGGTATAAGAAACTTGAAAATTTTTATTCCAAACAAATGATAATTTAAAAAAATCTAGTAAGTAATTTTTTTAAATTTTACAGAGAAAAATCTCTTTTAAATAACACAAGAGTATTTTAATTCAATATCTGTTTTGTTAAAAAGGTAATGTAAAGTCTCTTGTTCAATATTTGATTTAAAGTAATTCCTTCAAATGAACTATTAAGATTTCATTTCATATACTGATAAATTAATGATATAAATTCTATATTACATGCATGATTTTTCAAGTTAAAATCATTGATTCTGCAAATAAGTGAAATGTATTAATGTTAGGTAAGATTTTAACCCTTTCACCGTTGAATTATTCTCCAGCAGACACAAAAATAAATAAGAGATGAAAAATATAAATCTCCATTGAATTTTGAAATATTAATTGATTTTGATTTGATCAAATTTACAATTTTGATTGAATTTTCTCTTTTATTTTCTTACATAAACAAAATAACTGCCCTAGCAGCTGAAGAGCAGTCCAGCGTTGTAAGGGTTTACTCACCACTACAACATTAGTAGTGGAGGTGATTAACATAATAACAGCAGTTAGGGAAAAATCAGCCCATTAAAGAGCATGCTCATTAGATTGGTTGTAACTGTTATATCAAGCAATTTGCTTCCTTTTTTTTTTTTTTTTTTTTTTTTTTTTTTTAGATAAAATGCAGCAAGGAATAATTTGGGCAGTGAAAAGCTTAAAAATGAATAAAAAAAAATGAATATTAATTTGATCTAAAAAAGGTAATGTAAAGTCACTTGCACATATTATTTCCAATATAGTCATAGTATAAAAATATAGACATGTTCAGAATGTAACATTCTAAAAACTTTGAAATAGAACATACAAAAACTATAACTATTAAGTTTATTAACTAATATACTAGATTATGATCAAATTAAACTTTTATAAAAAAAAAGAAAAAAATGCAAGCATATAAATGAAGCAATGAAAAAAGTATTTTTGAAATTCTTATCCAGAATAGGTTTATATTTTGAAAACAGAGTACCAAACAAAAGAAATTATAAAAAAAATATTTCTTATTTTAATTAATTTATTCTTATGGTTATTATTGACATGTAATCTTTTCAGGGTTTTTTTTTTTTTGTACAGTCTCTGTATAATTTCTAAAGAAAAAAAGAAAAGTTATTCAAGCAAAAAACCAGAAAAAGAATTCAAACAAAGAATCTAAAAAATAGAATTCTTACAAACTAGAACTAATAACTAAACAATATTTTTCTGGGTTTTTGGTAAAATGTTTTATGAAAAAACAAAAGATAAATTAATTTTAAACATGAAATATAATTAAAAAAAAAAGAGAAAATAAATTGCAATTATGAAAAAAAATCATTGAATATTTTTATTCTTTTTAATTTTCTCGTGACAATTTTATATTAGGATATCCCAAATGGACAAATCAGGGATATATAAGAAACAATTTGGTACTATGGCTCCTGTTTAATTCATTATTAATTGGAAAAAAGAAGTAAATATTATCATAGTGCAGATATTTGGCGCAAATGTGCAAAAAGCATAAAATGAACAGGCAAGCAATGAGAAATGAGCGCATATTACTAATACATTAGCACTGGGACTTCAGTGCAGATGCATAACATTTTATGGACAGGAGCTGAAAAATAACATTAGCACTAATGGTAGTAGGCATATTTTTTTAGAAGTAAAATAAAACTTCCCATACAATTTAAATAAAAAAATAAATGAAAATATATTTTAAAAAATCTGCATAAGAGTAATGTATGAACATTTTCTTGTGACAGAAAATGAGTTTTTCAACCCCTTAATATAAATAGCTTAATAAATTGAGTAGGTTTTCTGCTAACAATTAAAAATATTCTTTTAAAATGAAATACTTATTTATTGTATCAGTTTATTTATTTTTAATATTCTTATGACTAAGTATTTCTGTAGAATTTGTAACTCATTTCCCTGTTTAATGATATATATTTTTATAGATTGTAACAAATAATTTTAAATAGATTTCAAAACAATTCATAGAATTTTATCAAAAATTGTTGCTTTTCTATTCTTAGCTGTGTAATTTTTTTTATAATAAACAAAAATATATAATATACATTAGCATTTAACAAAAACTTTCAACATGTTTTCTGATGACACATTTTTTCATACATACATACACTCATTTATACATGAAGCCCAAATAGAAAGGATGAAAAGGAAGGAAGTAACAGCAGGTAGCCAGGCTGACAAATAGTATAACAAGCTCAAAAAGAAATAGGGGAGAAGAAAGATTTTTACACACACTTTTGTTATTTGTCTATATGGGGTTACATTTTTACTTGGATTAAATTTTTAAAAATCATAAAACAGAAAATCACTGGGGAGATGACTGAGACAGTGAGCCTCTTTTACCCATAATTTCCAGTAAAACATTATTTCTATTTAAACTTGATAAAATTGAAATTATATCCATAATTTTACAACAGAAACTTCTTTTGGTATCATTTTACTTAATTTCAAGTAAGCTGAAATTTTATTTTGACTCTATTTTAAACAAGAGGATATTACCAACATTTAAATGAAAATGATTATATATTACACTTTGATCCTAGAAAGGAAAAAACATTGAAAAGAGGATTTGAAAGTTGCACTTTGATTATTTCTAAAACAAACTTTGTAATTATATTTTGTTTAAAAATAGGATTTTATTAAGATACATATTTATTAAAAGTATTTATTTAGTGTATTTTTATTAAGATACATTCAAGTTTTCAAATAGAACAAAACAGTGGTTATCTTGAGAAATTTATAATCACCAGAAATATCATACCATAAAGAACTTTAAACTGATTAGATAACATTAAATTTTCTATGAAAATGTATATCTCTTTACTCATTATTTATGAATAACTGTGAAAATAGTTACAGTGTTCATTTATAGAAATGATATTTTTTAGCATACAATTACAGCAATATATGAGCTGTGAAGTTTGCTACATCGTAATTACGCAATTTTTTAAACCTTATTCAAATACAGATAATAGACATATTTATCAAATTCAAATAAATTCAAAACTTAACAAATATGAAAGCAACAAATTTTTTTTTGCTTACTCCTTATAAACTAAAATTATTTAGTTGGAACAAAAGTTTGTTGCATTTTTCAATAGTTGGCATTTGAACATTGGATTTCATTTCATGTGATTGAAATATTCTGAAAAGTGATATTTCAATACATCTTTCTATATGATTTGTGTGTGGATTGTAAATTTTAAATGTTTTTACTTTAAAAGTGAGAATGTAGGATAATGAAATGTGTTTTCATCATTTGATGCTCTTTTATTTCTGGAAAGGAAAAAATGCTATACAAACAGCAAAAAAGATATGTGCCATTTATGGAGATGGAGCTATAGTAGAGAGTACTGTTCATAAGTGGTTTGCTAGGTCCAGAAGTGGAAACTTTTTGAGGGAGGTAGCAGAGGGAAGGAACTTGTTGAGAGCTGCAAGGGATAGAGGGGGGTGGAGAGCCATGATCGCCTACATCCTGAAAGGACATGGCACATAAAAAGAAAAGCATCTGGAAAACAGAGAATGTTCCAACAGGCCTACAGTCATTGAAAATGACAAAATCACAATGCTGATTGAAAACAATCCAGGTGACATGATATGAGACATCATAGAGATACCCTGCTTATTTCATAAGAATGTTGTAAGGTACTTGAAAACACTTGGATATATGAATGGCTACAATATATGGGTGCCTCACAATTTAACAGAAAAAGATTTAATGGACCACATTTCTATCTGTAATTTATCTGCTCAAGCACAACAAAAACAAGCCATTTTTAAAAGAATGATCACAAGTGATGGAAAATGGATTGTTAACAACAATGTGGCATTAAAAAGGTCCCAGTGAAAATAAAATGAGTCACTGTTAATCACTCCAAAAGCCAGTCTGCATATGAATAATGTGATGCTGTGTATCTGGTGAAATTGGAAATGCATTGTGAATTACAAGTTCCTTCTGCAAAATTAGGTGTTGAATTCAGAAAAGTACTGTTTCCAATGGAACCTATTAAAGACAGTAATAAATGAAAATCATCCAGAATTGGCCAACTGGAATGATGCTGTCTTCCATCAGTACAACTCCTGGCCTCACATCTCTCTGGAGACCCAGCAAAAATTGGTAATGCTTCACAATGTCCTTGCAATACACTTGCTGTGCTCACCTGAATTTATACCTTCAGATTACCACATATATCAATCCCTACAAAATTCTCTTCATAGAAATAACTTCCATACTCTGGAGACCTGTAAAAACCATTTAAACCAGTTCATCATCTAGAAAGATGTAAAGATCTGGGAGGATGGAATCATGAAGCTGCTTCAAAGATGGCAAAAGATAGTGGAACATAATGACACATAAATGGTTAAATAAATCTATGTACAGATATTTAAATAGTCTTTGAGATTCACTTAAAAAATGTTATAAACATTTGTTCCAACCCAACTCCACTGTTTTCAAAATGCTTTAATCTTTATAATAATTGGAATAAATATATCCAGATGACATAAAAAATCAAAATCAAGTTAATAATTCATTACAAATGTTGAATAGTAAAAGTTTGATAGAAAGTTTACAATATGCATACCACTCACTACACATTGATTATGAATATTATAACAGTAAGAAAAGCAAGCCACAATACAAAAGCAAAATGAAAAAGAGGTAGAAAAAAGACTTTTCTGCTGTCTCAAAACAAACCACTTTCTAGGAAAATTTTAGAGCATGGTTTGATCTGAAAGTTATTTTTAAAGATTATTGACAGATCAACAGAATATCACCATTAAAACCACTATATTTCTAGTAAATCAGAATATTAGAGGAAATAAAATGCTAAATATTCTGTTGAAATTAAGTTCAGTAAGTTTACATTAAATTTTCAATTAGCTAAATTAATAGTAAATATTTTGAATAATCTAACAGAGCCAAATCATACAAGCAAGAAAACAGCAAGTAGCAAAGCACAATGGAATTCTGGTAGGAAATTTTGATCTGGGCAACAGCACATTCTGTCAGGGTTAACATTAGACAAAGCTGCTAATGTATATTAAAAAAGCCCATTTTTATTTTTTTATTTTTTCCTTTTACTTACGCAGAACTGTTACATATGCAGTTGATATAAGTGAACCAGCTTCATTTTCAATCTTGACTCTGTATTCACCCTCATCTTCCAGGATTGCTTGTGTGACAATAATCATTGTTCTCTTTTCTTCAATGATAATCTTGAATTCTTCAGTGGATTCAATTAGTTCATCCTCAAAGAACCATGAAATTCTTGGTGCAGGATATGCATCGAATATGATTTCCAGAATAAACTTTTCACCTTCACAGATGCATATATCATTAAAATCTTTAACAATATTCAGTCTAAAAGATTCCTTAAATTTTGAAGATACTTCCACAATCTGTTCAAAATCTGGAAGTTTCTTTTGAATTTCGCTAGATTTATCAACACTAACTCCTTCAGCACTAACAACAAAAGACTGGCTTTCAGTAATAACATCTTTCTGAACAATTTTAATACTTGGCTCACCAACAGAAATATCTAACTCAGTACCTTCAACAAAAGGCTTACGAGTAAACTTGATTTCTTTCTGGAATGTTGCCGGTTCAGGCTTTTTCTTGGTTTCTTCATCAGATGGAAGTATATCAACTGTCTCAATTGATATTGTTTCTCTTTGTTTTATTTCAAAAACCTCTGGACTTTTGCTGACTTCAGCTAATGAAATTTCATCTTCCTTAATTTCCATGATATCCCTTTCAGTAACTTTGTAAGCTTCAGATGAATCTGGAAAATCTGTGTCAGTAATGTCTTCAATGGATACAACTTCTCTGGTCATGTTTTCAGTCAGTATAGTATCCAAACTTAAATCAAACTTTACTTCTTCAAAAACTGGTTTTGAATCAATAGTTATTCCTTCTTTGAATACACCTTCTTCAACAACACTTGACTCAGGAACATCTACAACTCTGGTAGATTCCCCTTGCTGAAACATGACACTTTCTTTCTCTTTAGTCACAATTTCTGTAATTACTTTATCTGTTTTTGTAATTTCAATTTGTTTTTCTGGAGAAATCTCAAACTGAACTTCTTCAAACACTGGTTTTGGTGATATTTCTACACCTTCCCTGAATACTGCAGTTTCTTCAACAGTTTTTTCTTCTTCCTTAGTCACAATTTCTTTAACTACTTTCTCTGTTGTTGTGATTTCAATTTGTTTTTCTGGAGAAATCTCAAACTGAACTTCTTCAAATACTGGTTTTGCTGAGATTTCCAAACCTTCTCTGTATACTGCAGTTTCTTCTACAGGTTTTTCTTCTTCTTTAGTTGCAATTTCTGTAATTACTTTATCTGTTTTTGTAATTTCAATTTGTTTTTCTGGAGAAATCTCAAACTGAACTTCTTCAAACACTGGTTTTGGTGATATTTCTAAACCTTCCCTGAATACTGCAGTTTCTTCAACAGGTTTTTCTTCTTCCTTAGTCACAATTTCTTTAACTACTTTCTCTGTTTTTGTGATTTCAATTTCTTTTTCTGGAGCAATCTCAAACTGAACTTCTTCAAATACTGGTTTTGCTGAGATTTCCACACCTTCTCTGTATACTGCAGTTTCTTCTACAGGTTTTTCTTCTTCTTTAGTCGCAATTTCTGTCATTACTTTATCTGTTTTTGTAATTTCAATTTGTTTTTCTGGAGAAATCTCAAACTGAACTTCTTCAAACATTGGTTTTGGTGATACTTCTACTCCTTCCCTGAATACAGCAGTTTCTTCAATAGGTTTTTCTTCTACTTTAGTCACAATTTCTGTAATTACCTTCTCTTTTTTTGTAATTTCAATTTCTTTTTCTGGAGAAATCTCAAACTGAACTTCTTCAAACACTGGTTTTGGTGATATTTCCACACCTTCCCTGAATACAGCAGTTTCTTTGAGATGTCTGTCCTCTTCTTTTGTCACAATTTCTTTAACAACTTTCTCTGTCTTCGTAATTTCAATTTCTTTTTCTGGAGCAATTTCAAACTGAACTTCTTCAAACACTGGCTTTGGTGATACTTCTACACCTTCCCTGAATACTGCAGATTCTTCAACAGGTTTTTCTTCTTCTTTAGTCACAATTTCTTTAACTACTTTCTCTGTTTTTGTGATTTCAATTTGTTTTTCTGGAGCAATCTCAAACTGAACTTCTTCAAACATTGGTTTTGGTGATATTTCTACCATTTCCCTGAATACAGCAGTTTCTTCAACAGGTTTTTCCTCTTCCTTAGTCACAATTTCTTTAACTACTTTCTCTGTCTTTGTAATTTCAATTTCCTTATCTGGGGCAATCTCAAACTGAACCTCTTGAAACACTGGTTTTGGTGATATTTCCACACCTTCTCTGAATATTGCAGTTTTTTCCACAGGTTTTTCTTCTTCCTTAGTCACAATTTCCTTAACTACTTTCTCTGTTTTTGTAATCTCAATTTCTTTTTCTGGTGCAATCTCAAACTGGACTTCTTCAAACACTGGTTTTGCTGATATTTCAACCCCTTCCCTGAATACTGCAGTTTCTTCAACAGGTTTTTCTTCTTCCTTAGCTACAATTTCTTTAACTACTTTCTCTGTCTTTGTAATTTCAATTTCTTTTTCTGGAGCAATCTCTAAGTGGACTTCTTCAAACATTGGTTTTGGTGAGATTTCAACCCCTTCTTTGAATAGAACAGTTTCTTCAACAGCTTTCTCCTTTTGTTTTGTCATAGTTTCTTTAACTATTTTATCTCTTGTTGTTACTTCAATTTCCTTTTCAGGCTTAATCTCAATATGCACTTGCTCCAGTTTTGTTTTAGGTGATATTTCTGCAGTTTGTTTGAATGTTGTTTTTGCAGATACCTCAGTAACTTTACTTTCTTCTTGTAAATTAATATCAAATTCAACTTTTTCAGAAACTTTTTGTACTTTATCCTGAATGGTCTTAATTTCAACTTCTTTCTTAAATGTTTCTGATGGTGCATCAGTAATTATCTGGATTTGTTCAAGCTTTTTGATTGGTTCTGTTATAGCAATATCATGATGTGTAACTTCACATACATCAATGTTAATATCACTTTTCTCTCTTTTTTCTGTTTTGATATTCAATTCTGTTTTAAACTGTTCTTCAAATTCTACAACAACTGGCACATGTTCAGCTAATGTAATATCATGATGCAAAACTTCAGAAACTGAAATACCTCTTTCAACTTTCTGAACTTTCTCAATTTCTTTTTTAGTAGAAAATATATCTATTTCAACAGGAACATACTGTTGACATTCTTCATAGTCTTCAGAGCTTTCATCAGAAGGCTCAAATGCCTCTTCAAATGCTTCAATTTGGTCTGGAGCTTCTTTAATATTAATTTCTTCATTAATATCAGCAATTAAAATTTCTGGGGAATCATCAATTAATAATTCTGCAACACCAGGAGATGGTTCTTTTGGAACAATTAATAGTCTATCCATCTCAGTAATTTCTGGGAGTTCTTCAGTACAAATAGATCCTTGACTAATAGCAAGTATTTCTGTACTTGAAGATTTAACAATTTGAGATAAAGGAGTCAAAGGATTAACTTCTTTTATCAATTTTTGCAATGTTTCTGACTCAACATCTCCTTGAATTTCATCAACTTTTATCTCAGTTAGATCAACTGATATTCGTTCACTGACACCTTCTGATTGATCAACTTCTGCAAAAGGCTCAGTAGGAGATTCTTCTCGAGGAACAACAGCAAGAATTTCTAAGATCATATCTTCAGACACATGTTCCACATTTATCTGTTGCTTTTCTGATAACTCACTCAGTTCTGTGCATAGAGATTTAACAACTTCAGGTGTTGACTCAATTGGTGATGGTTCCCTAGGAAACAAACCTGTATCTTCTGCTTCAAGGATTTCTGGAACCTGATCAACATTTTGAATGCTTTTCTCAGTTATAGCATGTTGCTCAATGTCTTCTGGCTTAACAACATCATGTGATGGCTCTGTTGGAGATGGTTCTCTTGGAATTAAATCGATACTTTCTGCTTTCAAATCCTCTGGTACTTGATCAACCTTCTGAACATCTTTTTCAGTTACATCATGTTGCTCTATACCCTTAGAGTCAACAACTTCAGGTGCAGACTCAATAGGAGATGGTTCTCTTGGGAACAAATCAACATTTTCTGCCTCAAGATCTTCTGGTACTTGATCAACTTTCTGAATTTCTTTTTCTGTTATACCATGTTCAACATCTTCTGACTTAACAACCTCTGGTGTAGGTTCAATAGGTGATGGTTCTCTTGGGAACAAATCAGTACTTTCTGCCTCAAGATCTTCTGGTACTTGATCAACTTTCTGAATTTCTTTTTCTGTTATACCATGTTCAACATCTTCAGACTTAACGACCTCTGATGCAGGTTCAATAGGAGATGGTTCTCTTGGGAACAAATCAGTACTTTCTGCCTCAAGATCTTCTGGTACTTGATCAACTTTCTGAATTTCTTTTTCTGTTATACCATGTTCAACATCTTCTGACTTAACAACCTCTGGTGTAGGTTCAATAGGAGATGGTTCTCTTGGGAACAAATCAGTACTTTCTGCCTCAAGATCTTCTGGTACTTGATCAACTTTCTGAATTTCTTTTTCTGTTATACCATGTTCAACATCTTCTGACTTAACAACCTCTGGTGTAGGTTCAATAGGAGATGGTTCTCTTGGGAACAAATCAGTACTTTCTGCCTCAAGATCTTCTGGTACTTGATCAACTTTCTGAATTTCTTTTTCTGTTATACCATGTTCAACATCTTCTGACTTAACAACCTCTGGTGTAGGTTCAATAGGAGATGGTTCTCTTGGGAACAAATCAGTACTTTCTGCCTCAAGATCTTCTGGTACTTGATCAACTTTCTGAATTTCTTTTTCTGTTATACCATGTTCAACATCTTCTGACTTAACAACCTCTGGTGTAGGTTCAATAGGTGATGGCTCTCTTGGGAACAAATCAGTACTTTCTGCCTCAAGATCTTCTGGTACTTGATCAACTTTCTGAATTTCTTTTTCTGTTATACCATGTTCAACATCTTCTGACTTAACAACTTCTGGTGTAGGTTCAATAGGTGATGGTTCTCTTGGGAACAAATCAGTACTTTCTGCCTCAAGATCTTCTGGTACTTGATCAACTTTCTGAATTTCTTTTTCTGTTATACCATGTTCAACATCTTCAGACTTAACGACCTCTGATGCAGGTTCAATAGGTGATGGTTCTCTTGGGAACAAATCAGTACTTTCTGCCTCAAGATCTTCTGGTACTTGATCAACTTTCTGAATTTCTTTTCTGTTATACCATGTTCAACATCTTCTGACTTAACAACCTCTGGTGTAGGTTCAATAGGAGATGGTTCTCTTGGGAACAAATCAGTACTTTCTGCCTCAAGATCTTCTGGTACTTGATCAACTTTCTGAATTTCTTTTCTGTTATACCATGTTCAACATCTTCTGACTTAACAACCTCTGGTGCAGGTTCAATAGGAGATGGTTCTCTTGGGAACAAATCAGTACTTTCTGCCTCAAGATCTTCTGGTACTTGATCAACTTTCTGAATTTCTTTTTCTGTTATACCATGTTCAACATCTTCTGACTTAACAACCTCTGATGCAGGTTCAATAGGAGATGGTTCTCTTGGGAACAAATCAGTATTTTCTGCTTCAAGATCTTCTGGTACTTGATCAACTTTCTGAATTTCTTTTTCTATTATACCATGTTCAACATCTTCTGACTTAACAACTTCAGGTGCAGGTTCAATCGGAGATGGTTCTCTTGGGAACAAATCAGTACTTTCTGCCTCAAGATCTTCTGGTACTTGATCAACTTTCTGAATTTCTTTTTCTGTTATACCATGTTGTTCCACATCTTCCGACTTAACAACTTCAGGTGTTGGTTCAATTGGAGATGGTTCCCTTGGGAACAAATCTGTACTTTCTGACTCAAGATCCTCTGGTACCTGATCAACTTTCTGAATTTCTTTCTCTGTTATGCCATATTTCTCTACACCCTCAGTCTCAACAACCTCAGGTGCAGGTTCAATTGGAGATGGTTCTCTGGGGAACAAGTCTGTAGTTTCTGTCTCAAGATTTTCTGGTACTTGATCAATTTTTTGAATTTCTTTTTCTGATATACCATATTGTTCTACACCCTTAGACTCAACAACTTCGGGTGTAGACTCAATTGGTGATGGTTCCCTAGGGAACAAATCTGTACTTTCTGCCTCCAGATCCTCAGGTACTTGATCAACTTTCTGAATACCTTTCTCTGTTACACTATGTTGCTCTACACCCTTAGATTCAACAACTTCAGGTGTAGGCTCAATTGGAGATGGTTCCCTAGGGAACAAATCTATACTTTCTTCTTTCAACTCTTGTGGTATTTGATCAACTTTTTGCATGTCTTTTTCCAGTAGATCATGATGTTCATCACCAGACTTAATTATTTCTAATTCAACTTCAACAGGTGATGACTCCCTAGGTATATCTGTCGAATATTCTTCTTTCAAAGTTTCTGGAATTTGTTCAGAACAACCTTCTTTTGGTTTAATTATTTCTGATTTTTCAATTGCTACATTTTCAGAAATTTGTTCCTCCAATGTATCCAATCCAATTTTAAAATCTGATGATCTTTCTTCATTTATAACTTCTCTTCCTTCTTCAGCAAGATGAATTTCTGTCTTTTCTTTCTGAGCAGCATCAATTTCATCTATAGCTACCATTATATTTGTTGGTTCTAGCATCAGAACATTCTTGAAACTAGAATCTGCTAAAACATCTGTAGAAAGCTCAGTCTTTACTAATTCATCTTTTTGTTTATCTACTTCCAAAGCAATCATATCAGTATAAGGAATTTCTTCAGTTTTTTCTGACATACAAGGTTCTTCTTGTACTACTTTTTCTGGTGAAACTGCAAAGTGTATTTCTTCAGTTTTTAATTCTGGAGACATAACAATTTCTGATTTATACTGGGTAGATTCTACAGCCTGAAGATTATAACCTACTTTATGAATTATTATATCTTTATCAATATGCTCTTCAGTTATAATATTTTGGGCTACTTTAGAGTCTACATCTTGTATACATTCTTCAAAACTATCTTCAGTATCATCAGAAATAACTGGCTCAATACATTCTTCAAAAGTATCTTCACTTTCAAAGCTATCTCCTTTTTGAATTTCAGAAATAGAAGATGGACCAGATGAAGCTGAAAAGAAATTTTATAGTAAATTTTTTTTAAATTGACTCTAACATGCAATATGATAAATGTAAAAGCATTGATTTATTTGAAATTTAAAAATATAATGAAAAGAAAAATGTTATTTCACAAATATATTAGTGTCTGTGATTACATTTCAAAAGGTTTTAGCTAAAGGAAAAAATAGTTTCCATTTCCCAAATGATAAATATTGTAAAAATTATAGTTTAACAGAATTTCTCACAGATACATCTAAAATATTTTTGTCTGTGTAAGTCTGGTTGATGATAACAATATTAATGTATATCACCAAAGTTTTGCATATGAGCAACTTATTAAATTAAAAAGCAAACAAAAATGTATACATTATTGCAAACGATTTAGGTAATTGTCCATCAGCTGAAAAAGAAATATCCTGAAACTTGAAAAGTAATGTTAACTGCTTCATCCAAAATTTATCAACTACCTATAGTTTTCCATAATTCAAAGAACACAGTCCTGCTAAAGCTTCACTCATCACTTAAGAAAATTATCAGAAATTCAACACAAAAAATATATTTTCCAAATATAAATTAAATCATTCTAATCACTTTTTCCACAGAAGTAGGTTAAATTTTCAATGTTTCTGAAAGACTAGAAAACATTAATTTCTATCAATTTAAAAATGAAAATAAATATTGTTTCCTACTTGGAGGTATATTTTTCTTTGATTAATTTGCTATTGTTGAAATTTGTTAGTATATTGTATATAGAAGTAACATTTGATACTATATATTTGTTAGTATATTGTATATAGAAGTAACATTTGATACTATATATATATTATCTCTCCCTTATATATATATATATATATATATATATATATATATATATATATATATATATAGGGAGAGGTTATAGTTGTTCCAACAAGAGAAAAGTGTATATTTTAAAGACAAGAGAGAAACCCCAAATGCTTTTGGTTATAATGAGGATTTTTTAAATATATATTATACATTATTTTCCATATTTTTGCTACATGTGTTTCTGATCTTGTGACCTTCATCAAGCAAAGAGTGGTTATTTCCATATATTATTAAAAGCAATTCATTTTCTTTATGTTTTCCGATGTTTAACCATTGTCTTTTGTGTGTAGTAGTAAACCCAATTTTTTTTTTCTTGGACCAGTCCAAGAAAAATTTTGGGTTACTACTACACACAGAAGATAAACATTAGAAAACACAAGGAAAATGAATTCCTTTTAATATGTGGAAATGACCACTCTTTGTCTGATGAAGGTTGCGAGCCCGGAATATATATTTTAAAAAATCCTCATTATAACCAAAAACGTTTGTTGTTTCTCTATTCTCTCTCTCTCTCTATATATATAGTTGAAGTAAAATAATTGTGATAGTTACTAAAATCTAGAGAAATAGAATGAATAGATTATAAAAAAAGAGTGATCATTGTTTTGTGATATTTTCTCAGTTTTTCTACCCTTATCATAAAGGCCTTAATAAAACTATCTCATCACTTTTGTAATTTCTCATAAAAAAAATGCATGTTCCATTTTCATTAGGCAGAAAAACAGTTATGTATATACCCATAAAATTTGATTCTTGGGTTTTCCCTGAGTATCTTGTCAATACATCATGAACTCTTAATCTATTTTCTGACACTCTCTGGTAACAAACTTTATGTATGAATGTATAAGCTGAAAATAAACAATTACACTTATTAAATTTTAAAACTGTTTTTTTTCTTTCCAACCTTGGTCCTACATACCAGGCAATATGACTGGAATTAGCAACACGCACAGTGGGCTGGAAAGCCATCTTTTTTTAAATTTGGGCATAACTTGCTTTTAACTTATAGTTTAATAGTGATTTTGGGCTCATTAGAAGTGTTTTGATAAGGTCTTTATAATAAAATAAAAATTTTTTGAAAAGAATGAAAATTTGGAGGATTGGAACCGAATTTCATATTTGGGCATTGACGTCCAAATACACATAATTTGATGCCATTCAACTTACGGAAATAGTATAAACATCAGTGAGGGCTCATTAGAAGTCGTTTGATGAGGCCTTTACAATAAAATAAGAAATTTACAAAAACCATAAAAATTTGGTGATCCTGGACCAAATTTCCATATTTGGGCATTAAGGCCCAAAAACACGTATTTGGGTGCCATTAAACTTTGGGTAAAGATATAGACATCAGTGAAGGCTCGTTAGAAGTATGAGGCCTTTACAACAAAATAAGAACATTCCAAAAAAGACAAAACTTTAGGTGTCTGGGACTGGATTTCTATATTTGGGCATTAATGCCCGAAAACACATAATTAGGTGCCATTTAATTTTGGGAAAAGAGACAGACATTAATGACGGCTTGTTAGAAACATTTTTATGAGTGCTTTATAACAAAGTAATAAATTTTCAAAAAAGATGAAAATTTGGGGTTTGGGAGTGAATTTTCATATTTGGGCAGACAGATATTTCCAGACCTGTCATGACTCATCATGTTTGATAGAATAATTGAGACAGAAATAAAGAATTCTTATTTTTAAAGTTTATTCAAAGTATCTTCTAGTGGAAACAACTAAACTTTCAAATAATACATCATCATCATTTAGTGGTTCAAACCATTACCTGGTTGAATGACTGTATTCAGTACAATGCTTGCAGTATGGTTGGGCTTTCAAGCAGACTGTGTTAACCATTGGATCAGATCCCAACCATAATCTATTGATCATGTCATCTAGATTAGAAGATTGTGAGGTTTTTCTTGCAAGTTTCAACTGGATTGATCACAAAATTTTCTTGTTTGCCTCCAAACCTGATTCAACCCAACTCCCAGGAGTATCCTAGAAGTTCATGTACTGCTGGTGTGATGCTAATCCAAGTACCAGGCTTTGGTTTTGGGCCTTGGTGTGGAAAGCTTTTGAAGAAAAAAAGGTACAGGTTTGTACAAAATTTCCTGTACTCCTTCACATTCACTTGCTTGCTTGAGCAGAAAAAACATAATATCACAGAAAGATGCTGGCAAAATTGTTGCATTATTAGCATGTAACACTCATCAACCACTTGGACAACAATATCTCTTCCACTAAAATGAAGGATGTGCCGAGCAGTGTTTCCTGTTGTGGATGTTCCTCCTTTATCTGTACTGTCAGAAAAATCCCATCTTTCGCCAAGAATCTCTTCAACAGATTCATGACAATCTAGACATAAAATCAGTCAAATTTTGAGGATTTTTCTGGTAATTTTTTCACATAAGTTAACCTTCCAAATCATTTTTTTTAATTAAATCCATTTTTGAGTTCTTTTAAGTAAGAATTAGGTCAATAAACCCTTCAGTTAAGTTTTGGAGGCATATTTGGCATCAAAAATTTGTTGATGACTATTCAGATGAATTATTTTTGTATTTCAAGAGTGCTGATACCTTTTAACTAAGTGTGCCTAACTTTGAAATGGATTAATACCAAAAATCAGATTTGATGAAACTGAGTTTTTCTGCACCCTCTCATCTCATATTTTCAGGAAATGCATAGTTATGCATGTCTGACTTTTGGCATTTTGAAATATTTTCTGATATCCATAGAAATTTTGTGTCAAAATAGTAATATTATTGGGTAAAAATAGAGTTTTTTCTTCCAAAAGTTCCCTCTAATTTTTAAACTTGAGAGTCCATAATTAACTTCAATATTATACCTTTAACTACTATCTTCAAAGTTAAGTGAAAGAAACGTGCTTCTATGATTTTTTTCATTTTTCAGTTTCAACTAAAAAATCAGGTAAGATTTGTATAAATCAGCTGATAGTACCAGAAAATCCAACCGACATCTGTGATTTCACAAACTTCAATTAAGCATAACTTTTCTGAAAAAAGAGCTTTTCACTTGATGTTTTTTTTTTTTTTGTTGAACTGGAAATTTTTTCTAGTTTTGGATAGAGTAGGAATTTCATTTTTTGCAAATTTCCTGCCTCCAGCCTACTGTGACATGATACATGGGAGATATGATATACAAATCTATATATCAGACTAATAATGAGTAATCAAATAACAAAATAAAAAACAAAGCAAAACAACTCCTACAATACATATTTCATCTATTGAAAGGATATCTTCTGACTTAATAGTAGCTTTATTGATAGTTTATATACATAGATAAGGAAAGAAATATAACACTGATTACAGATTTTAATTGAGAAACTCTGAAAATACAGGACACTTAGCTGGAAATTAAAATTTTTAAATTTTTAGCATTTGATGTATTTTGATGTTAACAATAGTAATAAAATAAAAAACAAAATTGATAGAAAGCTGAATGAGATCATCATTCAGCTTTCTATCAATTTTTTTTTTATTTTATTACTATTGTTTTTAAATATCCTGTATTGTAATAGCAGTAGTTTTATTAGGAAAGGAGATATGTTGTATTCTGAATGTAAATTTACCATGGAAGATTCTGAAATTAGTGTACTTTCAATATATTTTCACTTCAATAAATTAATTTCTCTTTTAATTAAAACTGAATTCTTTAAGTCAAAATCATGCATTGAGTGTATTGTTTTGTAAATGATCCCTTTTGAGGTTATATAATCTTTTATTTAAATTCTTAAATGTCTCACTTATATATTTCTTGGGACATTTTTAGTCTATTTTGTAAATTCCTGCTTCATTTTAAGGTTGTTATTATTTTTTATTTAAATCTTTTATTGTTTTCGAAGAATTTGTAACATATTTTAGATTAAGTTTAAACTCTTTTTACTTGTAGTTCAAGATTATTATTATTTACTGTTTGTATTATATGAATTCTGTAAGCTTTCTTTCTTGCCTTATATATGAAATAATTGGGATATTGGAGGAATTTAAAAGTATTTCCAAAGAAAATATTATGCAAATATTGAGGGCTACAAATTCTAAGTGCTCTCAACTAGAAACTGATAATCATTCTGGATTTTATTTTTGCTATTGTGGTGTGAATATAAATTTATGAGATAATTTTGTTGGTGGCTTGTTGATAAATGTTTGGTTTGAGATCATTATCAGTATAGTTTAACACGACATCAAGGAAAGGTTATACAATGCTTGTTTTTGTTTCATAGGTAAATTCAATTGTATGTTCCACGTTTTTTGTTTATTTACGAGATCAGGTAATATTGTTTTGCAGGGCGATATTAATAAAGCAACATCAATATATAAAAAATGTTTTGTTTAGGTAAAATATTTTGGAGAAGACCAGTTTCTAGAAATTCTAAGGAAAGATATAATAAAGCACTGCTAAGAGGCAATCTAGGTTATGCATCTAGATATATTGGATACCCAAAATTGAAAATATTTACATTTAAATTTAAAGTTAAGCATCATTGTATCTTCAGTGTTTCTCAGTGTAAAATTATAACTAGCATTTATTGTTTTTCTTCTTTCCCCTATATATCAAACTCCATCAATGAAATTATTATTAGTCTGAAATCTTTTCAAGGGACTAAATGCATAATGTAAGAGATTTTTTAAAAAGATTTTTTGTTATTCATCTAGAGACATGATACATCCTACTATATTGACTATCATCATTGTACATATTTTGTACTAGAAATACTGGCATACATCAAAATTTGCATTATGCATAGTGTGCAAGCTTATATAAGTCCCATCTCCTCACTATTATATTTTTTGTCTTAGTCCAAGATATACTATTACTAATTCAATATTGTATGTATATTTTGGCATCACTATTGATTCACAATTTTAAAGCCTAAGAAAATATCATTAAAAGTTCTATTTTTAAAATTTATAGTTAAGAAGCTGAACTTCTGTAAATTTATAACACAGTTTTTATCATTTTTATTTATTTAAATTCTGTAATTAAAATATAATTCTAAACTAAATATTATAAATATTAAAGAAAATAGCCTTACAAAAACCTGGGTCTTGACCAGTTGCCGAGTGGCCCGTATCTAGCTAGACAAGCCAAACTGTCCCACTGCTAACGGGAAAAACCCGGATGTAACTGGTGTTGAAACATGTTCACATAACAATCCAAGGCCTCTTTTGCATCTGTACTGACGCATGTTCACCACACTCCCTCCTGATCACAGATACAACAACTTGAAGAGGATCTCTTCCATCAAGTGCTTCTCTGAAGTGGGACTGATTTGTGTTCCTCTACTTCATCCCCATATGATTCTTCATCCATGGGATCATCTGGCCTATCCACACTCACAAGGATTTCATCCTCACTGTCAGACATATGTTCACTACTTGTTGAAGATTGTGAAATCAGGGAAGGACGAAGGTCCATAACATGGCAAGACATTCCGACGATTAACTCTGATTGTGGACTAACAAGTCCAGTAATTTGTCCCTTTCTGAAAGTTGTCTTACACCAGTTATGTGGGGCTTTTACCCACACAGGGTCTCCCACCTTGTATACATTGTAGCCCACCTTAGACATTGTTGGAGGTATTGAATCAATACCTTTAAGCTGAACCTTGTACCTGTAGACTTGATTTGCAGGTACAGTCAGTGGTGAGGTATCATCTTTGGGGGTTACACTGTACTAGTAAGTGGCCTCTTCAACACTACACTTTATCCTGGCAACAATCGTATTGACACTTTTGTGACACTGCTCCAGTATTCCATTTTCTGCCAGGACATGGCATACACACATCAGAATCGCAAATGCATATTCCATCCATGGGCAAAGGCCTAGAACTACCTGCTGCAGAATGTGGTGTCATTGTCTGTGAGTATCTCATGTGGCAGTCCTCTCTTATAGAACACAGACTCCAGCTGACATACGATACTCAATGAGTCTTGGCAGTGTAACAGCCATCACAGAGAAAAACATAATGGGTCACAATCTGTTAGTGTCAGGTAATGACTGCCGCAGTAGTGCATGATATCCATGCCAAGCCGGTACCAAGTACTGTTCACTCAGAATCTGCTCTTTTTCTAACAGACTGGTGCAGGATCTATTGTTGTACACAGGTCAATTTTACCATGGCTTTGTCATAGAAGGACAAACTCTTCTCACAAAGATGTGGTGTGCCGTATTCCTAGATGCACACTGCATTCATTTACTCCCATTATCTGACTGGGACTCAGAGTGTCAAGGGAAGCAGCACATGTTGGTGTTTCTTTGCTGCAGAACCATATAGCTCCAGTCTGCATAATATGGATGCCACCTAATGCAGTTCTCGCATCTATTCTGGCAAGACCACAGTCAGACACCTCTCCATACAAGGTTGACAGCCTGTGGAGGTCTGCCAAGTAGACATTGACAGGTTCATTTGAATTCAAGCACCTAGTCGTCATATCTACAATCAGGAGATCGGGAGGGAGTGTGGTGAACATGTGTCAGTATAGATGCAGAAGAGGCCTTGGATCGCATGTGGACATGTTTGTCAACACCAGATGTGGTGGTGTTATCACTAGTATCTTACAAAGACCATGATCTTGATCAGTTGCAGAGTGGTCCGTATCTAGCTAGACATGCCAAATTGTCCCACTGCTAACAAGAAAAATCGAGACAAACATGTCCACATGTGATCCAAGGCCTCTTTTGCATCCATACTGATGTGTGTTTGCCACAAGTAGGTAACAAATATTTTACATAACTTATAGAAAATAAATCTAAAATTAATCCCCATAAAACAAATCATAAAAAATAAGCCAAATAAACATAATTAGAGTAAATATTATTTAATAATTCTATTGAAATCTCAGGTCTGTAATAATAGATCTCATCTCATCTAATCTAATTCAAGTTTTGGCAACTGATCTATTCAATTTTAATTTGGAGGTGGGGAGTGCAACTTTGAAGTTAGTGGTTTTACTTTATCGTCTATCAGATCTTTTTACCAAGATTTTCTTATCAAAGAATAATAAAAAGAGCTTAATGCCTTTTCTAAACACATTTACCCAGATGGCAAACTTAGGATCAAAACCATTTAGGCCTAACTTCACTGAAGCTCAGGCCACTTGTACCCCTAGGCTGGAACAAATATGATAATATTTAACAATGAATAAAACAAAATAAATTACAATATATCAAAAAAATTACAATATATCAAAAACTTATATCTATTTACAACATCAAGAAAAGAAGTTTGGCAAAATGTGAATATCTAAAATACTTAGGAAATTATATGAGAAATGTATATACAAATTTAAAGAAAGAAGTTTTTTCAGATTACTATTTTTGAGGTGAAAAATAGAGATTTAATACTTACGTAAAACTGTGATATATGCTGACGTTGTAACCTTTCCAAATTCATTTGTAGCAACAGCTGTATATAGGCCTTCATCTTCAGGATAACATTCTTCAATGATATACTCGGAATGTCCACTGTCCTGTTTGATAATTACACCAGGTGATGGTCCCAATTCAACATTTTCCATGTACCATTTTATAGGTAAGGTTGTGCCACTGACAAAAACCTCCAAATGAAGAACATTGTTTTCAACTACAGAAACATTTCTCAGACCAGTTTCAAACTTAGGAAATTTACTTTCTTCTACTGTTTCACTAATTGCTTCTGAAACAATCTTATCAGCTAATGCTTCGAGGACATGAGGAACATCTTCACATTCTGCTTTAAGAGATTCAAAAGGCACACTTGTAAGTGAAACACTTTCAGTAATAGGAAATTTAATGTCAGCTAATTTAGGTTGTTCAAATGTTTCTTCCATAGACCAAGCAGTTGTCTCAGAAGGTTCATGTGGAGTATAAATTCCTTCAATGGGTGAAACTTCTCGCTCTTCTGTTTGAACTTCTACTTCTTCTGAGACTTTGTATATTTCATGAGTGTCAATATGTTCCTCAACAGGGAATGTTTGGGAAAGATTAGAAGCAAGTGGTGTATATTTGCCATCAAGATGTTCTACATCCAAAGTAGCTTCTATCATTTCAGATGTCTTCTCAGATAACTGTTGAATTTCTAATTGCTGTACAACTTCTTCAAGCATTACACTCTTTGCAGTCTTAGGAGAAATATGGCCATGAACTTCTTCAGGGACTCCAACTTCTTCAACTGCTGGTTGAATTAAAGTTTCTTCTTTAACATTTCTTAACTGTGGTTCTTCAATAACTTCTTGAAGAGTTAGAGATTTAGTTATAATTGGAGATATATGCTCAGCTTCCTCTTTAAGTGGTTTAATTTCAGCAGTAGAAGGTTTCTGTTCTAATTTTTCAGGAACTGTTCTTACTGCTGGTTCTTCAATCAATTCCAGCTGAACTGCTGCTTTTGTCTCCTTAGCAAATTTCTTTTGGGCCTCTAAGATATCTTCTTCAACTTCTTGAAGAACAGGTTTTTCTTCTACCTCCTCTGCTGATTTCAGTTCTGACACTTCAAACTCAGTTGATGCTTCAGTTGAAGGAATGATCTTGGCCACTACAGGAGATGTTACATCAGCCTTCTGTTTTTGAATTTGAATTGTCTGGGAACTTATCTGCTGAGTTTCAGATTTTTGCTGAATAACTAATGCAGATTCTATCTGCTTACTCATTTCAGCTATCTCAGTCTTTGTAAGTTCTTGTTCTCGTTTTTTCGCAACATCCACTTCAATTGTTTCAGCAAAAATTTGAGCCTGAGATGTCTCTGCTTTTACTAATTGTTTGACTTCCTCATATGTCAGTGGTTTCATTTCAACTTCATCCAAAGCAGGCTTAGGAGAAGGAGCTTCTTGAGATGAAGCCTCTTCACTATCAGGTACATATTCATATGCTGAAAATAAAGGGAATCTGTCAGAATATTTTATATTATAATAACATCCTTATCTAGAATAATTTTTTAAAACAATACTAATACTAATAATTTAGTAATAATTCTATTGATAAATTGTCAAGTATTTTAAAAATGTAATAAAAATATTATTCAGAGCAAAACATCACTATTATAATTTATATAAAATTAAATAGGTAATTTTGAATTATAAATTAATAGATTTTGAGGCGTAAAGATTAAGATAAAGAAGAGAAAATCTTTTTCAAATACCAATATTTCAATCATTACTATTTGAACATATTAGTAAGCATACAAGAATAATTTATGATATATCTCATGAGAAGATAATGCAAAATGTAAATTTCCATGATTGTGCTAATCTAAAAATAAATATAATTTACAAAGAGAATTAAATGCTGGAAGATTTAGAGTATTGATGTTGTGCTGAAATTGTAAAATTTCATTAATAAAGAGTTAGGTTATAACATTCAATAAGAATCTGAAAACAAAAAATTAATTCAATTAGAATCCATATTTGCAAAAAATTATTCAAAATAAATCTGCTGGGCATAAACATTATTTCAAACTGAAGCATAAGCGAAAATGCAGAAAGCATGAACATTTTTAAGAACTTTCCTAGGAGGCTTTTAAAACCAAACCAAAATAAAATAAACAAGAAAAAAATATCACTAATAACATGACTGCAGATTAGAGTAAAAAGTGTAATTTTGATAATGTATCACTTCTTTTCTTTTTCCTCACAAAAAATATTATTTTAATACATGCATGCTCTTAGGCTTAACATAATTCCTAAACCTCTAAACAAGGCTAGTTTACAATTTTTATCATAAGTTTAGTTTTCATGCATAATAAAGTGTTTCCATGTTATAACACCCCTTAAGTTTTAGGGTTGACACAAAGCAAAAAGAACACATATTGGTAACTTATAACATTGTAACAGGCCACTCAAACTGGGACAAATCCAGCCAAACCAAGACAGGTAAGAGTAAGTGTAGTGTAATTTAGAGACTATATAAGTGCCCAAGTAGTAAGGGAAGGGGCAGAATATGATACTTGACATTAATGACTACCATTGGACTAAGAAAATACAAAGGAAATCACATTTCATAACAGTAAGTGTAAGTACTCTTACAGTAATTATGATACAAATCCATGCTTGTTGTGAAAGTTAATCCACACTGTGTTCATCTTAAGTTGACTTATTTATATACAAATTAAAGATCATGTTCTTTTATCAAAAACTAGATAGAACATGGAATAGTTCTTTTTAAATAGTCAATGATTTGAAATAAATATAAAGAAAATAATGAACTGAACAACATTTATATTAGGTTCAACTCACTTATCAAAGAAAATTATTTACTAAAATTATTTCAAGAATCATATTTATGACAACATTTGAATTTAATTTGGCAATATAGCCTAAAACGTAAATCAATTTTATTCTGTATATGCCTACAAATTCAAAAACTTATTAATGCATTACTCTTGTAACAGACTCTTGTAAGAATTTAAACAAAGTGGACAATCCAGAGATTGCTTTAACCAGCATGTAACAACTACTCTGATTGGTCAATAGATGAGCCAATGACAGCCCTGCCTCATTTATACCTTGGTGGACAATAAAAAAACTCTCTTTGAACTACTGACAGTTGACAGGTGAAGATGTGCTGAGTTGGCCTCTGACAAACAAAAGAAAAATTTCCTTTATTTCAGCATGCACCTTTCTCCATTGGGAACCTTCAACAAACAGTATGCATTACTTTAATAAATATCTTTAGTTATTTCAAGATATATTTGAATTTCATATTGATTTCAGTATTCTTTTTCTTCTTATTGTGTAACCATTATTAAAACTTTTATTGCACTCTAACAAGTTATAATACCCACATTTTTACACTTGTAACAGTGTCTACAAGTCCCATCATATAAATATTTATAGGAATATATTGCTTAAAACATGACTTACCAAACCAATATATTAACTTCTACAATATGACTATAAAATGAAATGCCTAAAATACATATTCTATTAAGTAAAAACTGATAAAAATGTTCATAATAAATGTATTATAAGCAAGTTGCACTGAGTAAATCTCAAGTTATTAAAGTTAATAGTATTTAGATATGAGCCAGTCTTATATATTACTACAGAACATAAACAATACTTTCAATATTAAAGTAAATAAAGTTAAAAAGTTCTCAAAGTACTTGCTTTTAACTATTCATTACAGCTAAATTTGAAAAATAAAACAGAATATAAATATGTTTTAATAGTGTTAGTTTTTAGTAAGCATAGCTTTTATATAAGCATTAGTCATTTTCCTATAGGATTAAACTTAGGGGTAATGATAGAAAACTGATTAAAAATTAATAAGTAATAAACAGATGCATATAAGGAATAAATATAAAGAGCAAATACAAAAGCATGATGATTGGACAATACTGCATACAAAATCAGTTGAGCAAACTTGGTGCAGATTATTTCATGTGATTCTAATAAATATCCTATAGCAAGTGAGCTAAAGCATTAAAGATATATATTTTGATGCCAAAAAATATTCTAGTGCTTTACTTTTTGCATGATGCATTTAGATTTTTAGGTAACTATCACTTACATTCTATTTCCAGATAGGCCCTGCTAACTGCAGTACCAAATGGATTGGTAGCTTCGCATCTATATTCTCCAGCATCTTGTGGAAATACTTCAACAATAAGCAAAGTGCAAGCACCTGTTTCTTTATTGTAAGTAATTTTAAAGTCTTGGTTTTCTGAAATTTCTTTATTATCATGATACCAAGAAATCTCAGGCATCGGTTGACCAGTAACATCACAATGAAACTTCACTTCTTCTCCATCCATTACTTTTAATGACATTAGGCTCCAAGTAAATTCTGGTGCATTACCAACAGATTCAACAACTTCTTCCGTTTTTATTTTTTCTTGTTCTTCTTTTACAATTATCTTCATCTCAACTTTTTCAAGTTCAGTCTCTTTGGGGGAGACTGGTATATCTAAGCTGACTTCTTCAAGTGGCTTTTCTTTTTTAACTTGGATTGTATCACGAGTGATGGATATTGTTTCACTAATTTGCCTTGGAATTTCAACTGCTCCTTCTGAGGGTGGTTTCTCTATACTTTCAGGGAGTTGAATCACTTGAACATCACTTTGTCTCATTTTCATGACATGTTCCTTAAATTCTACTTCAATTCTTTGAGCTTGTGGAAGAGAGACTGGTTGTTCAACTTTTACTACTTCAACTTCAGGCTCTTTTGTGTGTATGATTTCAATAGTTTCTTTGTGGATATCTTCAGATTCTATAACTAACTCATCTTTTTTGGCAGGAATTTCTTCAGTAGTTATTTGAGTCGATTCATGAATTTCTGTAACAGTTTCTATTGATGGCCGTGGCACTTGGAATCGTAATTCTACTGGCCTTGGTTCTTGTGGTTTGTCAACAGTAAGAGTTGTGCTATGCATTTCTTTGCTTTTAATATCTGGTTGTGGTTTTTCTGTAGTTTGCTCAAAGTATGTTGTAGTTGTAGAAATTGTTCTAATCTCTTCTGTTTGTTCAAATTCTTCTGGAGCATCAAAAAATATTTCTGCTTCAGATGATTTTCTAGGTTCATGCATAACAACAACATTTTCAGAATATGTAGGTTCATCAGGAAGTTCAACTATTTGAGGATGTTCAACTACAATTGTTTCTTTATGAGTTTCATCAGATTCAATAGCTTCACTATCAGATGAAGCTGAAAGGAATTAAAGATCAAGCAAAAAATATTTATAGGGAACAAAATAAATATAAACTTGTTATATAAAATACCAGAATTGATGATAAAATGACAAATAGCAATGTATTCATCATTAATATTCTCAATTCAACTTATAATTAAAAAATAAAAGGCTATAAACTTTTTCATTGTAAAACTATTTGTAAAAAAGCATTCTATAAGAAATCTTTAAAGATTTGAATTACCAAATTTAAAAAAAATATTAACTAAACTCTTGATTTTTCCTATTTTTGTAGAATAATTATAGTTTAAAATATATTCACTAAATTCACTATCAATGCTAATAGACAAAATTTGTTTCATAAAGAATTTTAAGGATCTATATATTTTGGAGACTTAAAATAACATGCTGGTAAAATTCTATCTTTAAGGAAAGCTTCACGTAAACTACTGTCACTCATTTGAAACTGGGAGAAACAAGTGAAAGTAGAAAAAGGTTAATTCTGAAAACTTTTCAGTTTAGAATACAGGAATTGGGAATTATTATCCAAAAATAAATTATATATTTTAAAGGCTTATCAACTATTAGTATTGGAATTCAACTGAAAATATTTCAAAGAAGAATTCAAAATGGTTTCACACGGGAAAAATACAAGCAAAATAAATAACTTGTACTTACAAATAACTGTAAGTTTACATGTTGTAATTGTTTCACCATATTCATTGGAAGCAGAACAAGTATACTCTCCTTCATCCTCTGGGAAGATTTCCACTATAATAAGCATACTTTCACCACGTTCATAATCTATAACAATCTTTATATCAGTGGTAGATTTAATTATAGTACCATTATGGAACCATGTAATCTTTGGTCGTGGGAACCCTGTAAAACGAACTTTGAACTGAATTCTTTCTCCATCACGGACTGTTTGTGGCTGTAGAAGTTGTGTAAAATCAGGTAGAGAGGGTTCTTGAAGGGGAGCCTCAATTTCTGAAAACAAATAATTGTATAATTAAAGAAAAATTTTTACAAATACAAATTTTATTGAATTAACGTTTTAAATAAGACTTTACATTAAAATAATAATACATTTACTTAAATGTTTAAATTAATATCTTTGTTTTTGGATATCCATAAACTATACTTAAACTGTTAAAATAACTATTTCAAGTAAGAAAGATATATTTAAGGGAAAATCTAAAATTAAACAACTATAAGTAAAACATATACGATTATAACATTGGTAAAAGAATTAAATGCACAATTTAAGATTATAAAATAATTTAGTTATATAATATTTAATTTTTTTGAGTTCATTTAATACCAGCAAAGGAAAGCAAAGTGAAAATTTAAACAAAATATTTTGAGAGACAAAAATTCAGCAAATAAACTAAATATCAAAAAATAAAATTTGTAGTAAATAAATGCAACTGAAAAAAAGTAAATGCAGCCTTTACTCAAGTCCTAAATATTATGTAATAACAATGGTAAAGCTGAAATCAGGAAATATTTTCTTGCACCATAACAAACAATATTTAAATCTTATTTCTCTATTTATTTATTACCCTTACCAATTGTTTGACCATAAAACAAGTATTAATTAAATAATTAGATTACCATGCAAAAATATTAGAAATTAAATGCATAACATCAAACAATATTCAGGTTTTTATTTATGAACACTGTCATATTGTGAACTGTAGATACTCCATCATGAGTTATATAGAACTTTGGGAATAATACCGAAAATAGAATATAATTGGCTCAATAAAAAAATAAGTCAAGATTAGAACTGAAATGTAATGAACAACATTCTTCTTACCATTTGTTGTGCTTTACAATAGATTTTCTACTTTTTAATACAAAATAAATATGCCTACTACTCTATAATTATTCAAGTACTTTGAAAAGATGAAACCAATATACAATCACACTAATTTCTCTTGACTTCATATTTGAGAATTCAATTGCAGTCACTGTTTCAGACTTACAAATGGTTCTAACAGCAATACTTCTGTAAATGTGAAATACTTGACCTATTCAATTTTCATTCATTTCTTTTATTTCATAAATAATGCCTGTTAATTTTATATACATTTTGCTTCTAAGTTAATTTTTAGAAAATACTGTTTCTAGTAACAAAAGCATGACATTTTGTAAACAATTCTTTATAAATATTAAATCATTTGAAATTTTGTAACTATTCCAGTAATTTTTTAAAAATATCATTTTGTCTTTTTAAATTTTTTGACACTGAATAAAGATCATTTTTCAAATAAGTACTGCACAATAAGTTAGAAGTGCTACCCTTATATAAGAATTTATAATAGTAAATTTTTATTTTTAGAAATCTTTTTCCAAATATTAAAGACTTACGTTTCATCACATTCAATGAAGCTCTACTGATTGAAACACCTTCTTTGTTTTCTGCACGACAAATATATTCACCAGAATCTTCATATGATGCACTAACAATCAATAAGATTGAAGTATTTTGTTCTATATACATTCTTCTGTTGGGTGATGGTCGAATCTCAACTTCATTAATATACCAAGAAACAGTTGGTTCACCAGTTAATTGACAAATCAACCTGCAGGATGAAAGGATTAATGCTAAATAGTGAGCAAAAAGAAATAGCAACAAATATTGAAACTGAAAAAAATAAAGCTTCATTCATTGAACACATAATTTGAAAATGTATTATGTAGTTTCACTTTTTTCATAGTATTTCGATAGTATTAATTATATACAAAGTAATATAATTATATGATAAAATATTAGGCAGTTACCTGACTGGTTGACCTTGTTGAACATCTCTTGGTTCAGTATATTGTGGAGACATTTCAACTTTGGTTACATAGCGCTCATCCACTAATCTGACAATTTCATCTGTAAATGTCTCAGTAGTAGTTTCAACAGCTAGAAGAATATCAAAGTGTTTTAAATAGAAACACAACATGTCAGTGTTTTAAAACAGGTTAAAATTTTACTACAGAAATGAGTTTATGAACATTTTAAAAATAAGATTCTATACATTTGAAAATTTTTTTTAGATGCAAATGCTCTAATTCCTGTTGTAAAATAAACCTGTAGTCTTTCAAAAAAAAAAAAAGATAAAAAGAGAATACATCAACATATACACAGTAAAAAAGAAAATAATGGTAAAATGGGTAGATGACAGTAAGGCCTATGGATAAAAAGGATCAGGGAGGCCATTGGACTGAACATGCAAGAATTTGGCAAGAAAGTAAACTGATCATTTCTAATTATAAATTTATATATTTTAAGAAAATAACTTATGTTATAAGGAAATACACTGAAATACTTACTTTTTACAGTAATAGTTGTAGTAGTTACTGATTCACCATAAATATTGACAGCATGACAAGAATAATCTCCAGCATCTTCTGGATAAACTTCAGTTATTATCAGAGTACATCTGCCAGATTCTATTTCAAAGGTAATATGGAAGTCATTACTAGGTTCAATCTGAATTTCATCTTTATACCATGTAATCTTGGGTTTAGGATAGGCATTAATTCTGCAGGTTAATATGACTTGACTGCCATCTTGGACAGTCTGGGGTTGCAAGGTTTCTACAAAAGTAGGAGGGATGGCAGCAGGCTTGGCTTTCTCACCTTCTCTCTTGACAGGAGTAACAATTTCCTCCTGAGGAACATAGACAGTCAGTGTAGCAGAAGTTGTTGCCTGTCCAGCTAGATTTGTTGCCTTACAAATATACTCTCCTTGATCTTCGGGAAGAGCTTCAACAATATGCAAACAAACACACCCTGTCTCAGGATTATAAGTAATAACATATTCATCATTATTATCAATGTTAATTCCATTGTGGAACCATGAAATCTTAGGTACAGGCTTGCCTTCAACTTTACAGGTCAATCTTATTTCATGGCCATCAAATACTTGAGTAGACTGGAGATTTTCTACAAAACAAGGTGGAAGAACTTTCTCAGCTGGGGATGGCTCCACCTGAACAATATCCTCTGGTGGTGGTGACATCTCAGCAATGGCTGGTTCTGCAAATTCAATTGTAAAAAATTAACCAATACTAACTAATTACTATTAGATATTTCATGATTATTTAGAAAATTTGAGAAATAAAAAAAGAAAAATAAACCATAGAAAAATCTATGCAATATACTATAGCATCAAATCAGGATATAATCAATAATGAAAATCTTCACACTATGAAGACCAGATTTGAATGACAAAAGCAATTTATGTGGGATTAAAACATCATCTCTCAATAACATGCTAAACTTGATATTAAAATTCATGTGTCTATTTCTGGATCAATCATAGAGGCTGCTGAAATCATTTTGAAAGCTTTAATTTTTAAGCCTAACTTTCTTAACATATATTCATTTTGCTTTTTTCAGTTGTGGTAACTATGACTACGAGAGTCTTTTCCTCATACTGTATCCATTTACTCTCTCTATATCCCATACACACAAAGTACCAAACACAATTTTCCACCAGTTTGGTGACATGTCATTCTGCTACTTATAAATAAAATTTATCATTTCACTTTATGTTGTAACACATTCAACTGTTATACAACTTATGAATATTCAACAAATAACCAAGAATTGTATTGAACTTATAGAACTACTTGCTAAATATTAAGTTTACAACTAATAATCACTCATCAACAAGTAAACTAAACTATGAAAATTACTACCACTTAATGTACAATAGAATAAATTCAAATGTTATTGTTACACTTTAAACTATATCTTTGCTTTTATATTTCATTAATTTATATCATGTCATGATAATATTTTCATTAAGATTCTCACTTGCCAACAGAAATTCAAATGCCAACTACAAAGCAGCAAAGAAAACAGAAGTAACTAAAAACGTAACTTTTGTTCACATACTTTTGACATTCACAAATGAGGACATTTCAAATGAATTTAAACCTAACCATAAATCCTTACTTTTATTTAAACAAAAATTTTTCTTTGGATTTGTAACCTTCTATCAAGTCAAAAGCAAAGACATAAATTTCCTCTATAAATGTTATGTCATTTTTTAAAAATTACCTTGTACATATAGTGTCGTGCTGCATACAGCTTCTCCAATTTCTGAGACTGCACGGCAGGTATATTCACCAGTATCTTCTGGACCAACATCAATGATTAACAGTAAGCTCTTGCCAGATTCATAAAACATTTCATAATGTGGAGATGGTTTGATCTCTATACCATTGATATACCAAGTTATAACTGGAGGTGGATGGGCTTCAATAGTGCATTCAAGTCTACAACAAAAATGAAACATGAAAGAGCAATTTGTATCTTTTAAACAAATAGAAAATTGTCTTAAATAAAATATATCTAATAAAATTACATAATTATATTTGAAACAAAGTTGAAGATACTTTAAATAAATAACCAAATGTGAACTCCACTAGTAACAGGCAAAGTGTCATCACTTTCTGAAATATACTCATAATAGACTAAAACTTCTTGATAAAGACAATATGATAATCACTGTAGATGGTTATTATTAGAGAGCTTATCTGTCAAGTCTCTACACTTCACTTCACTTCACTTACCTTGCAATTCCACGTTCATGTACACATATTTCTGGTTGAATTGGTACAACAAAAACTGGTTTTGTTTCTCTTATCTTCATTGTGATTGTTTTCTCCTGTTTTTCAATCATTTTGACAGTAACAGTATCAGTTACATCAGGGAAACGAACCTCTTTCTTTTTCCCTGAAAACAGAAGTGTACTCATTGACAAAAATTCAATTTACTATCAAAAATTTAGTTGCTTGTAATTGTAAACATTTAATTTTTTTTTTACTTAAGCTAAGAGTTTTGGAGCCTAGATAATATATAAATACAGACTGGGTTAACAAAAAATATATTTAATTTATTGAACAAATTTATGACATCTTTTTCCTTCTTATGTTCTATTATGAAACAAATTTTTATGAGTTTACTTTTCATATTTTCTTACATACATCATATGTAAAAAAAAAGTAACTTTTACATTAAAATATTAATCAGTCACTTGAAAAATTGAAACTACACACCTTAACACAACAACTCACTGTTATTTAATTATATATTTAAAATATGTTTATATATAAACATGCACTCACGATTTAAAATTTAAAGAATTCTTTTTAGAAATCCATAATTTTTTTCCTTTAATTTATTTAATTTATAATTTTTCTTTATTTTAGTTTGTGACCTCACCCTTTAAGTAATTAATTCATTTATAAGCCAAATATTTTGCATTTGTATTAGTAATTCAATATCCTAATTTGAACTAACTACTTTTAATAAGCAGATGATCTAAGATGAAAAATTGTAAATATTTACACTATTTACTTTGTTTGGACCATTTTCCTCATCTTTATTGCCATATTCAAAATGTTTCGGTCATTGTACACTCCAGCTTTCTTCAGGTGATATACATTGGAATTTTGAACTGAAGCCTTTATTTAGTCCAGTTGCCATGCCTTTGGATATCTGTTTCAGTTAATTCTCCTTAGTAACTTAACTCTCCAAGTTTTTGTTCCCTCTGCCTCTGCTGTGGCCAGGTATTGAACTCACAACTCTTTAGGTCAAGTCACTTTTTTGGATCACTCAATCAATGCTTTTATCCCCTGGTCCTTGGGGACATGAGTGAATTTTTGGGACTTATAAACCTAATGTCAGTAAACATTTTTTGTCAGAGATCATATTACAATTTTTTGTTATTGTATAGAGTTGTGAGTAACACAAACCACAAAAGAGGGAGCAAAAACTTGGAGTGTTGAGTTACTGAGGGAAATTAACTGAAACTGAAATATCCAAAGGCATGTGGAATTAGAACACTCTATCCCCATGGACTACATAAAGGGTTCAGTTTGAAATTCCAATGTATATCACCTGAAGAAGGTCAGAGCATACAATGACAGAAATGTCATGAATATGGCAATAAAGATGAGGACAACAGTCCGATCAGTGTAAATAATTTAAACCTCTAAACTTGATTACATGAGAAACTGAACAAAGAAAAAAACAATTCACAGTACAGTGTTAGTCAATATGGCAACAACAGCTAAATAGTGTGAGAATTCTAAGAATTTTACCCAAATTCTCATGTAAAGAAAATAGTGGTGGTAATTAATTTAAAATGTTTAATGGATTATCAAGTCTTTTGAATATTATGAATGATATTGCCAGGATTCCCATAAAAGCAATATTAATTTTTCTCAAACCAGAAATAAGAACTATATTTAATATCTTCTTTTTCGCAATATGGATTTTGTGTCAGTATTAAATGTGTACATATTAAAACTTATAATGATAATGAAGGTTTAATGCAGAGCACTAAATATTTATCTTTAAAAATATAAAATTAAAATTTTTGAAAACCTACCTTCAAGTATAATAGTAGTTCTGCATGTAGCTTCACCAAGTTCATTTCCAACTCTGAGAATGTATTCTCCTGCATCTTCTTCAGTGATACGAAAGATTATCAAAATAACACTATTTCCTTCTTGTATCATTTGATAATGCTCAGAAGTCACAATCTCAATACCATTGACATACCATTTTGTCAAAGGTGGTGGATAAGCATCAACTTGAGCTTCCAATCTGAATAAGAAAACAACAAATTACAAAAATTAAGGACTCTTAATGAATTCAAATAAAGCTCCATAATTTATTTTTTTATCAGAAATTATTTTTCAAAAAAATAATTTTATATTTACAATAACACCTTTTAGCAGTTCAACATTCTCAAAAATTATTTTTATAATACTGCTTTGGATTAACATCTTTAATCTTTATATTTTTTAAAAATTGAAGTTTGATGTTGGATTATTCTAAAAGTTTGTCCTGTTGTTACTGTTATCATATGTAATTAAGAATTTACTTTTAACTTATCTCATTCAAAAATTGCTTTTGATTATAATGTAACAGTTGTGATATTAGTGTGCATTTAAAAATAATATAACAAATGTATTTTTGAAATGAACAAATATTATTGTACTAACTATAGAGATACAGATTTATATAAAATTAAAGTAAATATATATATATATTAAATTGCTCTGTGCATTGAGCTAAATAAAAACCTAAACACTTCTCATGATTCAGTTCTGTATTATTTTCAAATGATTCCCCACTTTCTATTGTTAGCTTTGTCTGCCTACATTGATATAGGTTGACTGGTGCTTCTCATTTTTTTCTTTCAACCATGGTTCTGTTTGTTATATTTTACAGTTTATGTATACTTACAAAGTGCACTGTACAACATACTTTCAATAAATTCAATGAAATAAGCATGTCTCTTGTGAATATTTTCACTATAAAATTAAGTAGTAAAAATTAAAATGGCTGGAAAATGTGAACTCGGTTTATAACCTGAATATAGAGGAAAACTGATCCTCCATTTTGTGTCTTATATAAACATATACGACTAAAGTAAATCATTTTATTACTCTGGAAAAATAATGTAGAAAAAAAGGGAGATCAACTTACTAAAAACTAACAAGATGAAATGTCATTCCACTTTGTGTGTGATAGGCTTTAATCTATGCAATATTATAGAAATTTCCCCATCACTTGATTTAGTTTCTTCTTACTGCAATACTTAATCCTAAATTTAACAACATTTCTACTCTTTCTCTAGCTTTCTCTGTCTTTCTTTTACTTTCTGATTGTCAATTTGCTATATTTTTTATTCACAGGTTCATAGTGTTTCATTTCAACTTCTTGACTATTTCAATTGACTATTCTTAGATATAAAATAAAAATATATTTTCAGGTAAATAGATCAGTGAGGATTGTGATGGAGATGCTTTCTTAGATGAATGTAATAAAAAAGAAAATGTTAGGGGTAATTTTTATAAATATATAAATATATATATATATATAAATAAATAAATAAATAAAATAGATATACCTGGCTGTCTGACCAACTTTCACCTTATATGTTTGTGGAAGTGACCTCTTGAATACTGGTAATTTAGGTTGAATAAGTTGAATTCCAGTTTGAGATATCTTGTCATCAGGTCGTTCTTGCTCTTCTGCAAATAAAATAAGAGAAAGTGAAACAAAATCCTGACATAAAAACAAGTTTTAATGTAATTAAATGAAAGTATTCCTATAATTATATTTGAATGGAAAATGTGAAATACAGCTATTTCTGCACATGTATTTATCCCAAAATGATTAGATTAAATAATTATATTTATGCAATTTAATTACATATGCTAGAGAACAATATGCCTAAGCCCCACAATAAAAACAGATAGTAACACAGCAAATTAGGAGAATAAAAATAAGGTAAATTATAAGAAAAATTGAATTTTTTTTATATATATATACATATTGAAGTTGTAAGAAATAATAAACTTTTAATGTTTATAAAAAATAATAAATATTTATAGAAAATTATAAAATTTTCAGAAACTCTTTTTCAAAATGTTTCCAGCTTTTAGACCCTGCATAAAACCTATTATCAATCATAAAAAAAACAACTTTCAAAAGAAATTATTGAAGTAATTGTAAAAACATACAAGAAATACTTACAATCTTAATGAAACCACATGCACAGGAAATCAAAATGCAAAACCAGACATGGAGGCATCAAGCAACGTGTGTGTATTGGATATAGCTACTATTAGTAAAGAAATTCTCACAAAAAACATCAACTATTTTTAAAAACTATTCATGCATTATTTACCAGGTAAGTTATACATGAACATAAAATCTTATAATTAAATGAGAATATATATATATATATATATATATATATATATATATATAAATAAAATACATGCTTCTGTGTTTTTTTTAATTCAAAATGAATATAAAATAACAAAAAGCATAAATAGGATGCGTTTACAAGTTTAAGGACTGTTAAAAAAGCAAAAAACATTCCTTTAATTAAAAGAAAGAAGTATTTTGATTATTAATGAGATTTTGCCAATCACAAGTATTTGCCATGCAATGAATATGCAAACCTTACTTATTTTATATTTTTTCAAAATAAAGAGCATAATTATTTGAAAATAATGCAAGAAAAACAATAAGACTAGTCATGCCTTAAGTACATGCTAATTTCAAACGTAAAAGGTATAATGAAATAAACAATGAAAAGTGGATATTCTGTATTAAAAATGTTAATTAGAGCCTCTGTAATTATTAAAATATTACCAATTAGGGAACAGTAATCAG
Organism: Acanthosepion pharaonis; assembly: GCA_903632075.3. Lineage (NCBI taxonomy): Eukaryota > Metazoa > Mollusca > Cephalopoda > Sepiida > Sepiidae > Acanthosepion > Acanthosepion pharaonis. The sequence goes on along the minus strand of CAHIKZ030002689.1, from coordinate 123,431 downwards.
TAAATTAAAAATAATAAATCTCCAAAAAATAATAATAGCATTCCTGATCAAATATTTTGCATACCATTTAAAAAATTAACCACAAATATCATTAATTTCATTACTCCTTACAGTAATAATGATAATAATGGCAGCAATAATAGTAGTATCAGAAAAGTTTTATTTTTTGGAAATGTTTTTTTAACTTTTTTTGTTAATACTCTTGATGATTTGAAATCACCAAACATGATAAACTTATATATAATTTTTTTGTTATACTGTTATATATAAACAATGCAGACGAAAAAATTAAAAATAAAAGCTATATATTATCCACTTATTGGCATGCAGGAACATACAAGATGCACTCTTATTATAAGGTCTAAACTTAGAATAGTACTAATAGTCATACCTTGAACATAAAATTCAGCAGAGCATTCAGCAACACCAGCACAATTTCTGGCACGGCAAGTGATGAGGCCACTATCTTCTGGAAAGGCTTCTCTGATGGCCAACAATGTCATATTACCAATTCTATCAATCTGAAAAAGTTCAACAAAATATTACATATATAAACTATAAAACTGTTTTCAAAAAATATGCATTTTATTTATTCCTTTAAAGCGATTATGCCATATAATATAAAAATCCATAATTTTCCATCAATGTATTTCTAAATACACTAATTCTAAAATAAACTAATGGTAAAATATAAGAATGTATTTGACTTAAAACTACAAATAGATATATTAAACTATTCATGAATAAAGTTCATGTTCTTATCAATTTTTTATCATTTAATATTATTTTGGTATTTTCATTTTTCTATTTATACAAGCTGATAATATTTTATATATGAAATATTACATTAACAATATAAAACAGATATTTTACAAGAGATTTTACACTAGAAAAAAATGACTTTATTCTAGAGTACCAACTTTTAAACTCAGACCAAAGAACATCAATTCTTTAAACCACCATTTAAAAAGTTCAATGGTAGATTGTAAACATTTTTCTTTCCTTGTTTATAGCAAAATTAAATTTTAATTCTTCATAAATGTTTTTGTATAAGTGGCACCTCTTTTTTAAGTTTACTATATTAACTTGATAAATCTTATATTTTTTTATATATTCTCAGTTTTATGTATGTATGTATCAAAGGAAGATTTTTTTTATAATCATTTCATTCCAATCAAGGCAATAAAACCACTATTACTAAGAGTGGAAGAAACAGAGAGAACAATAAAATAACAGGATTTAAGGAGACAGATGATGACAATTGACATTGTATTTAAATCTTTGAAGATCATAGTTGACAGGAAAGCAAGAAGCTAAAAAAGAACTCCACAAGCAAGAAGTGTGAAAGAAGAAACAATTAGTATAGAACTTATGATTACAACTAGCAATTTCAACAGTGAAGTTATGAGAGCTAGCTGCCAATCTAGTACTGCACTTAATTCATAAAGTCCTACCAATGAGGGAAACTAATCAGAACAATTGGCATGAAAATATTTATAGAAGTTACATTACAGCAGTGGATAAGTAACTGAAGCTGAGATGACAGATCAGGACCAATAAGACTGCTGATTTTTTGTTAGATTTTGTCAAGAATGTCTAGACATATAGCAGAAGTGCCAGATCAGATGTGGCAGCAATATTTGATACATGGAGGAATAGTAGAAATAATAAATGTGCAAAATAGATTCTAGTGAGAAAAATTGTCTAGTACAACATAGTGAACTGACTTTCCTAGCAGCAGACTTAGCAATCAGTTCAATATAATCATTCCACTTCATGTCACCAGGAAAATGTCAGACCAAGAAGGTGCAGTGAGTTGGTCTCCTGGAAGTTATCATCAGCCATGCTGATGGAAGTCAAAAAAGTTATTTAAGATGATTAATAGAGAGCAGTTTACATTTTAGAAGTGTTAAAATTAACAAACTTGCTCATTGCCTCATTTCACAACAGATTGTAAGTCATTTTCAAGATCAACAGATTGTAAGTCATTTTCAAGATCAAATGCCAATTTGATTTTTTCAGACTTACTATTAAGACAAGAGTAAATAAGAGTATCATTAGCATAAATGCCAAGTTAGGAACTGATGACATCAGAAAAGTCATTGAACAGAGTGGGCCCAAGAATATAGTCCTGCAAAAATGGTTGAGAGGAGTGGCCACTCGAGACAACTTTCATTATGCGGTTTGATAAGAAAGATTTAATCAAATCAAAGAAATGACCAGAAACATCATAATTCTTCAAATAAGAAGACCAGCATGCCAAAACCAGTTAAACACCTTCAAAATATCTAAAGTAATAGCCTGAACTTCATCATTCTTATCCACATTAGCATTTGTCCTAGAGAAGTGAAATCTATAGTTTGTCTGAAAAAAGACCCAAGGTGAGATGATTAACCAATTCAGAGTTGATTAGAGCATCTAGTACTTTCCCAAACAGTAGTAGAAGACTAATAGGCCAATAGTTTGAAAGATCAGATGATTTTCTAGAGTTCTTGAAATCAGGAATTACAGAGGAGGATTTCAAACAATCCAGAAAGCAAGAAGCAGCAAAGAACATCTATCATAGAAGTTGAAGATAACTTGGGCCAGTTTAGGGCCATATTTCTTATGGAAATTATACTATTAAGACCACATGCTTTGTGTAGATCAAGTTTGGAGATGATAGCAAAATCATGTATGGAGTTATATGCTTATGACACAGTCGAAACTCTGTTCTAAGTGGAAAATGAGGCAAAGAGATTCCTGATAAGTAGAGAGTAGAATTGGAAGAGAATTTGCAAGCAAAAAAGCATAAAGCATTCTGATTTATCAGCAGATGATGATGGCACTTCAAATTGATTGAAGACTTAACCTTGTTTAACATACTCTTACAGAGCCACCAGTAATCATGAGAACTAAATTTGTGAGAGGCTATACGGGGCCGCACTCTATCAGCAAACAACAAATTAGCTTCCTTGCAGACATGTCTGCACTTATGAATGGACAAAAAGAAGTGTCTGTTGTGATTAGAACTATCATGTTGGTATAGCCAGAAAAAGTGATTCCTGTGGACAATAGACGAACATGCAAGTATGAACCAGAGAAGATTGTGGTTTTTATCTGGTATTTATAAGAAGTTACAAAAACCTGGATGCCATCTTTCACCCAAGAAGAAACTTCAGAAACACAATTTTCAGTAGGAATACTAAAAATTTCACTTCAAGACGTATTGTGAAGAAAATCGCAAAATGAATCCCAATCAATACATTGATAACAACAAAGTCTTGTGAATAGGGGATTCATGTCCACTAGACAAGTCAGAGGAAATATCAACAGACACAACAGTATGGTCTAATTTGCTAAGAGGACAGAGTTGCAAAGCATGACAAAAACCAGAGAGGAAGTAAGGAACAAATCATGTAAGGAGGCATGTTGGTCACAGTTATAAAGGGAACAAGTATGGAAGTTAACTATTTGACTTACTTTGAAATCTCTTGTAGTTCGAATAGGTTCTCCATTACGAAGCCAGGTTATTTCTGGTTCAGGTTCACCAGCAAATACTGCTTCAAAGCAAGTTGGACTGCCTTCATCAACAACAATGTTTGATATAGGCTTGATGAAACTTGGTGGTTGAACAACAGCTTCAGGAGCAGCAGGTTCAGGTTCACTTTCCATTCCTGAAAAAATGTTAATTTTATTTCTTAACTTTGGAAAGTAATAAAAATGATGAAATAAAAGAAAACAATAGCCATCTAATACTTATATGTTATAAAATATTTAAAACAAAATGTCATGATACTGTTTAAATTGAAAATATTTTTGCATGATTAAGATTTTATTATACTTAAAATCTAGAAATAAAATGAAGCTTATATTTTTATACATTATAAATATTACAAATTTATATTATTTGGTATCTACTTTTTTTAATTTCACCAAAGCAAATTTAAAATACATACCAACAACAGTAAGATTACAAACACAAGATGTCTCTCCAACTTTATTTCTGGCCACGCATCTATACTGACCACTGTCTTCAGGAAATGCTTCCAACAGAGTTAAAGTATGAACACCATCCTGTGTTGATGTCATTTTGAAGTATTTTGATGGTTTCACTAAGTGGTTATTATAATACCATGACACCATTGGAGCTGGAACAATCAGATAAGAAAGTAATTAATAAAAGTAAATTCTCAAAAAGTGATTCCAAAGAGTATTGAATTATATGTCACTCTTATACATTGATGAATAATAAATAAAATGTACTGAACCAAAAAATTAAAAAAATCTGATAGTATAAATTACCATTAGTTTTAAACCATGACAAACCTACTCACTTCAAAATTTAGAAAAACTTATTGTAAGATGAAAAAGTAAATAACATTTACCTGGTGTTCCAATAATTTTGCATTTGAAGGTAACACTCTCACTTTCAGGTACAGTTCTGTTTTCTGGAACTTCAATGACAGAAGGAGCTTTGGTTTGTACCTTCTTAGCCAATTTGAGTGAAGCATGAGATTCCTTCTTGGCTAATGTTTCTACAGCAAGATGAAAGTAATAAAATAATTATAAAAGTAGGCTAATATTAGTAATCACCAATGAAAAGGCAAAAGTACAACATTAAAAAATATCAAAATCTTACTATTTCATATAAGTTTTACAAATATTACAATAGGGTTAGATTAATATTTTGAATATATAATATATTCTTTGAAAGAATTATGTTTAAAAACTGTGAATTTTATATTATGTTTAAAAAAATTAAAGTATTATGTTTAAAAAATGTGAATTTTATATAAATAAAGTAGTAATTATTTATCAAGTATAAATACTAAATCCTATAGGCACAGGAAAGAGAAAAAACATTCTGAATATATCAAAGAAAAAATGAAATTAAGAGAAGCAACTCTCAGTAATTTAACAAAGAAATTTGATATGCCACATTAAAAAATTTTTAAAAATACATTTTTCTATTTGCTTATCCTAAAATTTTGAATAAAAACTAAAATATTAATTCTAAACTCATTCTTAATTTTGCTTTGGCTATATTTACTTAAAGACTTAAAATTTAATGATTCCATAATCTAAGTTTTCACTATAATTAAGTCATATTTGAGTATCTTTTATATTTTTATGTCGATTTTTCTATAATTATATAATTATTCTTTTTTATGAAATCTGCTGAACCAAAATAATAAGACCAGTGATATGAGGTAAAAATGACAGCTACTGTCTAATAGCAACTGTGCATGTCAGAGTCATTTTATTAGTTCTCTCAACACCTGGGTATATTATGTGCATCATATTACAATACACTTTACAAGGAGGTACTGAAAAGTTTTCAGTCTGATTCATTCCCTAAAATCTACATTCTGATGTTTGGTCACTGAAATACTGATTTTGGAAAGTGGGCTGGGCTGAAAACTTTTCAGCAACTTTACAGATACAGTAGACAGATTAAAAAAAGTACATATGAAGATAATCAAGGCTCATATATAAATGCTAGTTTAATTTCTAGTGCACCTAACAAATTTCAATTTTATTTTTTTTGCAATGCTTTATTGTAAGATAGAAGTTCTTTTGTTCAGTATAAATTTATTTTGAATAAACTATTGTTGCAAAATGAAATTTTTCTTAGTTTTTATATATTTAGATTCTGGAAAGAATAAAAATACAAAGGAAAAATAAATTCACACAATCATATACAAATATACACATAAATAGAGATAAAGAGTCAAATATGAATTTAAAAAGTAAATTTTTCAAATTACCATCAACAATAAGTTTGGCAGTGCAAGTAGATTTACCACTTGCATTGATGCTAACACAAGCATAAGTTCCTGCATCCTCAGGCTGAACTTCAAAGATGAGAAGTGTGTAGTGGTTATCTTCATGGATGAATTTCCATCTGGGACTTTCAGGCATATTTTTGCCATTCTATCAAAAAATAAACATTTTGGATTAAAATATTTTTGCAATAATAATAAAATTTTAGAATAAACTAAGCAGTCTAGGAATAAAAGTTACAATTCAGTAACTACATTTTGAGTAAAAGGAATTTAAGTTTCAAATATTATATTAAAGCAAAAAGATATCAGAATATGATGTAAAAAGTTGCGTACCTTCTGCCAATAAACTTCAGGCTTTGGCTTGCCAGTGACTTCACAATCAAATGTGGCTGGTTCACCAACCAAAACTTTGGTATCTCGGAGCAAGTTGCGAAACTCTGGAGAAACTTCTCTAACAGCTTCTACTTCTTCTGTTATTAAAAATTCAAATTGGTAAAATATTGTTTCAAATAACAAGTAAATTCAATAACTACATTTGATTAAAATGTTTTTATCAAGTGATAAAAATTATCAGATGGTTATCATTTTATAGTAAATTTTCATAAGTTTATATCTTATGTTCATGTATAAAAACTTATAAAAATTAGTTAAAGATTTATGAATTTAAATGTTAATTTATATAGTAACATGATAAAATATACTTTTTCTTACCTAATACAGTCAGCTTGGCTTTACACTGAGTCATGCCATATTTATTATAAGCTTTTACAGTATACATGCCAGTATCTTCTGGAAAGGCTTCAGAGATGTGAAGAGTACTGCTTGTCTCAGTTACTCGAATCTGAAAAAAGATTAGTTTTAATGAAAGATTGTTTGAATTATACATATAGATTAAATTCCTTTCAATATTTATTGGATAAAAATAATCACAAATATCTGAACAGCTCACCAATTTGTGATCAAGATATTGAATAAAGCTGACTTGTAAATAAGTTTCACTTTATACTTCCAGTTTTACCATAAGACAATGATATACAGTCAAATAAAACTTACTATCAAGACAATATTTGATCAATACACTAAAAACAATGATTCAATCTACCTGGAAATCCCATGATGAATGAATTTCAAAATCATCTCGGTACCATGTCAGAATTGGTGGAGGATAGCCACTAAATTTCACCTCAAGGCTAAAATATAAAAAATTTAAATTCATAAATAGATACATTGATAGATTATCAAAATAAATGTAATGCATCAGCATAAAATTAATAATATTCCTTTTTTTAATTTTGCAAGATAATGCACAACACTTTAGAATTAAGAATGTATTGCAATTATGCTTTATCAATTATTGTAATGAAAATAATTTAGTTAACAGTACTTTCATTCCTGTTTTTATGTGGATTATGATTTATCACAGAAAGGCTAACAGAAACTTAAAAATTTGATAAAAATATAATGAAAGAGCTACAGAAATATTTACTATATATATATATATATATATATATATATATATATATGCCTACCTATAATGGACCACTAACCAGCATATATAAATACTCAAACTGAAACACAACACACATGGCCCAACAACTGCATTTAAGCATGAAACAGACATAAAAGTGGACATTGAAGTTAACACCCAGTGGCAACAATCTGCTTCATGCTTAAACACAATTGTCAGATCATGTGTGTTGTGTTTTGGCATGACTACTTATATATGCTGGTTCGTGATGTATTATGGGTAGATCTATTGTATTGTTCTAATGGTTATTTGGGTGGATGGTAATGGTTATGTATTATTTTAGGGTCTATTAAGTGAAAATAATTGTGGATCCTAATGCAGTTTTGTGGCTATTTTATAATGCTGATTGTTAACTTTTTTATTCATTATTTATTATTTTTTGTTATTGGTTGTTATTATTAGTTTACTTGTGTTTATGTGTGCATTTGTATTTTGTTAACTTGTTTATTGTTTACTTAATTTATTTAATTATTTATTAATTTCGATTAATTTATTTTACTTATTTATTTTATTCATTATTCATTTTTGTTCATTTTAATTCTCAATTTTTAAGTAACATAGTAAAAATTTGTTTTCATGTCTGCATTTTGAGATGAGTTCTGATCATTTATTTAGTAATTTGTGTTGATCTTGGAAGGTAATTATAGCTATTTTCATCATCAGACAGAGTTTACAATTTTTGGATTTACTGTTGTAGGCTGATGCTGTTTTCCTTATTTTCCATGATATTTTGGTGTGATTTAGTTTTTGTTTCTAATTTCCCAGATATGTTTAGAAAGCTGTTTGTGTATTTATTATTTGTAAAGGATGCTTTGTGTGCATAGTTTCTTTGTTTCCAGGGCCCTTCAGTTACTCCTATGTATATTTTTTCTTCATTATTTGTGGATTTTACAATGGCTTAGTATATTACATTGTTCCGCAAGCAATTTCCTTTTAAAGAACATTCATTCTTTGGTCTGCAGTTCCATGTAGGTTTAATTTGTATGGGTAGTTTGTTGGTTGTTTTCCTGCTGTACTTTTTTTTATTGTGTCATATTCTCGGTACAACTGTAGCTGATGTTTACTGTATTTTTGTTGAATATCTTGTGGAGTATGCTTGAGTGAATTTAATGAATATTTTTCCTACATTTGTTTTTACATTTTGTTGTATGGTGAGTTGAACTATATGATACATTTTTGTTCTAAAATTTTCTTTGTGCTCTTTTAGTATGATAAATGCTTGTGATTTAGTGATGCAATTTATTCTGTTGTCTAGATCTAATGTTTGGGTGATTGTTTTAGCATCCATATTAATATTGTGTTCTGTCATTTTTTGGTGCTTTTCTGTATGTTTTAGTTATGGAGTCCTTGAGTAATTTGTTGTGCTTTGGGGGCTTAGTTCATATAAATTTCAAGTTTTGTCCACTGTGATATATATGTTAGGTGACTTGTTTATTTTTGTATTATCTCTTTTTTAATACTGGTGCAAGGAACGGCTTTTAAACTTTAATGCCTCCAAAACAAAACTGCTTCATTTAATCACCATAGAGAAACTTTTCTGCCTGACATCAGCATGGCTGATGCTATTATTATTATTTTTATTATAAGAGATTATAACAAAAATATGTTGAAATCACTACACAAAATCTTACACGTTTCAATACTATGATTGTACTGCTTCAGGCAATAGTAAATAACCTGAAAAAGTACAATCATAGTATTGAAACATGAAAGCTTTAGTGTAGCGATATGTTTTTATTATAATCTCTTATAATAAAAAATAATAATATAAACTTATGTGACAATTGTAGTTTTCTAACTTTTCTGTTAGTTATTGTACTAAAAATTAGAATTCCAAAGGAAATGAAAACACTCTTTGTGCTTTCTTAGGCTCATGTTTTCCACTGACATGAAATGGAGTGATTATAGTGAATCAATTTCTGCAACTACTGTTAAAAAAGTTGGGTCACTGTGTTGCGCTAGACAATTTTTTTTTTGTCAGAATCCATCATGCACATTTATAAATCTACCATTTTTCCATGCATTGAATACTGCTGCCATATCTGGTCTGGTGTTCCTATTATATATCTCGAGATTCTTAACAAAATTCAAAGAAGGATCTGTAATGTAATCAATCCTACTCTGGCATCTTGATTTCAGTCACTTTTTCACTGATGTGATGTAGCTTCTCTGTCTTTTCTACAAATATTTTCATGGCAATTGTTCTAATGAGCATTCCTCCTTGGTGCCCTGACTGCATGAATTTAAGCGTGCTACTAGATTGGCAAATAGGTTTTACTGTTGAAGTAGATAGATATAACCATCTGTTCAAGGGTCAATGTGTACTATGCCTGAATCCCCTGACCAGAGTGGGGGCCTGATTGGGGGCCCCAGGCAGTTTTTTTGACATTTGCTTTCTTATTAAAATTTTCTTTTTCTACATACATTTATATTCATTACAAATTAAACTAAGCACAATTATCAGAGGATGAAATTTTTTAACAGATTTTGACATAATTCTGGGTTATTTTATTTTAGTTATTTTTTTATCCATAATGTTGAATGTGTTAAAATTATTCAACATTTTAACAAGAATAATCTCAAGTTGATGTTAAAAAATACTGCAAAACATTATTAATTTAAGATGGAATTATCTATTATGACATATCGCTAATTTGTATTTAGATACACTGTATTTATTTTTAATTTTTCTAGTTGAATTGTATTATCTTATGAACATTGAGATGTAGTAGAGTGGGAGGGCACTGTATCATAGATTTGGTGAGAGCTCACAAGACCCTTGCATCGGCCCTGGTTGTTCTATTTTAATAGTTTCTTTACCCATACGTCTTGCCTGTGGAAATTCCTTCTGATTTCTTCTTTTTCTACTACCTACAATCTTCAAAACTCTAAATGCAATGCCAATTGGCCTCTGTCTTCCTGAATCCTATTCCTTTATTTTCTTTTCTCAAGTCTTCTCATTCATTTTCACTTTGTGTAACCCCTTGCTTTTCTTGGGATGAAATGATTTTTATATATATATATATATATATATATATATATATATATATATAGAGAGAGAGAGAGAGAGAGAGAGAGAGAGAGTAATATTATTAATACAATAATTATTGTATTAATAATATTTATTGTATTTAATCACAGTCGACTTTGGTATTAAGGCCTCAGTTTATTTTATATTTTAAGTGTTAACTTATATTTTTATTATTTGTGTGTGTGTGTACATATATATACATACACATTGTGTGTATATATATATATATATATATATATATATATATATATATATATATATATATATACACACACACACACAACTAGCTTTTTATTTGTTAAATAATTTTGCAAAATGAAAATAAAGTGTCCAGTAAAAAAAAAAAGGATATTATTGCATATAATTTTTAATCTACTTAAACCAAAAATAAAGAGTGATATAAGTATAAAATTATCATTACGAGTATCAAAGTTATGAAGCTATATATCCAACTGTTATTTAGTGGAATGAAAAAGTTATAATTTTAGAAGATTATACAACGTAAAATATCAAAACTAAAAACGATAACTTTTCAACTCCAATCTACTTATTGAACATATACATACGTAATAGGTTTGCCCTCTGGAACTTTGGTTGGGCAAAGTGGAGTAAGGAAAACTGGTGGTTCTTCTTTAGTAGGTGAAATAGTTGTTGCAGTTGTTGTCCTCTCTGCAAATTTGACTTGTTTCCTTGTGGTAAATGCTTGCTTTTTCCTTCTTTCTTCTTCTTCAAGGAGGAATCTCTGCAGATGTACATCTGATGTATCCTTCCGGAAAGTCGTCTCTGTTTAGACAAACAATAAATAAACATTTAATTCCTCTGTATATCATTGTTAATCATAGTTACACATTATAAAATGGAAATTTCCTAAAATTAACAAATTATAAATTCATATTATCTTACAAATTAAATTTTATTAAATTTCATGATTTACTATTTCAGAAAATTAATAATATTTGAACTAGCTGAACCCATGGAAATTCCATAGGTGTTAATAACTATCCATGATCTCATGCCTCTGCACTTCTCTTAGTCTATACCTGTATCTTCTCATCATCTCTTGATAGGCTCACAACAAGCCTTTCACTTGGTCTTTTTTGTCTCTATCTCTTTCCCTACTTTATACATGTATATTTATTTTTTAATTTCTTTTTCTTCCTGTTTTTCTCTAGTTTTATTATTGCCTACATTTCCTTCTTCACACCCTCTTTGTTCACCATCTCTTCTTCACATTCCCGAATTCCTTCCTGCTTCATATTAATATGTAGATTTCTCAGTCAAAAAATGTAATTATTTTCAATTCACAATAGCCATTGACTAGCTAAATACTACAGTCTGATCCACAGAAGAAATGCACAATAGTTATATATATTAACAAGCAGAACATTATTACAAGTGTGCTCAAAAATTCTTAGTTCAACTTGGGAGGTATTAAAAAAAATTATGATGTTTGGTCATTTGGACAGATTTTGTTAAGTGGATCAGGCTGAAAACTTTTCAGCATCTCTTGCACAGACAATATATATTCAAGAAAGTATGAAATTATGTATTTAAATATAATTACCCTTTTTAAGCATGCCCAACTCAAAAGCGGACAAGGTACTTTTCACCTGAGCTGTTTTTAGCTCAGCACTACGAAGTTCAACTCTTTTCCTGCGTTCCAGCTCTATCTGTAGATCTTCTACAAAATGTGAAATATAAATTTTCTTTAGTAAAAATTCTCTGCACTGGGGAAAATATGTAAATATAATTTAGAAGACAATAACACATGTAAGAAAACAAATTTTACAAGTAATACTGAAAAATAAAATATTTCAAAAACCAAATTAAAATGCTATAAAAGTGTTTTGAAATTTAACAATAAAAGATAAAAATAAAGATTTTAATGAAATGTAACAAAGTACAATATTTAAGTGTTTAAGATGAAAATTAATCATTCCAAGTTCATATATTATTTTTCAAGAATCCTCATAAACTTCATATATATTTTTTTTTGAATATTCTAATAAAAGTGAGTGTCCTTTACTGTAATAAATAAATGTGATAGTGTGTTAATTTTAGGAGTTAAAAGTTTAAATTGAAAATTGAAAACCAATACTCAAAAGTGATTCTAATCAACTTCAATATTTGAAGATAGATTTAAATAAACATGTTTAGAATTTTCAGTAAGGTCAAGTAGAATAAAAACAAATTGAAATGTGCTAATTATTTTCAAGAATAAAAAATGCAAATGTAATTTCTTTGAATTCTCAAAACATGATTGATGATTAAATTACCTTGAGGAGCATGTCGCAAACGAGAACGCCAATCTTCTTTAGGTATAACACTGAGATTTGTAATGGATTCAGCTTCACCATGTTGATTTTTAGCCAGAACTCGAATTTGGCCTGCATCATACTCTCTAACTCTGGGAATCTCAAGATAATGGATCATTCCATCATATCTTACTTTGAAGCGACTTCCCTATAAAGAAAATAAAAACCTCATTTTAGGAAGTAAATAAATTAATTATTTTCTTTATATATTACAGTTTTTTAATTATGTCTTAAATTTTTATAATGTGATATATAATTAAATGTACTCTATTTTTTTTACTTATATAAAAGATTTGTGTTCATAAGATTGGATTTGTTTTATCATTTCATTGACAGTTTCTACTATGAAAAACTATTTGAATTCTCAGTACTTACAGCAACAACAAGACTGCCATTGATCCACCAAGTAACTCTAGGTCTAGGATATCCACTGACATTAACAATGAATTTGGCTGTTTCACCTTCATCAATTTCAACTGGTTCAGGTTTGATTTCAATGCTTGGTGGTGATGGCTCAGTAGGTACATCATCTTCAGCAAAATTTCCAACCATCAAAGAGCTAAAAGTAAAAACATAATCCAATAAATTCATATTCTCAAATTGAATTGTAAATCATAAATTAAAATTAGTTAAACATACATATTTAATAAAATATTCTCTTTACTGCTATTTATAAAAAATACTGTACTTACAATCTTCTATACTGATCCAAATGGCGCAGACGTTCAATTGTTTGTTGTCCTTCTGGCAGTTGAGTGCCAATAATAATGGATGTTTTACCTGTAAAATAAAGAAAAACAATTATTACAAAATATCTAAAGACAGAAAAGGTAGTACTAAAAATTACTTTAATTTCTAAACTATAAACTTCAGTGCATGCTTTTATCACCGACAAAATTAAAATATCATTTAAATAATGACAAAAATATGAAATGCTTTATCGAGATACAAATAAATTAAATTATTTAAATTTTTTAAGTAGTGGAAAAATGAAAAATACCAAGAAAATTCCATTCAATATACAACTCTGTTAAGAACACTGATCAAGTTATACAGATGTTTTTTTTTATTTCATACAGAAATTTTTTTAAAAATCTTATTTTATTTCTTATATTCAACTGAAGCATGTTATAATCTACTGCAATTAGATCTTGTTGTGTCATGTATAGTTCACGCAAGTACTTAGTTTAGTCAAGGAAAGATAAGTACCTCCCAAGTGTAGAAAGCTTCCCACTTATATACAACCTAATTTGCATATAACTATATCTCCCGGAACCAGAAACTTGATGCCCTTGGTAGATCTTCTACTTCTATGAACCTCTCCAAGAGATGTACCACTGCCTAGATTCCTCTTTATGGGAGTTCTCAGTCTTAGTGGCTTTTCTACATTTGAACCTTCTTCATGTTCCTCATTATCACTAGACACACTCATTCTCTCCTCCCCTTCACTCTCAAAATCTTGGTGATCATCTTGATCCCTCTTTTCAGTGCCAGGCTCTTCCTCCATTTCAACATCATCTAGTTCTTTTTACAATCTAAATTGGTCTTCATGAGCTAATATGCCCTGTCCATTTTTTGTTAATATCACCATATTAAATCCTTTCTGCACTACAAATTGTGCTTTCTCAGGACTCAAATCCTGATTCCACTTGTACCATACATTTTCATTTGTTGAGAAGAACATGGATATTTGGGCTCTAGTTTGCCTCACCATCAAGGCTAAAGGGCTTTGTGTTCTGTCCACATGTGGGACAGCCCTGTAACTTAAAAGCAATCTTGGTAGATAACTTTCTAGGCAGCAGTTCACTGGAGAGAATGCTTTCAATCCAACTTTTATCATCTGGACCATCACTCTGCAATTCTATTTGACTAAGGATGGTATGGGGGTCTTTTGTATGGCCTACATCCAATTTCTGTTAACCAGATACATAAGATTTCTTCAGCAAACTCTGGTGCATTATCTGACACCAATGTCTTGGGTACTCTATTCCTTGAAAATACTACTCTTAACACCTGTTTTACAGTACTTGCTTTTTTGTCTGAAACTTTAACCACTTCAGGCCAACCTAAATAAAAGTTTACTAGTATAAGGAAATAGGCCTACATCTTCACTGTATGCATGATCCATGTGTACTCTTATCCATGGCTCCTTCTCTTTTGGCTATGAACAAATCTTGGTTTGCTTAAAGTTCTTTATCTTCATACACTTAGGGCATTTTCTGACCTACATAATTTTTCACATCTCATGTATACCCCAGCCACAAGGTTTGTAGTTTCAACCTCAGTTTTGTGCTCAATACACCACTATGTATGTTGTTGTGTACTGCTTTAATGACATCTTTTCTTAATGACTTCGGTGGTACAATAAGATGTCCATTACATATGACTCCTCTTTTGGTTGTCAATCTCTGACTTGCTTCCTTAAAAGACCTTTGCACCATAGAGCAATTGATCCCTATGTTATTCTGTATTTCATTCAGTACACTTTTTAATACAGAATCCTGCTCAGTTTCAAACTTGAGAGCTGCCTAAAGGATAACACATCTGTCTCTATCCAGTGCAAAATTCTGTCCTCACAACTGTCCTTTGTTTGAAGATTCTGGGTAATAAAATTAAATCTTGACAATGTGTCTAAATATGGAATGGCATTTCATTTACTATACATAATGTGAAAATCAAGTGCCATAAGCTTAATTGCCCACCTCAAAATTTTGGACAATGTGACTTTAGGCAACTCTTGCCTTGGTTTGAAAATGAACTCTAAGGTCTTGTGGTCCAACTTTCTTACTCAATAACAAATTGCATACCCTTTCACTACTCCAGAAAATTGCCAGCACTTCTTTTTCAATGTTAGAATAATTTGTATCCACTGCTGTCAACTTTCCGGACAAATACATAATAGGATGACTTCTTGAAAAGGGTTGTCAATTTTAATCTGGTAATATGCCAATTCAAGATCAATATTAGCAAAAGATTTCCTGCCAGCAAACACATGACAGGCTGTTTCAATATTTGGCAATGGTAAGGAGTTCGAACATATCTAGTGATTTACACCAAATTTGTAGTTACCACAAATTCTTAAATCTCCATTGGTTTTGCATATGGCCATGATTGGAGAAGCTCAATTGCTAACTCCCTGGATGACCTTCTCCAATATTCCTTGTTCAATCATTTTATTAAGTTTTGCCATAACCATGGGCAGAAGGTGAACCAGAACATTACAAGACTGAAAATAGACCAGTTGGCTATTCTCTTTGAGCCAAACATTCACCTCTTAATCCTTTAAAATTCCAATCCCAGGTTCTTCTGATTTCATGCAATTAATTAACTTTGAGTGTCTATTCTTAATGTCACCCCCCCAGGAGACCATGATCTTTTATGCATTCCACAACTATGATTGGCATTACCTCAAATCAAGTTTTCGTCCCAAAAACCCTGTTAAAGCAACCATCAAATTGTTTCAATTGCAGATAGGTCCTCCTTAATTTGTCTTCTCATTTTCTCCAAAAAATTCTTGAGTATTAGGGTTACATCAGTATCTGTATCCACTTGCATTAGTACAATTATTCTATTTATTTTTACCCTTTTCTCTAGTCTTGTGTTTTTACTTTGTATATTTCAGTGTTTCTCGTCAGAGGATCTATTTTCTCTACTTCTACTGGTTTCTTATATTTGCATACTGACTGGAAATGGTTTTTCTTCTTGCACTTAAAACACATCTTTTCAAAAGCTGGGCATTTATACTTGTTCATCTCATGTTCTTTGTTGCAAAAACAACATTTATATAAACTCTCTGTAATACTGTATGTCTCCATGTTAGTCTTAGAGATATTAAATCTCTGAATTAACTCTAGCTGCTGTAAAAATCAAAACTCACTTCAATATTCATGTTCTGGACTTGAAGCTGTTCCAAAGTTTTGTACTTAATCGAAACATCATACTTCAATTAGTCTTAACTGTATTAATTCCTCTTCTATAGACATCAGTCCTGTACTTTCAAATTCACAGTACTTCAATGCTTCTTTTATCCTGGAAACGTACTGTCTAATGGTTTCATCTGGGTTTTGCCTGCTTTCAAGAAACTTCATCCTCTCAGTGATGCCCAGTTTTTTTTGGATGTACATTTGCTTGTATAATGTTGGCAACTTCTTCAAATGTCAAGTCTTCTAGCACCTTCAGATATACCATTATGGACATCTTTTTTATGGTCTCATAACCCACTGATGCTAGAAATAAATCCGTTTCTTTATTTAATCCTCCTGTATCTTTGCTGTCACTCAATTTCTTGACACTCGCTAATGTCACAAAACATCTGATCCATGCCTCCACAAGCTCAGGATCCTCTAACAAGGTTAGATATCCTATTGACAACACCATATTATTGTGTCGTATATAGTTCTCATAAGTACGCAGTGTAATCAAGGAAAGATAACTCCCTCCTAAATGTAGAAAGTTTCCCACTTATATACAACCTAATTTGCATATCACCAAAGATCTTTTTCTGATTCACTCTACATGTCAGCCAGATGTGAACAATAAGAATGCAAAACACAAAATAAAATAGTTGTTTTCTGTGCAGAAGCCCCAAACATCACATCCAGTCTATAAAACAAATCCCCACAATAATATACAATAGCCAGTCATGAATATTCCCACCAAGAAAAGATGACCATGGGGACCATCAAATTTGATTAAAAGAAAGAACTTCATAAACAACTGACACAGTAGCAGGCCAAAAAGCCACCTGTTGACCTTGAGGTTTTCACCATCCAACTCCAGGCTTCCCTCATTGTCACTACCATGACCCTGTTTTCATTGATCTCCCATTCGACCAGAATCCAACAGAGGCATTCCGCTACCAACCCACCAATGCCCCCTTGTATTGGCAAAGTCAGACATATAACTACACCCAACTGATCACAATCACACCCTCTGTATTGGCAAAGTCAGATTCATGACTTCTTCCAACTCGTTGTGCTCACACCCTCTGTATCAGCAATTGTCAAATTCATGATATCTCCTGACTCTTCATGCTTGATTCCTTTCTATCAGCAAAGTCAGACACATGACTTCACCCAACTCTTCACACTCTCATACTTGTATTGGCAAAGTCAGATTCATAGCTTTGTTAACCCCTTTGTGGCCTCACACAACTAAAGAAACGCAATCAACAATTTGTGCCACCTTTCAAACAATTATGTATATATTCTGAAATTTAATGAACACATGCTGTTTAATCCTTGTTTGTTCTCTCCTTTGTGACTATATGCCTGTTGTAACAAGCAGGAATTATTTTATTTGTTAATTTTTTTATGGAAATAATTAAAATTTTATTTGTATTTTATAAATTATATTAATACATAAATATTGTCAATGAAAATTTTCCGTAGATTTTAACATTTACATCACAGGCTACAAGACTTTTAACATGTGTTAAATAATATTAGGCCATTAATTGATCTTAAAGAACAGTAATTCATACAAATGAATTTTAACTATTTTATATAGATTTTAGAAACTAATTATAGTATTAATGGTATTCAATGTGATTGACCTACAGAGTAAAATGATCTAAACTTCTAATAAAATAAATGACCTGCAATTTCTCAGGCAATATTTGATTTTGAATATATTACTCATAAAATATTGTTTCCAATGACTTCACTTTAATAAAGTGAACATTTTTATATCAGTTTCTATATAACTTTACTTACTATCACAAATAACTTCTGCACTGGTAGTAACTTCACCATATGCATTGGTAGCCACAATAGAATAAACCCCAGAATCCTCAGGGATAGTGAAAAGAAGGTCCAAAACAACATAACCAAACTCATAACAAGGTCGATAACGATGTCCTGGAAAATAAGTTAAAATATTTAGAGCATGAAATAATTTCCATTTATTAACAAGATATACAATTTATTTCATACATTACCAATAAAATTTGTTAGTTGAATATTTTTTTAATTTCTAATCAAATACATTTACCAAGTAATGAAACTGTTACAGAAAATAATTTAGTCATATTTTATTTCAAAGTTGAGAAGCATTAAAAGGAAATAATTTACTCAAGAAAGTGTTCTGTATTCAATGTGCATTTTAGGTTACATCAGATGTAATAGGCTAATTGATGTATAATTATTTTTAATTATTTGACAGAATATCTATCATAGTCTCCTAATAAAATTAAAATATTTTTACATCATAACTGTCTTTTCCTAATGACTATTACATGGAATTATTACAAGAGAATTTTCAACATTGTTAACTTCCATAATTTAGATTATGTCTAAAATTTCATTATTGCTTAATTAATAGATAAGTTCAAGATTGTTGTTTTAATTATTTCTAAATTTTGAACAGCTATAAAGTTAACTTGATGAAAATGCAAGAAAAATAAAGATGATATACCATGAAGTAATGGCATTCCATCTTTGAACCATTCTACTTTCATTGTAGGATCATTGATTGGTATAAGAATACATTCCAAGTGAGTACGCTCATATTCAAGCACCCTGGTACTCTTTAGTTTAGTTTTAAACTGAGGGATTTTCTGGGTAGATTTCTGGAACATATCTTCTGTAGGATGCACACTACTACGACGATGATGGGATTCTTTGGCAATTTTCTCCAGTTGCCTGTAAAAAATTAATGATTCAATATAAAATAAACAGGAGACAGATTTTTAAAAATATTCAGGTTTTGCTTATGTAAAATAATGTTGAAGAAGCATGGATCAGATAGAGAAACAAAGTATCTTACGTTTTTGAATTGTTTGATGACATTTATAATCTATAAAAATAACTGAACAAATATTGTGTGTATGTACTATTTAGGATGCTTAATTTTGTAGATATATTAATATATAATAATGAAATATTTTTAGATCAGTTATTTAAAGCTATATTTGCTTATAATTTTATCATTTTCTACAAGACTATGTAATTTCTAATCATAAAATTTATATTAATATTTTAAATTTCTGTAAATATTCTGTTTTTTAAATAAATTATTTCATTAAATTTTGCAAAAATTTTGAAATAATGTATTACTAATAATTAATATTTGTTAAATATCCCAAGCTTCTTAAAACATGCTGCCTGCAAAACTGCTGTCCTAATCTCCGAATGGATCCTTTCTGGAATGGAGTGTTTTTATACGCCCAAAAAACTTCCAGGAAAAACCAAACAGTCAGCCCTGGTTCACTCTTGAATGTGCTGCAGCCATATCTCACTGGAACCACTACTTCAAAATCTATTGCATGGAGCAGTGTAGTCTGGCCCTTACTTCTTTCAGAACCACCCACAAACATTGTAAGAGAACTCTGGAAAACACAAAATGCAGCTATGTGCAATCTGTCCAGGCCAAGGTTTAAAATAACCAAATTGGATCTTGAATATTGGAAGATCACCAACCAAATTATGAACAGAGGCAAAGCAACTGTGGCAACTATTATAAATAGCCCTGAGGTCATATCATCCTTGACAGATAAGGTAAAGCTCTTCACCTCTATCTTTGCCTCAACAATAGATCATCCCCTCCCCAACTTTCCATGTCTCACTGAGCACAATCTCAGTAACATACTCATTTCAGCAAGAGAAGTCTCTAGATTTATCAAAAGCTTCAACCCCAAAAAAGCCACCGGCCCAGACAAAATTCCAGTGGTTGTCTTTAAGAATATCAACCCAGAATTATTCCCAATTCTAGCAAAGTTATATAGCCGCTGCTTGGAGAAATCTTTCTCAAGCATTAGTCTCCTCAGTATCATCATGGAGGCCTTAATCAACAAGAAGGTCATCGAGCACCTGAATAGGAACAACTTCTTGTGTGACAAGCAGTATAGGTTTCAATCAGCCTGATCCACTACTGACATCCTAACTACTATTACATACAGAATTAGTGAGGCCTTTGATAACACACATGCCACAACGACCATAGTATTAGATATCTTGAAGACCTTCCACAAAGTGTGTCACAAAGGTTTGGTACACAAGCTCTCTAGCTATGGAATCACTGAAAGGGTTTTCTCTATTATAAAATCCTTTCTAAAAGGTAGATCCCTGAAACTCATGCCTTACCTCGTGGAACTCCTATATAAGATCTATCGCTAACGATGCAGGTAAAATGATCAGCTCCCTGTACCACTCCAATAAGTACCTGACTCCTCATAATCATATATCTTTATAAGAACCAGATCAGGCCAGAAATGGAGTATTGTTGCCATGTTTGGGCAAGAGCTTCCCAGGCCTCACTTCACAGCTAGGACTCGCCATGCCACTTACATAGTAGTAAAACACGCACATTCCCTCTGTGTTTCATCAGTGAGAAGTAAGTTCTACTCAAACAACTTCTTTCTGCAAACCACTGCCCTATGGAACAAACTCCCTAGAGGATGTTTCCCCAATCACTACAATCTTAACCTGTTCAAGTCTATTATATTCCCCTTCTATCCATATAAACTACCCCTTATCATAACACTCTACCTTGAGTGGCCCCTGATCTTTGTACAGGGTGAACCTTACTGTAAAAAAATATATAATTTAAGCTATTCATTTGTAAAAAAATCAATTTGTATCATTGAAAGTAATAAAAAACATTACCTTTCAGTTTCTTTCTGAATAGAAACTGTACTGATATCAAGAGTACGGCTTTCAAGATCAGTACTGAAATTTTGAATAAAAATAATAATAAACTTCAGAATTTAGTATTTGTGTGATTTTTTTTACATGTATTAACTTTAACAATAGAAAAAAGATTTTAGAAATACAAATTGCAATGTGAAATATACATGACTTTCATATGTATAGATTACATAATCTATTTAGTAGCAACTATGAATTCATACAAAAAAATGATCATTTAGTATAGCAGATACAACTGTTGCACTTTTTAAAAGTTTATAATGAAATTAAAAATAATTATAAGCATAAAAAATAATTTATAAAAATCTAAATTGATGCTCATACTTTTTTTAGTAGAAAAAGTTTTGACAAGAGAACATTATTTTGGAATTAAATCTGAACTAAAATATAGTATTACTTTTTCCAAAGTAGCAAATTTTCATTAGCAATTTAAACTTAATACTGAAACATTTAATCAGATTAATATATTAAAATTCTTAACCTATATGAACAAGTTATTCCCATAATTTATTTACTCATTGCAAAATGCAGTTTAAAATCTATGTATGAATCAAACAGATTTAACAATCATAAAAACATACATTAAAATCAAATTTACCTTTTAACATTCTTAAAAATTTTTCCGATTGTTAATTTTTTATATATATTTTATAGTTACAACAACAATTCCTCATGCATTAAGCATTCATATATATCAATTTTTGTAACATTAAAAAATTTACGAGTTAAAACTCTCTTCTCAGAATCAAATTAATTTATTAAAATCATGCTTTTGTGAAAGAAAAAAAAGAAGCATCAGTTGTTAACAAATAATCAGTATTTATGGTAAAAGGAAACTGAAAATCTCAATTTCATACAGAATACAATTTTTTAAAAATCTAAATTTATCATGGAATATTTAATTATCTATTAGTAATTTACAAACTATTTACAGATTATATCAACAAAATATGTTCTTATATTTCATACATATTACATTGTCAAGAGTAAAAAATAAAGCACAAGTTTAAATTGTTAACACTATACTAACCATATATGTTAGGTTTATTATAATCTTAAAAATAAAATCTTTTATGTTTTTAATATCTCATTAACTATAGAACCAGTATGATTTTCAATATACCAGTAAGTTTTTTTTTATAATAAAATGAAAACAAAATGTATGATTAAAAAATATTAAGCAAAAAGAAAAACAAATATTAAGTAAAGGAAAATATACCCACTGAAAAATGAAAATAAAACAAACTTTGCTGAACTCATAAAATAGAGATTAATGAAAGGAAGGGAAAGTTAAATAAAAAAAATTGAAACAAAAGATTAGAATTTTTTATTAAAAAAATATTTTTTTAATAAAAAAATATTTAAAAAACACACAAAAAAATACATAAACAAAATTTTAAAAACAGAACAAAATGGGGTATGTAAAAACATGTTGGAGCTTAATCAGTCACAATAGGAAAAAACAAAATCCAAAAATTGTGGAATAATATTGCGGAAAAGGTTTCAAAATTCACACAAGGGGTTGAAGACAGTACCAAAAATAGTACTGAAAGCTGCATATAAAAAAGCAGCTACAACACGCTAACCTTTCCAAACTTTGTTCCATCAAAGCTTTATAGACTTCACTAGTTTCTGCAGACCAAACAGTTTTTCCTTGTTGTATGGCAACAGGATGATCTCTCACTTCCTCTGGGCTTAGCTTCCTATGTTAGAAATACATTTCAAACCTTTTCATCAATGTATTCATATTAATCAGTTTTTAATTATTATTTTAATGATATTTATCTTCTCTGATACTTAAAATTAGTAAAATCTAAAAATCTTCCCCACAAAAATCTAAAATTGTGTATACATATATATATATATATATATATATATATATATATATATATATATATATATATATAAAAAATAATAGGAAAAAAACAATGAGACTAATAATTCAGAAATCTTAGCATTTATTTTATTTTTTAAAAACAGTGCTCAATACAACTGTAGAGCATATTATAATTGTTTTTTTTTAAAAATATATAATCATCGCAACACCGTAATTCCCATGTTTCAAAACTGAAACTTCAATTCAAATTCAATCATAAACTTAAAATACAAAGTTTCATTCCATTATCAAGCGATGCTAAGAATAACTTTTTAGAAATTGATTTACTTAATTTATAAGTCCAGACAAATTTGATATTTTGAGATGTTGGGGTTAAGGAAAACTTCATCTTTTTTATTTTAGGGGTGTTAAGATTTAACTTATTTAGAAAATTTATGTATCTAATGTATTGTAGCTATCAAGTTGGTCAAGTGAAGATAGTGGCTGGGGTATCTGTCTACTGATACAAACTTCCTTTTTTCAAGTAGAAATTTGTGGTAGTGTCTGTTCCAACACATCATCTGAGTTTCAATAGCAATACATTTGGCATTTTTTATTTTTTATTTTTATATAAATTTCAATTATCATTTTTTCAAAAGGAGCATTCAAATATTATTTAGTCACATTTTTAATATTTATATTTTTATCTGTACCGACTTAAAATATTATATTTAATTTATTTACTAATTGAGTGCATATATGTTAATGTTAAAATTAATATATTAGAATCTAATAATGTCCAAGATTATTTTGTATTATCATGTTCTAGATAATCATTTTTTTCAGTTGCAGAGTTATCAACTTTTTCACCAAGATTATCACATTTATGGGTGGGATTATCATGTTTAAGATAACATATCTTATATTGCCATCCTTTGGAATATCAATGTTTTTAAATGTGTTGCAAAACATTGAGTTACCAATTTTACAATGTCTTTGATGCTTTGGATTATCAATGTTATAAATTAGAGTGCCATACTTTGGATTATCATATCCTGGATTATTATTGATAAAGATTCCAACATTGCAGTGATATTATTTTGGTACCAGTGTGATCAAAGGAGAAAAACTTTGTGAATGAAGATTACTTTTATGACATATCTCATCTTGAAATAGAAAAAAACAAGGTTATTTAATATAAAAATTCTAAAGTGTAACACCTTTCATATGCATAGAATATGTTTTTGGTCTTATTTTGCTAATATACTTTATCTATATTACTTTATATTTCCTAAGAATTTTTCAATCCATTTTCTAAGATATAGAAACTTCTTTAGAATAATGATTAGATATAGCAAAGCATATGGAAGTATTGGTTTTGATATTACCTTATTGATATACTTTCTTGTCTAGCAAATATATAATAGAAATAAACAATAAAAATTAATGAGACAAATTTTTAGAGTACTTGCTTGCAAAAATCAGTACTTATCATTCAGTCTAACTAAAAAGACTCTATACAAATAAGATACGAAACTACATTGTTAAGCATGCTTACTTTAATCAGATTTCCATTTCTAATCAATACTTATTTGCATGCAATATGAAATAGTTTCTAGCCAACACTACATTTATACATGCTTAATGGTTACATAAATGCTATGGAAAGAAATATAGTACTTTAAAATGCAATTAGAATTCAGTCAAGATAGAACAGCTAAAATCAATATTTTATATAGGAATTTTTTAAAAACAAATCTCTAATTTTACTTCAAAAGACACTTTTTAATAAGATTATTTCTTGTTAAGTTTTCAGAAATATAATACACAGTTCATGCTACAATCAGAGGGATAGTGAAGAATAAAATAGTTATGAATGCTAACAAACAAGAATACAGAAAGAGATAAAACTGATAAAGTAATACTATGTTAACAATAAAAATGTTTTAATAACTTGATAAAAAATATCACAAGTAAGAGTTAGAAATTTTCTAGAAGAATTGGATAACTATTATGCTGTCTGCAAATTCAGAATTATCTATATTTTGGAGTGCATTCATATGTATTTACAAATAACTGAGTATATATATATATATATATTATTTTTTCTAACATGCTATTAACAAACCTTGGCAACATTCTTTGAGGTTCTGGGTGATAAAGACGTAATATTTTTTTGTCATGTGATGAAATATAACTCAAAAGCTGGATATTTCCATTCTGGTCAACATCATAACTTCTAAAAGGTAAAAATAATGTGACAGACTAAGAATGAAGAAATAATTTTAATTATTTTTAAATAATTTCCTAATAATTATCTCTGTTTAACATTTTTCACAAGAAAAAAAAATTCTACATTCTGTAGAAAAAGTAGTATATTTTAACTGATTACATGGAAAAAATGAACAAAGAAAGGAGATTTTTATAAGATATAAGTATCTTTACTTTCTATTATGTTCAACTCTTACTGTAAATTTATTACAATAAACTATAATATCTTATGATTTTCATTATAATGCTATTTTCATAGTTTTCAGATATTTGTTTAAAACTTTGGTATTACATGTTAATACTGAAAGTTCTAAATAAAATAGCTGTCTACATAACTGACATTTAAGCTTGTTCAAGATTTTGGTATTTAGCAAAGGCCTCAAATTCAAAATTACCAACCAAATGAATATCTTATGCAGATACAACTTCTATTAGGGAGAATATACTGTGGAGATTTTCAAATTTCCATTGGGGAAATTACTATGAAGACATTTGTTACTACAGTGTAAAAATCTAACATTAAATGAAAGGAATGTGTTTCTAATCCTGACAAAAAATAAATACCACTTTATTAACCAAACAGATGTACAAGCTATTAAAGATTCAAGTATATTTTAAAGGAGTTATCTGGCTACAGGTGATCGTCAGTAATTAAGTCTTAATCTACTATATACTATTTCTTTGTTGATTTAATCAGTCCACTAACAGGCAAAAAGTAAAAGGTCAGCCCACTGCAGAGAGATAAACAATGAGATAGCCATCTACTCTACACAAATTCTGAGTTTTGATGTTATAAGTTTGTTTACCAAAGTTTTCACATCACAAAGACTTACACTGCAGTAGGTCTGATTCTGTAAAAAAGTTTAATTAACTCTATAAAATTTAGCTCAATTTTGCTCATTAATAAATATTTATTTTATGAAAATAAGCAACTATGAACATTACAAAAATCTTATAAAACACTTTGGTTAAACCAAATATATTGCTAATAACATATTTTCCTAAAAGTTTTTCAAAGCAAAATTTTAAACCATCATTTACTTATGAGCTTGTATTCTTTATATATATATATATATATATATATATATATATATAAAAAACTGAAATCTATTTTTTCACCTTTGATCTCACATAGATTCTATAAACTGTGTCTTTTGCTCTGTAACCTTTTACCTCAAGTTGATCTTGAACCTTGTACAGGGTGAACATCATTGTAAAAAAAAAGCAGTATATTGCTCCTAACTTTCCCATAGATTAATGAAAATAATGATATATTAGTAAGAAATTACTGATAATGTATTTTTAATTTGTGAAGTGTTAGGGGATAACAGGCATTGGATAATTTTTATGAATATTATATCAATAATAATCCATGTTTAAAATGGCTTATATTTTTTAAAAATTGACAAATCATTATTCATCATAATACCTTAAAAGAGCATATCAGTAGAAGTAATGGTCTCAAGGTCATGCTTTCTTATTGGTTATTGGAAGTGTGTTTTATTACTTGCATTTGAGTATCTTTCAGTATGCTGGAATACTCTTAAAATTAGTTTCTAGTCTTGAGCCACTGACAAAGTTAGCTCCTTAATGATATTTGAAATTCTAGATATATTTACAAATTAAAATATTCCAAATAACTTTAATTCTTAATAATAATTTTGCTTCTTAATAAATTAAAAACATTTTTATGATTTGTGTGTGCTTTCAGTGTATTCTGAAATGTGAATAAATTCCCTCCAACCAGTCAAAATTAGTGAGTTAAATCCCAATATTAACAACTTTATTGTGTATGTAAACATTGTCACTGTGTGTATACATGCATACATATTGAAACAACTAGATATATATAAAATTACCTAAATTTTATGCTTTCTAGTAGAATTAAATCCAAATTCCTAATTTAAAAATTAATATACAAATACTTTACTCATCTCATCAACTATCTGTAATATTTAGAAACCTTCTTTGTAAAATTTTATTTAAAATTTCATATTAGCATAAACTAAATTCTTCAAAATAAAAAAACATTTAAATTATAAATAAAAATGGATCAGGAAATACTTAATATCCATGTTATTTAAAGAAAGTAAGAAGTATTAAAATAGTTCAGCTGACAATTGATAAAAATTTATTTTCAGGACATGATCATCAATACCAAATGAAATGGCACTATGCCTGGAAGAAAAGAGTAATAAAAATTACTCTTAAAAATCAGATGCAGTACCTAATAAACAATTACAGCATTTAATGAAAGCATGAACCATGTAAAATGAATAACTTATATGCATATATTAGTTTAAGCATACCTTTCCAATGGCTTGGGCTTCAGTGGTACTTTTTGTACAGGAGCTGCAACAGGCTTTTTAACTGGAGGTGGTACAAAAACTGGTTCTGGTTTTGGAGTTGGTTTCATCTTTGAAGGTGGTGGTGGAACCACCTTGGTAACTGGAGTCACAACTGGTTTCAATGCTGGTTTTGGTGCAGCAACTGGTGCCACTTTACTGTAACATGCAATATTACTGTTTGGGGAATTTTGTATTAAATTTTACTTCTAAAATGTATAAATTTAATGCAACTCATTTCTCATCTTGGTGAAAATAATAACATGAATATATCAAATTAAGACACATATTAAGAATATTACTCTTTGCTATTTTCACTTTAGGAAACTTAAAATGTCTTATTTTTTGCCAGTATAGTTGTTATATGAGATTTTCTTCTAGTTTATGATAGAACAAACAGCCCAATTCTAATCTAATATGGTCCAAACCAAAATTATTCAACTTTCAGTTAAACTCATTTTGTTTTTTGATAAAATGATTAGCAAAACTTAACTGATTAAGTTAAGTATATTTTAACTGGTTCTAAATTATTCAGAATGTGCTGGTAATGTAACAGTTATCATAACAGAGTGGAATCAACAAACCAAGTTCAAATTTCCCTCTAGTCTTTTGCATTCATTTTTTACTAAATACCCTGTGAAAGGCATGAATCCATTTCTTCTCTCCATGAGAATTTATTTTTAAGTAGCAGGGTAGACTGGACTCTCTCACTTTGGGTGGCAGTTAGTCTAGCAGAACAATTCTAGATTCAAAACCATGAAGAAAGCAATGAATAAGAAAGTACTCTACTATTCATCCCAAGAAGTCATAGTAATTCACAGATAATAAAGAAAAGGAATCTGTGGAAATCCATGATCACCTACTACCTGAAGAGACATAGTATTAATAAACATAATTAACACCTGAATCAGGTTAGATTTAAATAATAACTGTAAAACTTATTAGAATATTTTTGACCTACTTTAATCTTATGTCAGTCAATATTTTCTTGTATTATCAATAGATTACAAAATGAAAGAGATCCAATTCTGATTTTCTGTTGATTTGTTGTTTTCCTGCTATTATTAGTGGTGGTGGTGGTGGTGGTGGTGGTAGTAGTAGTAATAATAATGGAAAATTGACAAATATATCTTTATGGTGGGTATTTTAAAAAATTATATTCAGGGACTAGCTTGTGACTTCTGAAATTAATTGGAGATGCATCACATCATGTACTACAGGATTTAATATTTAATTTGAACACTTAAATGTTGACATGGTAAAAAATATATATATTTTTGCACGATAATCATTGAGAAGAAAAAAAATTGCAACAACATTTTTTAAATTAGACAAGTATACACATTCATCATGTGGATACTAATTAAATCTCTAAAGAATTAGATATTAGTAGAATCAGTATAGTCTAATATAGTCTGAGTGAGTAGTCTTCTTTTAGTACAGTATATAATGTTACTCATAATTAAAAATTCGCTGTTTAGTGTGAATGGAGAAAGTACATTTTGAAATAGTACAGTAATAAAATATAAATGAAGCCATTACTAGTTGTAGCTTCTTGAACTCCTAAATTTGCGTTTTTTGATCAATGCTTGGTCAAAGTAAAATAAAGTGATTATTTTAAACAGATGATAAATCTTTATATTTTTTTTTCTTTGCTTTTAATGGCTATTTCATAAAGTTACTTTTTAATAGTATCAATATAAGTATTATTACAGTAAAGAGAATTTAGATCAAATATACATATCTTCTTTTTCTAAATCATCTCTTGGTTAAATAAAACATCTGATAAATCATTCTAAAAAGTAAATTTGAAACTATACAATTCTTTCAATTTCTTAATTTGCATATTTACAACAATTGTGTACCATACATCCTGATTATTAATGTTTGTATACAAAAATATTTAAAATATTCCTGCAGGGCAAATATAATATTTTCAAAAACAATATACTATCAGGTTATCCCATAAATTATACCTGAAATCTGATAGTAATAGATTGAATAATGTGTTTTACTTTTCTCAAATGTCTAAATGATAACACTACAAGCTAGTACATGTTTGTATAATTTTAAATGAGTAAATTACATTGTCACAGTACAATTCAGCTAATTTGATCTTCCTAAACATGGGCATATTTACAAAGGTTATTTTTGAATTATTTCACCCCAGGCAATAGTGAATCAACTTTCCTAAAAGTAAATTTAGCAATTGCTTCAATATAATCATCCCAAGTCACATCAGTAATGCTCTGAGTTTATAAAAAGCAATAATACTGCAAAACAACCAAAACATATTCATGGTGTTTATGGGATAGACTCTTTAAAAGAAACTGCTGAAAATGGTTTAAAAGGTTTAGAAAACTTGACCAGCTGAAAAAATGTGTCATCAACATGTCATCTTGTTGAGTTTAATAAAGAACTGTTTTTGCCTGAACTTAATAGAAATAATGCGACTACAGTGGAAGAATTAGTTCAAAAATTGAATTCAAGTCATTCAATTGTTTACCATTATATACAGCAATTTGTAAAAGATGCATGAACTTGGAAAATAGGTTCAGAAACCAATCATAAAGCAAGAGTGGACATCTGTATTTCTCTGCCTTCTTATGAATACAACTCACCATTTTTAGACAGATTCATGACTGATGATGAAAAATATATATTTTACAAGAATATGAAACAATACAGACAATAACTTCATGGAGACATAACCCAAATTAGATCTCCAGCTAAGAAAAGTTTTAGTGCTTGGTGGGGTTGCATTGTTGTGGTCCACTCTGGGCTGTTACCAGTCAATGTTACAATTATTGCAGAAATTTTCATTGCTTTAAAGAAAAAGAGGCCCAGTTTTAACAAATACAAATGTGTGGTGTTCCGTTACAATAATGTACAGCCCCTTAGAAAGATCACATCTGAAAAGATGACCATGGCTGTAAAAAAAAAATGGTTATCACCTATTCCGGAGTTTACAAAACTATCTTGAGAAATGAGATCTTAAAATACATTTTTTAACTCTAGACTAAAAGACTTTTATAACAATGGTATTATGAAGCTTTCAAATCATTGATAATAACCTATATTAATGAATAAATTCTATCACACATTAATTCATTTTTCAGCTCTTAAATTTGGATATATGGGATGACCTGACAGTTATAATTGCTATTAAATAAAAATAAATAATAAAACAGAATAGAAAGCTGTGGATCATGCATGTGTGTGTGTGAATATATATAATTAGGCAATATAATAGGAATGTATACAGTATTAGTTAAGACCATTTTCTAGTCATTAAATTATCAATCAATAATCACACCTTAATTATAATTGTTAAATTTATTGTAACTATATCCCTAATATAACCATAATGTATAAAGTTAATAAATTGGCTTAATATACTTTTTAATTAGCAAATTTTATATTAGCAAAAATTTATAAATATATTTAGCATAAAGAATAAGTTTAATTTTCATCAAGATGAGAAATAGCTTTTTGTCAATTTATGCCTGATATATTTACAATGAATGGAAAGAATCAATGAATAAATCTGAATATGAAATACTAATTCCTTTCATATTAAATAATCTTATAAACTAAAATATACTTTACCTTTTTGGTTGGAGAAAAATTAACAGATTTATACCAAGGATAGTTACAAATATCAATTTCTAAGAAATATTGTTAAAATATAAAAAGGCCATGTAATCTTTTAGAAGGGCTAAATTAAATGAGTAAAATCAAAAGTTACATTACGAACGCAAAACAAAGATAGCTCACTTGAAATATTTGTAACTCTTTTCCTCAAAGCTAATGAGAGATCCATATATCAGTAAGGTCTTTTTATTTTTATCAAAGAAGCTGTATAATATCAAGAGGTTATTTAAATAGAACTAAGTAATAAAGATAAAATATTAACCTTGGCTCAGTCTTTTCAGAAACAGGGAGAGGTTCCTTTTCTTGTTTCTCATCGTCCCTATTAAAAAAAAATAATTTTTCCATCAATGTATATATTCCATAAGAAACTATGAAATGTATTTTTAATTTCTTTATGTTAATGTTGAAAAAAGATAAAGAAAAAAGTAACATATTTCATGAATATTTCAACCTTTTAAAAATGTATATTAGTTCAATTTGATTAACTGAAGCAAGTTAACTACAAGATTAACTACAGAAATAAAAATTGGATATTTTAATTGAAATCTATAATTAAAAATAAACTCATAAGAAGCATTATGAAATAAGAAAAATATAAATGCATTAAAGATTTGAAATAATGAAAATAATTTATGAAATCAGAATACAAAAATTATTCATTAATTTTGTCAAGGCTCTGTAATTTAAGACATAAATATAGAAAGAATTTAGGAAAGGAATATATACATATGGATCAAAGGTAAAAACACAAATTGGAAAGCATTTCTTTCTTTTTTAAAAGTATAGACATCTGATACAAAATCTATGTCAAGGTATTTCAACATGCTTTTCAACATTAATGGGATACACTGCAAACATAAATATCAATCCTCAGTGATATCAAGCCTTTCAACTGATTTACTTGAATCAATGTACAAAGCTTTTTCACTTCATACAGTATGGCATTTAACGTGGGAAAATAAATTATCAAACAGATTTAATTGTAAATATATAGAGCAAACAGGGTAAAGAAGCATGCGCTAATCTTAAAACTAAGACAATATCCTTAAAAATATTCCCTATCACCAAATTTAATTAAAAAAAGAAAACTCCTTAAATACTGTTTCTAGTATAGCATCAATTTTATACCAAGTTTTCTTAAATAATCTATTTTAGGGATTATATTTGCATTTTACTATAAGTAAAATTTATTCAATATGAATTACAAGTCAAGAAAAGTTGGTGAATCCTAATAAAGAATAAAAAAGACTTTCCAAATTTAATCCATTAAAGGAAAATAATTGTTTTTTTTGCCATATATGCAAACTAGGTGAGCAACTAGACAAAACATGCACTATTTCTAATTTTATCAATAGCAGATTTTGCAGTTAAAATCTGGGTAATATTTTTAAATACAAATAACTAAAATCAAGCAAATGATTAAAATAAATATATACTGTTTTGTTGAAGAATTTGTCACTGCTGAAACTTTTCACATCAGCATAGAACAATTTTTATTAGTGCAAAAATAAACTTAACAGCTTTGTAACTAAAGTCATAGCTCACTAATGATATAATCTTCAGTAAAAAAAACAATATGAAGGGAAAAAGACACAAGCTGAAAGACTCTTGATACATAAATATATTTTAATGTAAAGTAACCTTTGAAGAAAGTCTAAAATTGTGATTATTATTTATCCTTGTAATATGGCCAGAAAGCATCTAGATTCAGGCAATATTACAATCAATAAAATATAATATATATTGCATTGAAATCACAATTAGGGATTCCTTCATTGATCTCAGATAATTCCAGAAAACTGTTGATTCTTAAGCATGTTTCTTTCAGTGTGCAGTGTCCTCCTTCCCTTAAAATGCTATATCCCATAATTGCTTACATGCAAAATACTCATGGTAAAGCAGCAGCCTAACTTCAAATGAACTAACCAGTTTTATGAAATCTGATTAGTACATTGAACTAATGTCAGAGTAAAAAGAACAACAAACATAAAAGCAATTAAAAATACTGACAATTATAGAGGTGAAAACCTTCCAAAAGCAGGTTGTAAAGAGTTTGAAAATTATATTTAATTATTAAAGGAACCAAAAATCATAAATTTGTTGTATTCTATATTAAAAATTTTTTTTAAATATTGAAAATATTGTCTAATAAAAAAAATTCCATTTAATTTCATTTTATAAAATTAATTTAAAAAATTTGATTTTATATAAAACGGATATAAAAGAGGACTTTTTTTTCAATTAAATGGTTGTATAATCAGTATTAATATAGCAGTTGTTATGATAAATTGAAGGAAATTGAACTTAAAACATAAGAGAGTGAGAACTGCATTCCTTTAAGTCAGCATAAGATCTGATTTCATATTTCCCAATGGTCTTGCAAACAGGATAGGGGAATGGGATTGTTTCAAAGATATTGGGAAAGGGTTGTTAAATAAAAAAATAAACCAAAAACACACTGGAGAAAAATGGTAAGAATATTGGTAACCTGCTTAACAGATGGTAGATTTCAGGCAGATGGATATTTGGGTTAATCAAACTCATTCAAAGTAATGTTTGAGCATATGGGCAGCACTAATATCTAGATCCACCACAACATGAAACAAACCTCTTAATATCCACTTGCTCAACAATTTTGAGGACAGCACTTCCTATTTCAGAAGCATAGCTAATCTGTTGTACTGGTCCCTCTTCCTGAAGTTCATAGCTGTCATTGGAAGAAAGATTTTACCCATCATAAATTATAACATTCTATAGCAAATTTTCTTCAATCTTTCATACACACCACACACTCAATGATGAATTAACTAATGATTTGAAATATTAAGTATCCAATTTAAATTAAATAAGTACAATTATTTTTACAACTTTCAGTTTTTATAAGTGAACACTTTTTATTTTACCCCAAAGCATTGTAAAAAAAAATATGAACATTTATTTGGATAATCTTTAAGAATATTACACACTCAATGTTTTGTGACATGTGAAATATATGGGTTGATATATATAAATGAGAAAACAAACAGAACCAAAAATGAACATAATGTATTTATTATAAATAAAAAATAAAACTACAGAAGTATGAAAATGATCATGCATTTTTAAGTTAAATTGCTTATGAATACCCTTTTCTCCATATACACCAAGATGATGCTAGATGTTGATAAGATATTTTGAAATTGACTTTTTTGAAACTACATTGACATGCATGTGTAATAAACTGCTTATGAACCTTGGTGGTGAATCTCCACGACCCACAAGGGTAGCAGCAGGAACTGGAGCTGGAACAGGAGCAACAGATGGAGTAGGTACTGCAACATGTTGCATTGGTTTGGCTGTTGCATACACTGGTATGGTACTAGGTGCAACAGACTCCTTGGGAAGTGTAGCTGGTGGGGGAAGTGGCTTGCCAGTTTGATCAAAGAGCATCTTTGCTTGTGCTATAGATAATGGTTTGGAATCTATTTCATCAGAAGGTTGTGCCTGAATGGCTTCTTCAGCTGTTGGTACAACTGCAGGAACAAAGTCTGGGGCCCTGATGTGTTTCTGGTGTACAAGGGCTGGTGCACTGCAGAGGAGGGCAGTATAAATTGAATAAATACAGGAATCATTCAAACAAGGACTTATAAAAAAAAGCTATTCTTTTCTTTTTCAAAGAAATTGGTAAAACCACAAGTGAAATCTAGAAAAAGTTTTCCAAAAACTTATTTAATTCAAAAACTTCCAATTATTTATATATCACATTTATCAAACAAATGATTTGAGTCTCTGTCCTTGAAACTCAAAAATGAAAAGATAAATAAATATATATTTAGACTGTTATTTAGGTAATTTTAAAGATAATATCAGTTTATGGTAAAAACTATAAGCATTAATATAAAGTTTGCCAAGTATTTTATTAAATTGAACATTTTCAAATATATTAAATATGAGTATTAGTTCTACAAATTGTGTTGGCTATAACAAAAATATTTGAAAAAATAAATACACAAATCCTTCATTAAGATTTTTAAAAATAAATGTATAACTACTAATAAAACAAAAAAACAAAACCAGATTTAAACAAATACTATCTGAAATATTGAGATAAAGCATTGTCAATATTTCATTATTTGGATGAGTATCATCAACTCTTTTTCATGTAACATTTTAGCCAATGTGTTATTTAGTAAAACAGACATAATAATAACTATCATAATTGCTTATGGAACAATAATTATTAAGTAACTCATTAACATATCCAAAAGTTGTAAATGATAAACTAAAGTCTATATTCAAAATATAGATTATATTTATTATACAGTATGATTATTATTTACACATTTGTTACAATTTCTGAAAATTGTAGACATTCAATTACATATTTCACTGTGAGAACATTTTAAAATAAGCAGCTTATCGAAATGATAAAAATAAAAAGATTGTTACAAAAAATCAATGAATAGAAAATCCATTAAGCCTAATGCAATATCCAGATACAGCTGAAACACAATCCAAATAGAAAAATATGTAAACTGCCTGCAAATTTAAACAAAGCTTTAATTATTCATTTCTATCGGTACTCTGTAACAAAAGACAATTAAAATTAAAGTGCTTACATACACACAATTATACATATAGCATGCAAGTGCATGTGATCATTCATATCAAAGTCAACTTTCTGTGTAGATACTAAAGCAAATTCACAAATCTCAAAATGGGGATAAAAAAAATATGAAAACAGCAAAAGCAAAACATTTGATTTCTGAAATAATCATTGTATAAATCACTACAATGTATTAGCAAAATATTTATAGAAGGGATAAAATATAAAAAGTTTTTCTAAAAGCCTCTTTTAGTTAAATGCCAACATGCATATATAATAATTAAGAGAGTGTACTAATTTGAGACTGAAGAAATTAAATTGTTTTCACAAAACTAAACATGCTAAAAGTACAAATTCAAAAGTATACATGAATAAAGAAAAACATTACAGCTAAAATTTAGAACTTGTTTATAAGTTTATATAATTTGTTTGTACACAATAAATTTTCATCTTTTTTCTTTAGAAAAATCTATTTCAAGAGTAGAAACTACACATTCCTATATCAGTGATATGAGACAAGAGTCTTTCACATGCTAAAGTCACATGGTCAACACCATTTTCTAATAATAAAAAATTATTAGTCATATGTATTTGCTTCAGTAAAATTTTAAGATCTTTTTCAGATACAAAATTCAAATGGAAAAAGGTAGAAAATTAAGATATGTTGAATAGTTAAAAATATGTTCTGCAAGTCTTGCTTTAGACATTGATCTTACTTGTGAATTTAATATTCAATAAAAAATATTTTTATCATGACATTAAATATTTAGTCAATAATACAATTTCCTGTTCATCTAAATAAACTACTAAAAGCAAGAAAGCTAAAAATTATGACTAAATCACTTAGAAATAGCTTCAAAGTTTACTATTACAAAATTAATGTATAAATATTAATTGCATGAGAGACATTAAATTCAGTTTAATTATGTGAAATAACACAGACAAAAATAAAAGTCACACAAACACTATTTTAGATGCTATATGACAAACAGATACTATATGACAAACTCTGTTGATAAGGTGACTAAAACCTATAGGAATATCAATTTTAACTAAATCTACATTAACTATTTATTAGTATGACTAACATACTACTATTGAAAATATATAAAGTAGAATAAGAGTTATCACACTAATGAATATAGTATACACACAAAATGTATATCTAAGAGCTATAGTTCTATATATATATATCACCTGGATATTTTTGTTGTTTTCTTTTTCTTGATCTTAACAACACCTGACTCTGTTTCAGATGCATAGCCTATTTGCTGTACAAGACCATCTTCCTGCAGCTCATATGAACTGGTGAATGTAAATAAAATGTTCTAATTTACTGCATATAAAAATAATAGAAAGTACATTTGCTTTGTATAACAAGTAATTTTACTAATACAAAAATAGTATCATACTGGAAATTCATGAGCTATTTAAAAAACTGAAATATTTTTAAAAATTTGATACAATTATCACAATAAAGGTGTAAGAGTCATGTTTTAGTTTTTTAGACCATTTAGTAAAATAAACTGTAATAGTTTTTATAAGGAGTCAGAAATATCAAAGGAAATTAGATATTGTCTTTTTTTGTTGATAATTAACAAAGGATATCCAAATACTGAAAAAAAAAACCTGATACATTCAGAAGTTCAAATATACATAAATTTTAAAATCAAATAATGAATCAAATCTTCAGAAGGATTTTTTCTCTTCTGCAAATTAACTGTACATAAAAAATATTACTTGAACTGCTTTTAAAATTTTTGTTATCAGGAATATGTTTTATATATTTACTGTGAAATATATTCCATGAAAGCAAATATAACAAACACTAAATTTCTCTATTTCACAATTGATAAAATGCAATGAGAGTATATAGCATTATAAATTGAATAAGAAATAAATATATAAATATAATTATTAATAATAAAATATACAGTGTGCATCAGGTATTTAAAGACACACCTTTATTAGGCCATAAATGAAAGACAATTTAATATAATATTATATGGAATGCACCTGATTGTAACATTCCCATGCTTCTTTCAGACACATTAAGAGCATTAAGAGGGCAGCTTCCATTTTCACACAGGAAATGAAAAGGTATACTGTGCTCATGACAATAACTGCTAACCACAGTGACTTGGAAACACTTCTTGAAATATAAAAAACTAATTAAAATCACAACTTGTTTTTCTGTCATTTACTGAAAGAAGATAAGATGTACTGAATCACCAACTGAATAAAGATTTTCTCATAACTATAATAACATTTTCACGATGAAATAAATTTTCGAAATTATTTCTGTCTTGCTTAAACATCTTTCATTAAGTTCATTAGAATGAGCAGGTTTTGCATTTATTGCTATAAACAGAAATACAAGTGTTTTTGCTCTATATAGAATCCAAGATAGTTTTCCAAAACTTTCTGCCTGCAACATCATGATAGTGGAAACAAGTAAGGTAACTCATTGACATATTCCATTGCAATATTCACTTCCTCATTTAGTGCCTTTCCTTGGAATTAAGGATGAACCATGTTGACAAGAAAGTGGGCTTTGGAGATGACTTTGGCGGACCTTTTTCATTGTTTCTGTCATTTTTTTTTTAAATTTTAATCCAAGGGTTTTGTCAAAATTCTTACAAAATATCCCTCCAAATATCAACTACTTCTGCAATAGTATCTGCATCACTCTTCAAATTTTCTAATTCAAGATCGATTTTATCCCATTTACTTCACCACTTTGAAGGAGAATTAGCCAGTTGTTAATATAAATCTTCAAATAGTCTAAAATGTTAAATCAGGTGTTATGAGGCATGATAAGACACTGACTCCCTTCTTGACAGTACCTGAAGCGTAATGATTGTTACTAAACTATTTCACCATGCAAATCACAGATTTCCTTTTACATTTCAAAAGTACAAATCAGAAACCAGCAGATTTAAAATGTATGTTGAATATCCATAAGTCAACAATTGCAATTAACTTTCTTCTAATAGTTTTTACATACTGTTAACATTTAATGTATTATCTGTCACCATATATAACAATCAAAATCTTCCTGATCTTCTTTATTAAAAATATTGTAATTGCATGAAGATATTCTGCTGTGTGAAGTTAGCTTGATATGTCTATTGTGTTAGCTAGGTATATATGATCACTTGATGTTGTCAGAGTGATACATATAAAAAGCTCATTTTGAATTTTGGACAACCCACCTAATGAAAGATACATATTTTCTGTTTTGATATCATTTTGCACACATTTTATATTCCTTCTCATAGACAGTGGACAGGAAAATAGTCCTCTCTTCTTATGCTGAAGGCATGTATCCTGGACTTCTTTACCATTCTACAGAATTGGAAATGTTGCACTAGTTGAGATAAAGAGGTGGTTGTAAATACAATTCTAGAAACTTTTTTTATTAGGGCTGATCATCCTAATTTCTCTGACTGCACATCTCAGCTTTGCACTTTCCATTTACTTTACTTACTTCACATTTGAAAAAAAAAATAGTAGATTCTGAGGAAAAAAATCCGATTTAAATCAAATAAATCCAATTTTTTAAAATCTACAATTCTGTTCTGCATAGTCTGTACATAGATACCCATGGTGATAACCACCAAGTTCACACCATCTATGATGATCTTGAAGTTCATGAGCAATGTATTCACTTCTTCCCACAATGCATTTTTATTGAATAAATTTTTTCTGTTTTTCTAAATTGAACATGTGTACAAATTTTGTGAAAATACATTGATTTTTTTCATATATTTTTGCTTTTCTTTATAATTTACACTCAATTGCCTAGCACACCCTATATTTTCTCAAAAGGTTAAAAAATGTAAACCAAATAACAATGGCAACATAAAATGAGATTTGAAAAAGTACAAATAAGATTTTGAGTCTAATTTGCTCAAACAAGTCAGTGAATATAAAAAGATATCATGCCAAAATAATTGCCCAAAACTTATGCACAATTTAAAATAAAATAAAAACTAATTTCAAATGAAATGTATTGAAAAGAAAATCAAATAAAAAAATGAATTCAAAAGAAAATATTTTTCAACAGGTTTATATAATCAACCATTAACTCATTTTAGTAAATTTGGTATAAACTAAATATATCAGCAAATGATGAATATAGTATATGTTTGAAAGTATAATTATCATTTGTATCTTATATATGCAAATAAGAGTTTTCACCAATTTAATTAAGTAAACAGCAGATTGTACAAGAAATAAGAAAAAGAGAATGCTATAAAATGTTTTAGCAAAGTAATAAGTTAAGGGGTTGATTATGTAACAGCTGTCAGAAATTAACTATCAAGTAATTTTTCAGAAGAAACTACAGGAAATCACATGGAAAATAAGATAGTAAAAGATTACAAAAAATCACTGAAATCATGCTCAAATGAATCATCAATAGTTCCACTCAAAAGGATCTAATCTAGGCTAAACAACAAATATAAAGAATGTGTACAAGCAAGCATATATATTAAAATAATATATGAAAACATATCTATATATTAAAATAATATATAAAACAAAATAAATAAAAAGACCAAAATTCGATTATAATTAAAAATGTGAGCCTATATGTTAATTCATGTTTTTTTTAAGGGAAAATAAACTAACAATTAGACTATGAACTTTTACTCAGATAAATCTTAACTGATTCTTTGTGAGGTATAGGAACAACAGTTTTATTATAATGATTTCTAAACTTAAAAGAGATACACACAATAATTCTAAAAATCTAAACAAATATACAATAATACAGCCAAAACACTTTATAAAAAAAAAGTATGATATAAATAATTATTTGGTCTTTTATTTATTCAATAAAACTAAAACATTTGGTACTCATAAAACTCATTACACCACAGAGTAACACAACATGCCTAACTAAATATTCCAAGCGAACCTTCCAATATCATCTTCTTTCATAAGTTTTAATGTTGCACTGTCATGTTCGGTGGCATAAGAAATTTGTTGAACTGGACCTTCAGGTTGAATTTCATATTTTCTGAATGAAAAAATTTGTCTAATTATGATGCATTCCTACAATTTTAATAGAATTAAATTTCTAAAGTATAAATCTATAAATTATCTTTTAAAAATACTCTATGACTAAATTCAATAAATATTAGTTTCTTATAATTTGTTTTATA
The DNA here is from genome assembly GCA_903632075.3 of Acanthosepion pharaonis. Lineage (NCBI taxonomy): Eukaryota > Metazoa > Mollusca > Cephalopoda > Sepiida > Sepiidae > Acanthosepion > Acanthosepion pharaonis. Next base: position 82,302 of record CAHIKZ030002689.1, on the reverse strand, counting down.
AACCTACATTTTATGAGATAAAGTAATTTTTTTCTGAAATAAGCATAAATATCAATTCAATTTAATCTTTAATAGAATATAATTTTAAAGCATTATACAAACAAAAAAATCTTAACATATTGAATATTAGTAGTAAGAGATATTTAAGGACAAAGCACAAAAATAAAAGCAACACTATTTACAAATAATAAATTTAGACTATCAATAGGAGCATTAGAATTTTAGTAATATATAGGTTGCTTTAAAAGCATCCTCTACATCAGTAAAATTCCAATGTTTAATTATTAATATTTCTTCCTAGAACAAGAAAAATGTAATTGTCATTAATATATCTTCATAGTTCTAAATATGAAGTACTATTTCAAATTACTTTCAATGACATATCATAGTAATAAATTTGATCTTGTAATAACCTACAATACTAATCTACTCATATGGTAATATTGGATACTTAATGTTATGTGACATGATATATAATTGACTTTAGAACATAATTAATCATAAATCAGAAAGTTAAATTCAAATTTTTGGTCAATGCATAATTTACTGAGAGCATCTACTTGATCTTTCCTGAAAATAGCTATTAAATGTTTATAAAACCAGTTTTCAAAAATTGAAATGGTATAGCATATTTTTTCTATGGAAGAAAAAAAAAATTCACCAACAATAATTTCATCCTGTAAATGAAATCTTTTTCTTCTAAAATATCTGCGATCAGATTGTTATATTTTTTACTTACGGAGAATCTCTCCTTTTAAATCCAAACATTGGTTTTTCTGGAGATTCAACATGTGGTGGACCAGCACCTAAAATTGAAATATTTATTACTTTTTCACAAAATTTTAAAGTTACAAGAAAATAATAAAACAGGAATACAATTAAATTTAATATTGGATCGACTCTGTTTTCTAAGTAATTTTTTCTATATTTTAATAGAAATTCATTTTATGATAAAAGCTGTGCAAAAATATACTTTAAAATCAACTTTTTAATGATTATTAGGATTTAAACTTCAGAAAATATACAAAATAATAAATATTTAAATATTAACTAAATTGTTATAATTTGTAATGAAAAAAAAGGAAAATTTCTACTATTAATAATCAAAATTATAAATATTAATACAAAAATTATTTCATAATTTATTTTTCCATTTAACTCAACTTAAATCACAAGTCATTTGTCATTTAAATGCATAAAAAATTGACAAATATAAAATATCTTGGACTGCATTAGAGATAAAAATGAAAAACTAACTACCCATTCACAATCTTATTTACTAAAAATTGCACTTATACAAGAATGTTTCAAGGTTTGCTTTAGGAAAAAGTTTGTGAAAAAATGCTTTACCTAAAACTGTCAGTTTAGCACGTGTTAAAGCAGATCCAGATACATTGACAGCAGAACACTGGAACCAAGCAGAATCTGCCATGGTAGCATTTTCAATAGTTAAAGTAGAACGACTGCCATCAGTTGTAATTCTGTAAAACAAAACAATATTTATAAGAATATAGCTTTATAAAAGTTGAAAATGGTAATGTTTACTTGACTAATGTGTACTTATTATAAAAGATAAATATAGAAACAAAATGATAGATATCTGATTAGATTTGTTAGAAAAAAAAATCAATTTTTTCTATTTATTATATCTGATAACTAAAATAAAATTCTTATAAATAAAACTTACTTATATTCTTTATTGGAAAGCATTCTTCCATCCTTTTGCCAACTCATCATAGGTAGTGGGAAGCCCACTGCAGAACATGACAAGGTCACAATATTATTTTCTTTCACAGTAAAGCTTTGAAGACGCTCGATAAATTGAGGTGGATGTACTTGCTGACGTTCTGGAATGATAAAAGTATATTCTATTAGTTTGCACATGGTTTTGCTAATTTGGGTCATATTGCTTTAAAAATTTAATCTCATTATTTACATATAAGAATAAACTTCTATGATATCTACTGATATTTAAAAACTGAAAATAGTTTTATTATGATGCAACTAAAGAATGTATACTGTCTTACTCACCTGAAACACTAAGTATCACACTAAAGGCAGCTGTACCACCTTTGTTGCGAGCAACACATTTATATTGTCCAGCATCTTGGCTTGAAGCTGACAGGATAATAACTGAGTGGATGCCATTCTCATTCACAACAACCTGAAATGAGTTTTAGTTGACAATTTAAATATTTAGAAACATTTAAGTAAAATGAAATCCATGTAAGAAAAAAAAAAGCATATTTTTTTTTTTATTTTATATTAATTTCCAGGCTATGTTTTGTTATTTAAGTGCAATTTTATATTTAAAATACTTGTCTGTCAACTGTGTTACAAGTCTTATTGGAAAAAAATTAATTTTACAGAAAATAATTATCTTGTAAAACAATTTAAGTTAAAAACAAATCATGTAAATGTTGGCATGCAACAGTCAAATTCAAAGAATAATGAAAACAAATGGTAGGATATATTAAATGTTTAGTAGGTATAACTATTTATTACATCATAATAAAATAATTTCTTACCTTATGAAGATCATCAGTGTATAGCTCTACATCATTTTTATACCAAGTAATTTCAGGGTATGGTCGTCCAGTGACATAGCAATCAAATCTCACTGTTTGACCCTCACGTGCTTCTTGGCTTTCTGGTATTTTCTGAAATACAGGCTTGGAGCTTACTTCATAAACTCCACCTACTCCACTTTCTTGAGGTTTCTCTTTATCTCTAAAAAAAATAATTTAAATAAAATATAATGATGATGCACAGTTTATTAATTTAAAATATTACAAATAGTCTTTATTAACTATAAGAATTTTATTGAAGATACTAGAGAAAATTAATAGTAATAGTTATTAATATAAATTAATATAATTAATAGTAATTAAAAGTATTAGAAAAAGACATTTAAATAAATCTAAATTATAATGCAACTATCACACCATATCATGTCCTATACCTTATACCTAAGAGTTCTATTCCTGCAAACAAACTTTCTGATGCATTAATATTGTCTTTGGCATGAAGTAGGTAGTTGTTTCACCAGTGCACTTTATTTTATCATTTTCTATTTTTTGATAAGTTAATATATTGTAAATGTTTCATATCCTTATAGACAATGAATTTCCTCCACATTTGTTTAATAACAAATTCGAAATTTAGCCTGCTACTACATTAAGACAGGGATGTCTATATACATAAGTACAAATAATCACATCATTCTAATAGCATAACTCTACAAACTGATGATGCTGAGAAAAAATATGCAATATTCATAAATCAGACTACCCACAGCAAGTTTTCCCATTAAATATTTCGTGCATTTTGCTTCTAAAAAAGTTTATATAGTTACCATTAAAGTTAACATGTGAAAATGATTAAAATTAAGCAATAGTAATTATTATTATGTAGTTTCTGATATACCTTTATATCTATACAAATGATGACATAACTTAATAATATATATAAAGGAATATCAAATATATACAATTTAATACCTTCTGAGCATTCGCTCCAGTGTTTCTGGTTCAACAAATGATGATCTGTCAATGCCTTTAACATCAACAAAAAGTTCAGCAGAACAGGTATCTCTTCCAGAAGAATTAACAGCCAATACTGTGTAATAGCCAGCATTTTCTTTCAGAGCATTTCGAATTTTCAATGTACAATAGCCATCATGGGTATATTTCATCTCAAAATGTTTAGAACGTTTAACACGAATCCCATCCTTATACCAAGCAATCTGAAAAATAAATGAACATATTTGAATTAATAATATCATTTAAAATTTATTCCTGGCATAGCAATCAAACCTGCCAAATAATACAAGTTTAAACATTTTTTCAATTTACTGTGTATATAATTTGATAGTTTTATGATTAAATGTTATTTTGAACTTTTTCAGCCTAATAATACTATTGTTAAAATAACTTTTTTAAAATTTCCACTTTTTTGATGCAAAAATTAAAATTATCACAAATAAGAATCTTTCAATGCTTATCTTTTATATTCAGTTCTTTATAACAAATATTTTTGTATATTTTGTAAAGGAGGATTTAATTTAGAAATTTATTTTTGGCTTGAAATATTTTCATTATTATAATTGAAGTTTTAAATTAGTCCTTGTTGTAAACAAACACGAACATTGATAAAAAAATAAACTTAAAATATAATTTCATTGATAAATTATGATTGAAGATATTACTGTGCATGTATGCATGCATGTGTACATATGTAAAAAAAGAAGTTAAATATATATTCTGACAAACCTTTGGCCGAGGTCTTCCAGAAACTTTACAAACAAATGTTGCATCAGAACCTTCAATCAGTTTGAAATCTTTCAATGTTTGAGAAATTTTAGGATATTCTTTCACAAATGCTGCTTTATCATCTGGATGCTCAGAGTCATATTCACTTGTGCTTCCAGTATCTCCCATAAAATGTATTTTACCATCACGGAATTGAATTTCTTTTTTCAGTCTGTCTTCAAATGCTGATGATTTGAAATCCTACAAATATCAAAGAGATATTTCAAACAAATAATCATAATTTCAAGAAATAAATGTATTCTAAAACACCTCTCTATTTATACATTGATATTAAAATGAAATCATACTGCCATTTATATAAGACAACTCTCAAAGACCAAATTACATATAATAAAATTGTTCACAATGATAAATATAATATTAACTAATCTTATTTTAAAACATTAAGATTTCTAAATTATCATCATTTTACTTACATTTGTATGAAATCAACTAATTGGGTATTTAAAATATAAATATTTCAGTACTCTGATATTATGAATGTAAATTCTTCAAATTTCAAATTTTAAATGTACAAAATATTAATATAAGATACCTGAGTAATAGATGTTCTGGCAATTTCAGTTTGGCTAAGTCTTTCTTCAGCTCTCTGTTCCAAAAGACGTTCAGTCCTTGGTATATAAAATTCATGCAAAGGTGGTTTCTTGGTATCTAATCTGGTTTCAAGTTCTTGCTTTAACTGAGAAGGCTGTTTCTCAACTTTTTCTGGTTGAGCTAGATTTTTGGATAAAAAAAAAAATATCCATCATAATGAAAAAATATATCTCCATTAAATTTTAAATACATTTTTAACTTTGAACAACATTTCACAATAAAAATGTATAAAAATATTTAATTTAATAATTTATTAGGAGTAAATACATTTTTAAAATGTTCGTGTTATTTCTTCATTATTTAGTATTTAAATTAATATTTTAGCATTTGAATACTATAATATAGACAACAGGACTCAATCAACATTATGCATCTCTATCACAAAGTTTTGGTTAAACTAATGCAAAATAAAAGCAAATTTTTCATTGTACAATCTAGTATAAAATAGTATGACTGTTTAGTCAAATTTTATGCTTTTACCAACCAATTGTTTAACAAAGATTGCAGTTAGCTGCTAACTAGACTGAAGCAAATACAACTGAAGAATAAGTAGAAGCCTATCTGATGTAATTAACAAACTCTAATTTCAGATAACCTATATATTCTATAGAAACATATCTCTTCAAGAAATAATCATCTATTTTTTTTTATATTACTATCAAATAAGCATTCTAGATCATGAATCTCAATTTGATTTTTTTAATTTTAAGAAGGGGGAGGGATTCAGTTTGCTATGTAAATTCACAGTAAATTGATCCCCCTATACAGGCTAAAAAATATACTCATACTATGTGATAAACTAACCTTAAAAAATTTAAAATAATTTGAAATTCAAATTAAAAAAGTTAATATTTATATTACTTAAAGCCCATTCTTACATACTTTTTTCTGTGTTTGGTTAAAATAATTCTTATATAAAAAAGTTTCATTCATTTCAAAACAGCCTTAACTTTTCCTTTTATTATTATTATTATTTCCCTTACTAACCTATTTTTCAGGGTGGGGTGTACATGGATTAATTTAAAATGAATTTACATAGCAAACTGAACCCTCCTCTTAAAATTTAGAAGATTCAAATAATGTTTTTCATTTTATATTCGTAGTCTGGAGTGCTCAATTGATAATATTATTGAAAAATAATTATTTCTCGGAGAGGTGTATTTCTGGAGAAATGCCAACCAAAGTTCCTTCATGTTTCCTGGGTCATTTTTCCTGCTTTCTTGAGTGGCAGATAGCATTTCTTTGTATCATTGAAATTCCTGGAAAGTAAAATCACATTTGCTGAACTCTGGACACCTCTACACCGATTTTTGATCAACCTAAGTTAGACAGATCAGAAACCTGAAAATACAATGTTATTTTAACAAAACAATTTAAGAAGGAATGCGTGATCATTGGGAGTGGTCACATGGATCTTTAGTTCACAAAATGAAGCTTAAGGTCTTAATGAGTGAAACATTTTCTAAAATCTGTTTCAGTAGTACATTTTCAACAAAGGGAGATGGTCAAATCATCATCTTTTATGTGCTAAATCCTTTCAAGATGTAGATGATCATGATTCTCCACAACTTTCTGTCTTTTGGTGCTCAAAGTAATTTTTTACCCTTTACTATTCCCCTTTGTCATTGTTGTCATTTATTTCCACAAACTTATTAAGGCTACTCACTGCTTCCCCAACTTCTCCTGTCATTAATGTTCTGTAAGTGTTAAATTCTCTACACCATCTTTCCTCATTATGTATCCCATAAATTTCAGCTGTCTCTTTCTGATTGTAAATATAAGTTTCCTTGTTATTCCTGTTTTCCTTAAGACATCCTTGTTGCTCACATATTCTGTCTGTAGTATTTTTAGCATTCATTGGTAGAACTATATCTTTGTCACTTAAGTCTCTTCATCTGTGAGGAAATTTTCCAGTATCCACTACCTTACAAAAGATTATATATTGTACAACAGTTATGCACTCTTCTAGCAATATTTTCCTGTTTTAATACTTTGCTTAGTTAGGAATACATCTTTCATTATTCCTATGTGCCTTCAGTATTCACATTTTCTGTAATATGTTACTATGTTACCCAGATAGCTGAATTTTTGTATGTTTGATTTTGATATGCCCAATATGTATCTCACACATCTTTTGCTGACAAACATGCATTTTGTCTTCTTATAATTAATAGTTAGTTCTTTCTTCTTGCTTTTCATTACTACCTTGTCAAAAAGTTGTTTTCAGTTTCTTTTGTGAGTCAGCCAGCAACAGTTTCATCTGCATATCTTTTTGTTTAAGATTATGTCGGCTGATAATAAATCTTGGTAGTTCTCTTATGGTTAAGTACAAAGTTAAAAAAAAAGCATAAATTTTTACATCAGATGTGTCTTTATACCAGATGGGGAGTGCTCTGTTACAGGAATAATTAGCTCCTTACATACACTTATGTGGCACCAGCCTGTTGCTCAGCTACTAAATTTTGGTCAAAGTCATCAGCCCTCATTTTTCTTCCCTTCTCTAAATCTCTTCACACACTCACTCTCTTTCTTTCATATCTCTCTAACTCTCTTTCTTTCATATGTAACAGGAACTAGTTTAAATATTACAGTAACAAACTTGCTAAGATTTCAATGAAAAAATAACAAAACCAACCCGGCAGGAGGCTGGCAGTAGTAGTATCCTGACCAGCAATGTTCTGAGCAGAACAAGTGTATTGTCCTTTGTCTTCATTAGCACACTTGGAAATTAAGAAGCTGCAACGACCTGATATATGGTCAATATGAATTTTGTGTCTGAAAATATAAAGATTAAATGAAAATGAACATTATTTCATTAATACCATTTTACAAACAACAATAATATGTCTACAGCAAAGTAAGTTTGTTTAAAGTTATGATTCTGAAATGGGTTTTACCATGCCTTAGGAACTTTTATACATAATCTTCATTAAGATATTCTTAATACTTTCACATATCTTTCAATATTCTGTTTTATTGAATAACTCATTTTCTATTGTCAATAATATATCACAAATAAAAATGTCTGTTTTTTATTATTGTGTTAATTTAATATTTTTCTGCAATTCTGTTAATTTTTAGTATGAATTAATATAACAAATTCCTATTTAAAAATTGTGAAGATTTTTCCAACTAGATATCAGTGATGAAATCAAATTTTTAAAAATAATAATTAAGTAATTACTGAATATTAAATAACATAACTAGAGGTATTGTACAGCAAATTTATCCTGTTTATGGAGTAAGCATAAACTGAAACATTTCTCAGAACCAAAAATTTTAAATAAAAATAAAAATGTGATTAGAAGGAATTTACCTTGCATCTTCTACAACTGGAAGACCCATCCGTGTCCACATAATATGGGGGAAAGGGACTCCAATTACTTTACATTCCATCATCACATTAGTCCCTTCAATGATTGTTGCATTTTGTAGTTTTTCAATAAATTTAGGAGGCTGGCTGACAGGTGTAGCAGGTTTTGCAACTGGTGGTTTCTGAGCAGGTATAATTGGTGGTTCTGGTGGTGGTACTGGAGGTACAGCTGGTTGTTGCCCTGGTGGAGGTACTTTAAATGGCACCTTTCTAAAACCAAGAATAGGTGCAGGTGCAACAGGAGCCATGGCTACAGGTTCAGGGGCTGCTACTGCAGGTGAAATCACCCTAGCAGATGACCTGGCAGATGAAATTGGAGATACGCCTCCAGATGAGGATTCAGCTGCTGAAAATTTAAAGTATTTAGTTAATACTTAAAAAGTCAATCACAAGTATAGCTGAACAGTAACAATAAACCAAGTAAGAGCTGTTAATTCAGTAAATATTAATATAATTCTTTATGTATTTACAATTTCAAAATTATATTAAAGCTACAAAATATGATAACAGAAATTTCTAAAACTGAATAATTTTTTAAAAAAGATTTGAAGAAACTGAATGTTATAATGAGGTCAGAGTGATTCAATTATGTCTTGATATTATAGTATAAAGTTTTACATCAGCAAAGTTAAAATAGTAAATTATGAAACAGTTTTCAACTAAATAAGTGAAAAAGAAAAAACTGACTAAATATTAATGCAAGCTAAAACCTTTTACCTTTCACATTCAAGTAAGCAGTTGCTGTACAAGAACCTTCAATATTTGAAGCAACACAAGTATATTTGCCAGAATCTTCAGGAAATACTTCAACAATCACAAGCCTGCTAATACCATTATAGTATGTAATTTCAAAGTCAGGAGAGTTGTTTAAAAGGATGTCTTCTCTGTACCATTTTACAACTGGTTCAGGACGCCCAGTGATTACAACCTCAAGAACCACTTTTTCACCTTCATCAACATGAATATCATGAAGAGTCTACAATTCAGAAAAACAAACATTGCAATCAGTGTAACAATTTCAAGTACAGTTCCTCACATGTTTAAAACTAAGATTTCATTGTATTAGTTATTAATCTTTTAAAATAGATAAATTAATACTTTCTTATTAAAACAAACAAGATGTAATCTTATAAGCTTTATCAATATTTATTGATAAATATAAGTATAGATAAAAAGCAACAAAATATAGAAATGTATTGATGCTATAAATAAAGAATATTTTTCTATATTATATTTCAAAATAAATGAAAATTTCACTTCTAATTTTGTTTTAAGCACAATGTAAAATATAACAAATCTAATGAAATCTCTAAAATGGTATGAAAATTACATTAAGTAATATAATATTTCAAAAAATAAAATGGCTGCATTTCATAGAATACAAAAACAAAGATTACTGTAGAAAATGAAGGCTTTTCTCTTGTGATAGGTTTAGCTTGTGGTTTAACAGCAACAGGCTTCATTGCAGGTGGTTCTTCAGCAGGTTGATCAAAAAGCTTAATTCTTTTCTCAAATGGAGGAAGAACTGGTTCTTCTCCTTCAATTTCCATTGCAACTTCTGTTTTTACATGAACTGGTGCTTGGACAGGTTGTATAATTGGTTGCTGTACAGGCTGAGGAGATGGAGCTGGTGATGATATTACACTAGCTTTTGGAACTGGAGCTTTCACAGGTTTAATAACTGGTTGCTCCACAGGTTGAGGAGATGGAACTGGTGAAGGTGATGGAATTGGCTTTGGGATTGGTGACTGTACAGGTTTAGGAACTGGTGCTTGTACATGTCTTATTGGTAAAGGTGCTTGGGGTGCAAAAGCAGATGGTTTCTGTAACTGTGGCAAAACAGATTCAGAGACTGGAGCCGGAGACTCAACAGGTTGCATATAAATATCTGTCTTTTTAGGTAGTTCAATCTGAGCAACACTCTGAATTGCAGGAGCTGAAAAAATTTTTTTTTAAAATAGTTAAAATCACTAAAAATTATTTAACCAAATATTAACAATAAAGTAAAAAAAATCAATATTCAATATGTGTTCTAAATTTTCAAGGATAAACTTGTTTTGATTATAGTAGTATTATCTTTAAGCCATATAAGTTTTTTAAACTAAAATACAAACTTTAATTTTCAGAGATATCTCTCATGAAAGTCATGTGAACTAATTTATAAAACTTTATAAATGAACAACATATGAACAAAACTCTACAGCAGTAACTCAAAACCTTACCTTTAACACTCAGTTCAGCACAGCATTCAGCCTCGCCAGCTGGGTTTTTAGCCTTCACAGTAAATTTACCGGAGTCTTCATAGAAAACTTCTGGAATGTACAATGTGTGGATGTCTCCTTCCTGAATAATTTCAAAATCTGGGGAACTGACAATGTGGGAGCCTTCTCTGTACCACATAACTTGTGGGGCAGGTGTCCCGGCAACACGTACTGTCAATTTGACTGCTTCCCCCTCTTTAACTTGACGCTTCTGTAAGCGCTCTGTGAAAGATGGTGGAATCATTGAAGCTGTAAAAATAAAATGAAATAGATATATTTATGTTTTCTATGTAATGGTTCCAATAACATCCAAAAGTATTATAAAAAATTGTATAAAAAAATATTCAAAATTGCAAAACAATTTTAGGATAGAGTGATCTGCAAGTAAATCAGAAACCACTTCATAAAGCAATTTGAAGTTAGTTGACGAAAATTTAAAAAAATATTAAACATTGCAATATTTTAAAAATAACTGGAAAGAATTTAGAAATGAGTTTATATAAATTGTTCCATCAGAAATAGAATATTAAGGTACAGTTTTCAGATTAATTTGTATATATTAGCCAATTCAAGTTTTTCTTATACTCACCTTTAACAATAAGCTCTGCAGTACTTGATGCTGTTCCAATATAATTTGATGCTGTGCATGTAACTGGGCCAGAATTTTCTTCAAATACTTCAGGTATTGTTAGAGAAACCCGGCCATCTTTATACGAAATTTCAAAATCAGCCGCATCAGTAATTTCTTTATCCTTTTTGTACCATTTAATACTTGGTTCAGGTTTGCCTGCAAAGTGTTGAGTTTTTAAGTTAAAGCACTTCCATATTATATAATTTTAAATTGAATTTTTGTCACTTAATTTATAAGGTATTATCAAAAATTATCTTTCAGTTAATATGACAAGAATGATGAAACTAAGAACTTCATCTGATAACTGAATAACATTCAATGTTCACATGCACACACACTCACACAAGCTGAACCAGCTTATTTTTTGTGAATAGAAACATTAGTAAATCTTACCTGTAACAACTCCATCAAAAGTCACTTTTGTACCTTCAAGAGCAGTAATATTCTTGAGAGCTTGAAGAAATTTAGGTGGAATAGGTACTTCAATTGTGAGATCAACTTGCTGATACTGAGGTGGAACATCAGTTGTAATGGAGGTTGCAAATCTGTCTTGGGTAGCAACTGCAGGACCTTTGACCTCAAACTTAGGAGGTACTTGAGTAGTGATAGTGGTAGAATGCCGTTCCATTTCAGCATAATTCTTTTCTTGCATGTCCGCAATAATACGACTCAGTCTGGTTTCTGACTGTGTCACTGTACGAGTACTATAAAAAGACATGCAATATATATATATATATAAAAAGATAAAAAAAATATTAATAAAAATCATCAACTGGATTCATTATCTATCAATATTCATGAAAACGTCAGCTAATTTCCAACACTAAGGATCAGTCATTTACCAGCATGTACAGTTGCTTTCACAAAATCTATTAAGTATATATAAATCTTGACCTGACCCACTTCCCAAATTCAATATTTCAGTGACCAAACCTCAGAATTTATTTTGTGGGGGGGAAAGTGTTAAAGAAACTTGAGAAGTGTGTTGAACCATTATTTTGTCTGAAGAAGTTCCTTCTTGGAACAAAACATTATAGTATTACTACACAGTTTGCCATCTTGTTATTCATTTGTTATATATATGATATATAATACTGACTATATTACTTTGCGTTTGTAATAAAAGTTATATCACTTAAGAATATTATTATAAACCAATAGAAAGCATACAAGTTTTAGGCTCAGTCTTTGTGCTAACCTATGAATGGTAAGGACAAAACAAAGTTGAAATTGTACATATAATTTTATCATTCTTGTAGCATAAGGAAAATGCTTAAGATATATTAAATACTGAAAATTTCAGGTTTAATCAAAAAAAACAAATTGCCCAGTTATATTGTGAGTTAACTCCATAACTTGCCTGTATGTAGAATGTTTGTATTTATTTTAATGTTTTCATTGTGTATTTTTAATTTGAATGGAATCTATTTATGCATTGATTTGATTATCAGTAGAAGCAGTTGCAAGTTTGCTTATCATAAAATAATACACTGAAAAAAAACAGGCTACATGAATAAAAATGTTTGCAAAATTTATATTGATGCTAACAATATTCAACGATATCACCAAAGGCAAATTTTTAAATAATAAATCTAAGGGAGTTTATGAAAAAATAACATAAAAACTTGAATTTTTTGTACTGATCTCATGAAAAGAATACTTTAGGCAGTACGTATTTGTACGTATGATAATCAGTAGTTAATAATAAAAACACCAGTATAATTAACACACTAAATGCTGTCAAATAAAATGTTACAAATGGTTTGAATATTATTCTAAGGATTCTGTGTTAAAAGTAATCTTGTAAGTCAATAACATACTCTAAGTTAATTTTATTTCTGTTTCATGTATGCAAAGTAGATAAGTGTATATATTTTAAAGGGTTCATTTACGAAAAAAAATAGGAATAAGTGTGAGTACTAGTTTCTCAATTAAAGACTACACTTTTTGAGATTTATCACTGAAATTGCAATACTTACAATTGTGATTCATAACTACTAGTCTCCATTGGTATCACTGGTACTGGTACTGGTGTTGGTTTTGGTTTTTCTACTACAAGTTGTGCAGAGCATGTTGCTCTTCCAGAGGGGTTCTCAGCAGTAATGGAGAACCTGCCAGCATCACTTTCACTAACTTTATTAATGATTAAGTGATACTTGTCACCTTCCATAGTAGCCTGATATGGGGTTGAGTAAATATTTTCTCCATTGAATTGCCATGACACCTAAAAATAAAAAATGTAAATTGTAAATATCAGTAACAAGTAATTGTTTAATTGTAAATATTCTGCATTTTTAATATGAATTTAATTTTCATATATACTGACACTTATTGTATTAACCAAAATATAGCCAAAAATCTGTCTTTTTTTGCTTCTTGTAGTTAAAAAATGTATTCTTGCCTACTTTTGCACAAGCTTTAATTAAATGAATAGACTTAAATTTACTGTCACTATTAAATTTAATAAAAAGCAGTTTTATTGTAATTAAAATTGCACTGTCCAATCTCCAATTGTTGGTTTCAATCTTGTTGGAATGATTACAAAGAACATTCTCTTCCCAAATTTATAGACATTTCCTACAGATGCATGCTGAGATTTCTTCCTAACTAATAAAAATGGACAATTCTCAGTCTCATCCCCCCATATTTTATTTCTTGAAGTCAGAATGCCATAAACACTTGACTGTATCCCTTTTGTGTGTAAATGCTATTCTTAATTTGTAAACTTTTTGCTTTATTACTGTTATTTTGCCTAGTCTTGACTTGCATATATATTGCTTGTTTAGTATTATTTTGCCTTGTTCTTTTTCTTCCTTTTCTTATTGTTCATTGAGAATTTTGTGGATTAGGCTTAACTATGACCAATTACTTCACACACTTTCACTACTTTACAGTATAGTAGTGTTTGTGTACTTAACACTACTGAAATAGACTGATATATTTGGTATATTAACCACCATTTTTTCTGTAACACTGGAGAAAAAAGTTTTACTCTCTTTTCTTATAGATTATACAACTAACAAGAGCTAAAGAATGGATCAGCTAAAACATTGTGTTAACAACATTAAGAACATGAAGAGATTACATTGTCTGAACAAAATTCGGAAAATTGTATATTTGTTTTCTTTTGTACACCTAAGACAATAAGCAAGTATGTTTTCTGCATCTTTGCCAAACTCATTTATGTTTAATTTTTAGAAATATAAAAAAAAATTTTATGAAAAATTCAACATAACAAACAACTGTTATTTGAGCAAACTGTTCAGATTTAATTGTGCACTTTTAAGATATGTACTTTTTAAAATTAGTTAAACAATGTGAATTTATTTGCAACTAAATACCTGATTTAAAATTTTGATTTATTTACGGCATTTTTTTAATTATTTAAAATTTAATTTATAACAATAACAAAATGTATATTTCATAAATTGAAACATGATACTAAAATAATGTTTTATGATACATACTAGTGTTTTAAAACAATATAAATAACTAATAGCCAGTTATATGATAATTCAAGGCTAAATTTATTTTTTATAAAATTGATAACTCACTTTTGGTTTGGGTGTTCCAGTGATGATGCACTCAAGTATGACTGGTTCGCCCACTTTTGCAGTAAGATCCTGAAATAATTTTGTGAATTCAGGAGGTGCTTGCTGTATGTCCTCAGTTCTTGTAACTTTAGTAACTTTCTCAACTCTACGACGAACCATTGTCACTTGTTCTACACCTGGTTTTTTCTCATCCTTGATAACTACTTTGGCATAGCACTTGGCTTCACCAGCAGGATTAGCAGCTTTCACCATGAAAGTGCCATTATCCTCTGCGAAAGCTTCAGGAATAGTCAGTAAGTGCACATCATTCTCACAGGTGATCTGTAATGAAAAAGAAAAGCAAATATTTAAAATAATCATATAAATTCTTCTTTATTAAGAGAAATTACAAATATGAGAATTATTAAGGACATCATTGAATTTTATGTTATCACCATAAGCAATAAGAACAGTGAAAAACACTATTTCTATTAAATTAATTCTTCATAATAAATGAGAACGTGTTTTATGTGATTTCCATCTTTTTTCCTTTGCAAACAAATTTCTGAACAGTTTATAAAAATGAAAACTTCAAACCTGGTAATCAGGAGAGGATTCAATCAAAATTCCTTCTCTGTACCATTCCACCACAGGAACTGGTGAACCTTGAACTTGACACGTCAAGGTAATTTTCTCTCCAGAATTACACACAACATCTTTTAATAACACTGGGAATACTGGAGCAGAAACTTCTCCAGCTGATGTATCACTCATTTCACTTAGAGCTAAAATTGAAAAATTAAAACATTACTTCAATTTTAATATATTCTCGGTAACACTTTTATACAAATTAAATTTAATTTAGAAAATTCAACTTTTTAAAAAGAAAAAGAAATAATTTTGTACTTACCTTCAACATGCAGTTGGCATTCACTTTCAGCAACCCCATGCAAATTGCGTGCAATGCATTTATATAGTCCACTATCTTCCAAGAAAATTTCTCTAATGACAAGTGTACACCTGTCCCCTTCAAATAGTAACTGTATATCATTTGATTCTTTTACTGGTTTCTCATTATGATACCAGATCACCTGGAAATTAAATGCCAAAATAGTTATATAGAGATACAAAAAAGACAAAATAAGTTACAAATTTGAGAAACTTAAGCATATATTAATTCATCTAAAACTCTTCTTGGTAAAAAAAATGAGGTTTTCACAAAAAAAGCTTTAATTGTAATATCTTTAAATTTACAATATTATAATTTAGAAAAACTGCAAATAACCAGCAAAAAATAATTCAGATAAATACAATTTTTACCTCAGGCTCTGGTTGCCCCACAATAATGCAGTCTAGACGAACACAAGTTCCCTCAACTGCTTCTACATTAGTTTTAAGAAGTTGAGAGAAGTATGGTTTCACAGGCTCAACATCTGTTGATGTCTGAGACATGTCTTCCCTGCAAGGAATATGAAGTAATAAATATTAGAATAAATCAAAAGAATATTCATAGACAAAAAATTACTTGAAACTTAGAATAAGTGTTCTGATTGTATAAGAAATAATATGCAGAACAAAAGTACAATTTATCATGTATTAAGGCCAAATATTTACAGCAATTATTGATAAAACTAGCATAAAATATGCTTATTTTCCAAAACCAAATATAAGACTATCAAATTTAATATTTTAATGAAATAATCAAACTATGTCGCAGCACAAAATTAAAATAAATTCAAGTTATCACCTTTGACAAAATATGGACAATATATAAACAAATGTCAATAATACAAACTTACCCAGCACTTGAATATGCTGGTTCAATATTAACTTGACAAAATGTTTTAGCTTCTCCAGCAACATTTTGTATCAGTGCAGAATAAGTACCACTATCCTCTGGATAGGCTTCCATCACATCCAGAACAGAGAAATTGTGTTCAGTAGAAATCTGAAAATAATTAATTTTTTAAAAATTAAATGAACAGATCAACAGAAATACACAAAATGAAAAGTTGTTGGTAAAATCAACTTTGATAAAGTTAAACTGCATCTTATCTTATATAATAAATGCCAATTTCAGTTTGTCACTGTCACATTTTTCAACTTAAAGGGACACAACTCTCTAACTTTCACTAGCTCACTTCAAATGAAAAAATTACTGCTCTGAAATTACAGTGATTCAAAATAAAATTGTCCGTGTTTTCAACTTTACTCCTAGAGGGCTTAGCCCAACATATACCATTTTTGACTAAGGACAACTCCGTGAGCAAATTAAAATCATTCCATGCCAGACCCTGACCCGCAATCCTGAAATTTTGGATTCCCAAGTTTTCATTACTGTGATTGTTTTCGGTGATTTTTTTATGTGATTTTTTGCAACAAAATTTTTTGTATGATAACAATTTTTCTAACTTGGAAATAAATTTGGAAATAATTGAAATTAATTGCGAAATCCAGCAAAAGTCAACCAGGAAATAAAAATAATTGCTTGTATGGAAAGTAAGCACATACGCACATCAAATTGTCTTTAAATTAAATGACAGCAAAAGAATTATCGTTGAACTTTTATAAGTTAAGCTTAAATATTAATGCAATACTTAAATGCAGCAATTAATTTTGAGTTCTTCTGTAGTTTATTGTTGCCTATCACATCTACTCCTCCCTATCTATTGTGGGGAAGGCCCAATTAAGAGCATTCCTCAAGAGCTAGCTTAAATGCCACTTGACAGGGCAGTTTTTATGCCAGTAATGAAAATAAATACTGAAGTATTCATAAAAAAATGATAATATTTATTTGATGTAATTTCAAACCAAATTTAATAATTTACTATCAAAGTGTAAAATAAGAAATTAAATACCTTAAAAACATTTGAAGTGACAATTTCTTCAGTTCCTTTGAACCATGAGACATCTGGTGCAGGAACACCAGTATAGACAACACGCAGACGGACACCTTTGCCTTCTGTAGTTGTTTGATCAGCTAATGGTTCATGGATAACTGGTTTTTCAATTGCTGAAAAATGTGAATGTTTATATATTCATGTCTACATTATCACAAGGGAAATTAGAAATAACCGCACAAAAAACATTGATAACCTTCATATTAAATTTTATAGGCATTATTTTTTATTAGGTATCATACTGCTCAAATAATGTCCATTTACATAAGTTCTTCTGTAACAAAATAGACAAAATGAACAATTAACAATTTCAAAACAATAAAAAATTTACTTAAATATTTAATAAAATTATTTTTTACTCACGTTTGATAGTCAGACGAGCTGATGAGGCTGCCTCACCACCAGCATTGATGGCACGACAAGTGTAGCGAGCACTTTCATGTAGTGTAGCTTTGCGAAGTTTTAAGCAACAAGTTCCATTAATTTGAGTGATTACAAAATCAGGTGAGCTGTCAATATTTTGATCATCTTTATACCAAGAAATTTCTGGAGATGGAATTCCAGTAACATGACATTCAAATGTAAATGGGCAACCTTCTAAAACATCTGCAGACTTTAAATTTTTGGTGAAATCTGGTGGGATTATTTGCTGATGTGTTTCTATAAACAAAATTAAAATTATACTGATGAATAAGAACATTTATAAATCATTTCAAAGTAAATTTTAGAATCTTTAATTTTATTTTTATATAATTTCACTTATTTTACTTGATTTTACTTATTAATGTAATAATTAATTCAAGATAGTTTCTGTTATCTACTTCAAAACACTAAACATGAAAATAGTTAATCTTCAGCAATACATTCAATTTTATACAAGAAATTTATCCACATATCAATAAAAGTTTTTTTACTACTTCTGTGTTATAAACATATGAACAGAATTGTTTTTTCAAATAAATATATGCTTTTTCAGATCATTTTCTGTTAATTTTAGATAAAAAGACAATTCTGGCACAAAGCTTAATTCCTAAAACAACCAGTGAAGAAGAAACTCAAACTTTAGACTTTGTTCTATGCCAGGTGCTTTTTCATAACTTTCATATATTCTAACAAGCAGTAAGTATTGCCCCTAATTTGTAGTTTTGCAACAGTAACTGATGTTGATTTTACAAGTAAGTGAATCTATATCTGGTGGCCATATGAAATGACAATTAACTTGATAAGTTGATATGAAAACATTTAATTACAACAATTGCCATGACCAAGATCCATTTATAAAACAAGCCTGATTTCTCATCTCCTCATGCAGCTGCTGCTGGATGTCTTACTCTAATAGTTTAAGATTTTGATCTGAGAAAGTCTTAGGTGAAGCATGATGACATGTTCTTTTGAGCAAAGGAGGGCAGGTTATAAGAAAAATAATGAAAGAAGCAGTTTTCATAATATCCAACCAAGTTTTGCTTGTAGAAACAATAATATAGAGTTTATTTGTTGAGGATTACTGCTATTAGCTTAACCTCCTTAATTTTGTAGTGCTGTGATTTACCTATGCCCAATTTCTGATTTAGCAGGTGCCAGCCTTATCTCCTGGATTAGTGACTGCTATTTGCTTCAATAATTCAATCATACAACTTTGGTCATGGGCCTGCAAATCTGATCTCCAACTCTTCCATTCAATTGTCAATCTGTAAATGAAAACTTCTTGTGCTGAGAAAATTTCTTCACTTGACCAAATTCAGGCAGTATCTTGCAATGAGTGGTAGAGTAGATAGCAAAGAGTGATGGCAATGTGAACTACTTGACTTTCTACTCTGACTCTGTGGATGACAGTGTCTCTGCTAAATCTTAAATCTCTGTAGGACTATTTGTGGGTCCATGTATTTATATACTTAGTAACAGGGTCAGAAACTGCTGATTTATCCTCTGGTCACATAATTTTTTAACTTCATAGACAATCAAGGCAAACATGTGGGATATTATTAAAAAAAATAATAACATTTCTTTACTGAATTTTGGCCAAGATTCTTTTAATCAGGGTCATCTGTTGGAGTTCAACTGTCAACTTTCTAGTAGTGGGTGGGGTGATTCTTGTTTTAGCTTGATAGATTAAACTAGTAAAAACTCTGTTAAATCATGTTCAAAATTAGATGAATCCTGGTGTTAATTCCATTTATTGTAATTAAATGCTTTTCATGTTAACTTCCATTCCAAGTGGTCATTAAGCATACATTTACAAGTAAAATCCACACCAGTAACTCTGCTACTGCTTACTAGAAGAATAAGTCTATTTTTACATGTTAGCAATAGCATTTAAATGTTTATATGCCTAATTTATTCAGAAACCAGTCATTCTATTATTTAAAAATTTACAAGTGCATATTTAATATAGGAAGGTGCTGAATTATTTAAATTAACAATTGATAAATTTATTGAAAACAAAATGTTCAGTATTATCTTCAAATTTGGCACTACTTTCATACAATAGTTAACCAATTCACTAAATGGAATATAAACATTAATTTTAAAAACTCTTTTTTCTTATTCTCTCATAATTAGTATAATTTTTTCCCAAACTAAAGTGTACTTTCTATGCATGCTGCAGAAATTTAGGGTTTCTAAATATATAAGGTCTTTAATAAAAAATCAGCTGTACATATATTTATATATATATATATATATGTGTGTGTGTGCGTGTGTGTAGATATAAAGGATAATAAGAATCACCTTTGACAATCAAATGTGCTGATGACTCTACTGTTCCAACTTCATTAGTAACACGACATGTGTAGCGAGCAGTATCTTCAGAAAATGTCTCCTCAATAGTTAATGTAGCAATGCCATTTGCAAAACATGTCTCATAATCAGGACTGGTCAAAGGAAGACTGTCTTTGAACCACTTCACCTCAGGGATTACCTCACTTTCAATATGACATTCAAATGTAAATCTGAAACAAAAATAAGGATTCCTCAGTTTTTAAACACAAACTAAATTATAGTACTAACAAAACAGAAGATACTAAGGAAATTTTTTTAGTATACTTAAATATAACTTTCAAAATATGTGATTGATAATATACAAGTTTAAAATATACCTTTTTGTATTATTTAATATAATTTCCAGATAAAATTATATTGATGTTATGTTAGATTAAAATTTGCAAGTGCAGAAAGACATTGTACCATTAGTATTTTAGCTGTATTTTCAGTAAATATCTTATTTGATGAGCAAAATCAAAATACATTTAGAATATAAATTATCAGTGTACTACTTGTTATATTTATGCTAAAAATACAGCTAAAACTTACTTGGATCCTTCCAAAACTTCAGCATTCTTCAAATGTTGAGTGATGCGAGGTGGTTTCATACTAGGTCCTTGTTCATTGACAGGTATGTCCACTTGCATTGGCACATGTTCATCAACAGCCATAGGCTAAAAATATAAAAAAAATAATATTTAGAGTTATGCATAAAATTTTCAAATTACAGGTAGAAATAATCACCAAAATATATCAAATATACTTTAAAATTAAAACAATATTATTGCTACATGATAAATTAAACTCTTTTTATATTTTTTACCTAAATTTTTTTCAGATAAGACTGAAAACTGTCTTTTCATCATGTGTAGTAATGGCAACTGATCACTATAATAATTGGATCCTGTATCTATTTGGCAACAAACCAGCCAGGAAAAAGTGAAAAATAATCATGAAAATACTTTCTCTCCAGATATATGATTTTTGTTTCAGCAGTAGGGGTGTGATTCATATTTTGAAATAAAGTGTCTTTTAGTAGACAGCTAATTCAGCTAATAACTACATCAAGTTACAGATTTATTAATATACCCTCATAATTTTATCAGACCATTTTTCAAGTACCTGTAATTTAAGATTCTTTTGGATGAAATAAACCTCAAAAAGCTAATTGCTCTGTAAATTAAAATAATACAAACCTCTCCACCTTCCAGCTTTTGTTTGAGTGCAGATAATTCATTACCTGCTTGCTGGAAGGACTGAATAAGATCTTGATGAGAAACAACCACATGACGCACCTTGCTGGCTCCTTGGTCACCTAAAAGAAAATGAAAATAGTAGGAATGTTTAAATTTCTTGAATTTCAATCATTTGAGTTCATATTGGTAGGTTTGTAATCCAAACAGATTAAATGTCAATTTTTTCTATTTTTATTAATGATTATATGAACATTTTGTAATTTTGGATTTCAGAACTAAAAACCAAAACTAAAATATAACTAAATAAAGTATTTCCAGTGTACACACAATTCATATACAAGGTATGAGCTTATCTAGAAATGCATAATAAACATTTCCCACTTACCATAGAGTTGAACAGACAGCTCGGATATTTTATTGATCTTCTCTTCCATTACTGCCTTTTCAGAGTCCACAAATTTTTGTAATTTTAAAATCAGTGTGACAGCTTCTGATGCCTGTTGACACTCAGTTGCTTGACGACCAATGTTGATCAACATTTGATTGCCATCTCTGATCCATTGTTCAGTCTAAAATAAGTCAAAGAAAATTAAGCCACATTTTTATAAAATGTAAAATAACATTTTTGTTTTCACATTATTTTCATGCAAGGGTTGATTACTTACCTCTTCAATCATTTGGAAGTACATCACAGAGATGTCCAAAAGGGTGCGGTAATCTGTCACACTTGTATGGAATGTACTCCATTTCTTTTTCAAAACATCAATTTCTTCATGAATATGTACAGAATCATAATGTTTGTCCTGCACCATTAGTTCAGCAGTACTAATAAAACTGTTAATTTTCTTTTCAATCAGCTTCAATTGAAAAAAGGAAAGATTATTCAAAATACTGAATGATCTTAAAAGTATAAATATATATAAAGATATTTTTTTAAGTTTATTATGATTCAAATGTTTTAATTCTGAATGAATGTACAGAAACTGACTTAAGTGGTATAATCTCAATTAGTTCAATTATTGCCAATGTGACTTAAAAATAACTTAATTTACTAATTATAGGTATTCATATAAGTACTCAAAAAATGATACATTTCTCTAAAATAACTGTGCGAATGGTTTTAGAAATATTACTTTATTTTCCATGGAAATTCTAAATTTGTGTTATACCTCAACAGTCATTTCAAACTGTTTGAAAGCTTGTGATGTCATTCTTGCAGCAGGCAAATTGTTGCCATAGTTACCACGCCTGGCCTGCAGGTGGTGGTGGAGTTCATCTATTTCGGAATGAATCTGAAATATCAAAAATACAAAATAATATCCAGAATAATTTAATAATTAACAAGCAAATAGTCATATTATCATAAATTTGAAGTACATTTTTTACTTTAACTGTAATCATGAAGAATATTGATTTATTTTGCTACTTTTCTCACAAAATTATGTTTAAATTCAAAATAAATCATAATATTATAACACATTAATTATAGAGATAAATCAATTTTCTACACTGAAAAAAAATATATAGATATATTAGAGGTTGTGCTGAAAAGTTGTTGGTTTCCCAAAATCTAACCAAATATCAGATTTTTAGCAGGAAGGGTTTCTTGGTTAGGTTAAGAACTTAAAGCACCATTTGTATTTTGACATTATATTTGTATGATTTATTATTTTTATTAATAATATGTAGAGAGACAGATGGTTTTATCTGTATAATAAATTAGGGACATTTTCAACGTAATTTTTATGACCTGTTGTTTTTGTATTTTACACATTTTATAGTCTTCAAATGTACTAAGACAATAGCATTAAACTAGAATGAGAAAAAAATGTCAATATTACACCATTAACCTTAATAATAAAACATAATGCCTGAAGTAAACTATTTTTGTCTTCAAAAGATTAAACAAATGATGTGCTTTCAGTTTACCTGTCTGAGATCAAAATTGAACTGACAAATTTGAAGGTTTTGTGCTAGACGTCGATCTTGTTCTTCCCATGTCTGGTTCCAGCGACGTTTATAATTTTCAGAGATTTCCATAACACGCCTTACCTCATCCTGAGCAGCAGCATCAGCACCCTAAAATATATGCAATTAATTAATATATCAGTTAAATAAATATAACTAAAATGTTTATACTTTAAATATATAATCAAACTTAGAAAATGTATAAATAATATAAGCAAAATATTTTATGATCAGTTCATTTATTCATTTAAGTAACTTAAAATATCAAATTAATAATCTAAAGTATTAAATCATAACTGATTTCAAAAATCTTGGTAAGTACTATTTTTTATTTAAATTGTGGGCTTTATTTAATTCATCTGACAATTGTTTTCATGAATCTATAAAGTATCTCTTGTATATTTTACCATTTTTTATCAGCCATTTTGAAATTATGACTAAAATCTTGTGAAAGTGTTTACCATAAAAAAGCTGATTGTTTGACATTCAACCTACCTGCTGCCTAACTCGGACAACAATTTTTTCGCCTTCATCGGCGGTAAATGTAAGCAATTGATTAACTTCACTTTTTTTAATTTTGTGCTCTTCCAACATACGCTCAGCTTGATTGAGATCAGAGGGTAATTCAGCAGTAGTATATTCTTTCTCTGTCCTGTTGATGAGCTCATCAAGCTGAAAAAGTATAATTTTACAGTATACATAATGTTGCATAATTTAAAGATCTGTAATTTCAATCTTAAAAATTTGTTCACTGAGAAGGATTACAAGAAATTTAAATTTGAAGAATACAATATGTGCTTTAGTGTTAAAAAATAATGAAATTAATACTACTGTAATGTTAGACAATAAATAGATATCTTATAGATGCAGTATACATTTTCAATAAATAGATATCTTATAGATGCAGTATAATTTTCTGTAATGCAATTAAAAGACTAAAGATATGTTTATTATCACTTGAAATATTTTCTTCCATTTAATTTTTGAAACTATTCTATTTCTTTGTAAATATTTTGTATACACAATTAAGAAAAAAGAGGACAAACTTTTATGATTAATACTTACCTGGTGTAGACTTCCAAAAAACTGTATAGTCATCTTCAGTAGTATCTGATATTCAGTGATTCTGGCCTGGAAGCGTTGGTGCACCTTGACCAATTCATTAATGATCTGGTCCTTCTGCCCTTTTGTGTCTCCTTTTGAAGCCAGCTCTTCAGCTGTTTTCAAATGTGCTTGAATTTTTTGTTCAGCTTCCTATAAAGGAAATGGAAAGATAAAAAGTTTAGTTTTTATAAAAACACATTTATCATTTTAACAAGTACTTTTTCAAAAAGATCTTTTGCAAAAAGCTAAGACATTTTCATTATTTTATAAATTTATCTGAAAAATATCTAATATTTAATCAATTTGAAATGAAGAAAAGTTATATATTACCTACTTTTCTCTTCAAATCTTTAGAAAATTTTATGAAAAGTTTGCAAGTTTAATTTGGGGGGTTATTTTAGAATTAAAAATCTTTGTTATAAAAACTGACATCAGTGAAGCATTTTTAATAAATTTTACCTAAGAGCATATAAATACATGAATATTAAAAGTGATTAAACATTAAGATTGTAAGAAAAATTCTTTGTATATTAGTTGCATTAAAAATTGATTTTTAATTTTTTTTACAATAACAGACCTAAAATGAATAATAAGTATCATGAAAAATTAAGAAATATGACATAAAATGAAAAAGTGCATAGAAAAACCAAAGTTAAAAGTGTAGTTTGAGTATGAAAGAAAATAGAGGAGAGTTCAAAAACATTTTTAAATGAAAAGAAGGAGATGAGCAAAATCAACAGATGAAAAACTGTGATTCAACACCACAAATTAGACACACACAAAGCCATTACAGGTAACTATTAATAAATTTACAAATTTACAATTGATATTAAATATTTAATATTATGGTAATTTTTCCTTTTTTTAACTTGGAAAATGTTATATAAATGAAACACTTCTATAATAGTAAATTATGAAATCATTGGGACATTAACATCCTAAGTTCCAATCAAACAGTGTATAATTAGTGTCTAGATAATTACTTACGTTCCTTTATTAGAACTGGGTTGCTCAAAATATAATCGCAGATTAAACATTTATTAATATTGGTTTAAAACAATTTATTTTATTTAGTTTTATGTTTTTAGAAGATGTTGAATTTTATATTTTTATAAATTTTATATTTCTTTTTCATGATTATATAATTTGCAAAGAAATTTGTGTAACTTTTTGTGCATGTATTCACACTTGGTAAAATATATTTCAAGCAGCACAGAATGTTAATTAAGCATATAGCAAAGATATCATTCTGGGATAAACAATGCAGTGTTTATTTGAAAAGCTGTATAATAGCAACACGAGTCTCTAAAATTAAAATGATTGAACATATACTTTGGATCATGACTAGTTAAAGGCAGTTGGAGGAAAATACAGTTATAAGAATAGCAAAAAGTCAGTTATTTGTAGCATAACAGTTTCAAAACATAATTAAGCAAATTTGAAAATTCAAAAGGCATGAAATTCAGAAAACACATCATTTTTGTTATTGCTTTAGCATGATTTCTATATAACAAGAAGGATGCATTTCCTGTCTGAAATGTGATAAGATGTACAGTACAATTTACTCATTACTGAGCATTACTTGAATTGACTGGCTCATTTGTAAAAAAAAGGGAAAAATTTATGGTGGGGGTTGGAGGTTGTAGAATAACATTAATTTCCAAAGCTGTGACATTTGTCAGAATAAAAAAATATTCATTTTTTATCATTTTAGAAGTGGGGGAGGGGCTATTTATTATATTGATACAGTGTAAAATTGATTCCTGACTTTTTAAAGAGTTAGCTGTACTTAGTTTTATTTACAAATGTGCTTACATCATTGATATCTGCATATGAATGATGCTTCCTCTACCAATTCTTAATAAATTTGTCAAAGGTATCATTGTGGGTAATGTGATAAATGTATATATCTACTTGTTCTTCATGTAAGATAAATAATTATTATCACCCATGTTTGTACACATACAAAAATCACACACACACCTGCCACAAAAAAATAAATTTAAAAATTGCAGAAAATTAAAAAAATACACAGATATCAATGATGTGAGTAGTTTCAAACTTCATATTTGTAAATAAAAAACTAGGTACAGATAACTCTTGTAAAAGTTAGGGATCAATTTTACAGTGTATTGTTATTATGAACAGGAACCCCACTTCTAAAATGATAAAAAAAATCTCAATATTTTTTGATTTTGAAAAATGTTGTGACTTGAGGAAGATCTAATGAATGCTAATCAAGAAAAATTATTTCCAAAAAAATTATTCCCTAGTTTTTATGAGTGGATCAATCAATTTAAATAGTGCCCAATACTAAAAGCAAAGTTTCATAAGGCAAGTTTATTTAATTTACTAAATCAGTTTACAAGTATAACTGACAATGTTTTATTTCCTACAGTTAATTAAAGAGAAAATAAATACAATTTCATAAAATAAAGTATATTAGTTAAGGACAATCAGCCCTGCTTCTTGTCGAATATTAACCACACTTAACCCTAAAAATTAACTAAATAGGGCTTACTCTATTTATCAAACTTGTCAACAAGGAATCAACACTGTTTTGCTTGTAAAAATTATTAGCTTTTAGATTTGGGAATTTTGTTAAGATAAAACATTTTTTCAAAAGTCATTTGGTATTATATTATGCAATAAAATTTAGTTATATTTCAATAAAGCAGAAATTTAAAAATGAACATTTATTTTTCAGATAAAATAAACATTATTTAGGAAATAATTCTTATTTTTTAATTCTCTAACTTTAAATGATTCAGAAGATAATGTTCTATAAATATGATTAAATTATCTAGCTTCACATAAAGTTTATGAGCTAATTCCTAGTTTGTAAATTTATTAATAATTACCATAAAAGCATAAGAGTGAATAACATTTTAATTCTTAAAAATGAATATTAAAATGTAGTCCCACTCAGAAATCAGAGAAAATATTATTGATTTTAAAACAATTCTTTTCACAAAGACAAATACACAGGTGAAGAAAAGTATGGACTGATGAGTTGAATGATTGCAGTTTTATAGCTTGTAAGAACATAAAAGCATTGGATATTTGAAAATGTACAAATAACATAATAAAAATAATCCTGAACTAAAAAGATTTGCTCATTTTTAAAAAGAAAAGATATAATTTGAATAAAGAAGAACTTGAATTAAGTAGTCAAATTTTTGACACATCTTGTAATTAATTGTATCTTCTAAACATAAAGTGTATTATGTTTTAGGCATATTCATTATATAGGATACACAAATGAAAACATGTAACAAGTTTGACTGAATTTGAAGTTACAAAAGATTTTAAAAAAGCTCAGCAAGATAAACATTTAGTTTAAAGGGTATTGAAATGAAGCACAATTTACAAGATTAGAAACATGCGTATTAGAAAATAAGCAATTTTATTTTGTATTTGAACCATGAAACTGAAATGAAGCAAACTCATAGTAATTTTTCTTTGTTTTTATGGGATATTCTCTATTTAGCTATGCAAAATAATTATTCAAAACTCAGATATTCTATTTATAGGATTTTCTAAAAGTGAAATATTTCACTGTGCATATGCTTGAAAAGTGATTTTCACCTAAAGTAAAAATAGAATATTAATATTTTAAATACTTTTAAGAGATTTATTCCTTTAAAACACTATTAATCTGGTAAAAAAGATATATATGATATAAAAAATCTATAAATACTGCAATTACAAGCAAAGAAAATGTGGAAAAAGAAAAATGTGTCAAAAAATGGAGTGAAAATAATGAGAAGATATCTAAGGATATAGATATCTAATGCCAAGAGTCATGCAGAAAAATGAAACTAGAAAAATTGTATTCAAATAACACGCACAAATTAATAAGTCTTAATAATGGAAAATACTCTTTAAACAAAGTCAATCTTTTATTCATATATTTTAATGGATATAAACTACATACCAAATGATATATTATATGAACAAAATGCTAATTTTGAATGAATAATGATTTTTGTGTATTTTCTCATGACTTTTTTGCAATAAAAAATATATTTTCAACAAATAAAATG
Source organism: Acanthosepion pharaonis (assembly GCA_903632075.3). Classification (NCBI taxonomy): domain Eukaryota; kingdom Metazoa; phylum Mollusca; class Cephalopoda; order Sepiida; family Sepiidae; genus Acanthosepion; species Acanthosepion pharaonis. The sequence goes on along the minus strand of CAHIKZ030002689.1, from coordinate 53,605 downwards.
TGCTAACTATATCATCTTTTCTTTGAAAAAAAATTACCTTTATTAGATATATTAAAGAATTATGCATTTGAAACATGTCTTTAAAATTGATCTTTTGCTTTATATTTTATAATTTACAAATTAAAATTAGATGCCAGTCATTTTATGCTAAATATAATTTAGTATTTTTAATAGAATATTAAATAACTGAAGGTTTCATTTGGTATTTTTTTAGAAATTCATTTAATATTACAGTGGCTATTTTTAAAAGATTATGACTATTAATATATTTTATTTTCATTAGAATTCTATTTTTATTTTTGTTATCTAATACTAACATAATTTTACCAGTTTAAATAACATTTGAATACCAAAAGTCTTTCTTTCTCTACTTTTAGTTCATTTTTATTAAATCTAGAATCAAACTTGATTTTAACATTTTAGGGGAATTTAAATTTGTTTATTTTATTGACATGCAGTTTGTAAAAACCATGCAAATTTCTTGGAAATACAACTCGGGACCCACACAAATAGCCTATTATGGCCTTAATACCTTTACAATCGGTCCATAATCTTCAAGCTTCTTTTGCAGCTGTTCAGCTGTCTGCTTGTTTTCGCCCAGATGACCAGATATGTAGGGCATAAACAGTTCTTGTTCCACACTCATAATCCATTCAATGGTCTACAACATGAAAACATCTCAAAAATATAGATAACCAGTACAGTTAGCCTATCTTAACAGTAAGTCTAAGGAAGTTGATACCCTTCTGAAAAGAAAGTGGCTTTTGTTAGTTTCAACCCTGCATAATTTATTACCTTATAGACAGGTAAGAAATCATCAAGCCTGCTTTGATAATGTTGTACATTTTCCATTGACGTACCAAGATGACCAGCAATAGCAGGGAAAAAGTCATGTTCAACTTTCATAACCCAATCAATTGTCTGAAAAATATGATGTATGATCTTCAAACTATACATTCATTAGCATAATCAAGCACATTGATAAACAAGTTTCAATTAGCTTTAATCAAATGATAAATTGAGTAAAGAATGATTCTGCATTATTTAGTTTTATTTAGAATTATTTCAAATTATACTGTATGATGTAGTAATGCTGAATGGCACCATGAAAAGGAGTATAAGGATAATTCAGGCAAAGAAACTAAACACAGTATAATATATAGATAGTATGTGTATGTGTATCTTCTGACAATCACCTACTCAGTAATTTTATAAAAAGAAGTGTTTTATAAAGCTACATGAAAAAGTACAAGAACAGGTGGAAGTAGATAAGTTATTTGTACTGCATACTTATTCAAATTGAGGTTCAAAATATTCTGACTGATATTCATCAAGCTCGATATTTTAATCAGAAGATTAAAAGATAACCTTTTAAAAATGTAATGAACTAAAATACATTTTTAGTGAATGTATACTCAAAAAATTTCTCACTAAAACATTTTTAAATTAACACTTGAAAAAAATATAAACTTATGAATAATTTTATTTACCAAAAGATTAAAATGCACTAAATTTTTTTAAACTGATTTTATATGTATGTTCATTTTTAACTTGGTTTCTTATATAAATTAAATTCTGTACAGACATTTCATTTAAATCCTTTAAATAATGCAGAATAGAAGAAAATATCTATAAAAATTTATTCATAGGTTGAAACCATCAGAAAGGAAAGCAAAATATACTGATTTATGATAAAATTGTATAAAACTAAGTTTGTTTACTTATTCGATTAAATGAATGTGCACACTTCAAATGACAAATTGAATCTTGTATAAAAGTGAGCAATTTTTTCTCACCTGGAAATCACCTCTCATTTTAGAAATTTTGTGGTACAAAAATAAAATGCAAACAAAGAATTTTATATTTCACATAAATAAAATTAATTTTCATTGAATATAAATAAATATTTATGACTGTTCAGCTCTATGAATATTACTGAGTAACTAAACATTTTTGAACAAATGTATTTGATTTGCTTTTTATGTTATAAATTTGTATATGCATATTCATATAGACATTTAAGCAGGTGCGTGTGTGTTTGTGGATGGGTGCGTGAGGGTGTATATGCATTTTAATGTCTAAACCACATATGAGTTTGTATATATGCATGTAAATGTCTGTTTCTAATTTGTTATTTAATTTCATCCATAAGTAAAATTTATCATTTTTAAGGAGCAATATATATCATCTGTAAAAAAAAAAAAAAAAAAATAGCAATTATTTGCTCATAAAATTCAATGAAAATTTATTGAGTAAATAATGTGACATATTATACATAAGGATGCATGAACATGGTACAAGACCAGGGGAAATGCTAGGAAAAAATGGGAATTAAAAGTTTTAAAAATACATCAACTGAATTGAGATTTTCAGTAATTTCTTTCTCTTTTTCACTTTGTATTTCTTGCTACTTTACTGATTTTATTATTGTCACTGCAAGCATTTCTTAAATTTTATGATTTAGGAAAACCAATTTAAATTTATTTACAGTTTTTATAACAGTGAGTAACCCTTTTACTATATAACAAATGATTATAGTGCTTCTCTCATAATAATTTTAAATACTGATTAGTTTACAATCAATAATCACTTTATGATGACTAATATAATATTAAAAGGTTGATAAGCTGTAGAAAAATCAATCAATGATATAAAATTACCAATTATAAGTTGCAACTGATAAAAGAAATACAAGCAATCTGTATCTTATCAATACTCTATATCCACTTAAGAACAGCTTTAAATCCAACAATTAAAAAGTTTCTGAGATGTGTTGATTTCTTCCTAGTCATTTCTTGGTTACAACTTGATATTTTGTAAATAAAATCCAAACTTTATGCTGGTTCAATTCAAAATAAACAGAATTCACAAAATGTTCAAGAGAAATATCTGACAATAAAATTTGATTTTATTAATTATAATTTATAAATTGATATAAAAAAAACCCTATAATCTATTAGTTCATATAAAAAAGCATTTATAATATTAAAAAGTAGTTCTCAAATATTAAATTCCTAGCAAGATATATTTCTATATTTTTGTCCCATTTATCAAAAAACTCCTTGAGCTCTAATTGAAAGAGTATACAGACAGACATGTCTTGTTCAATTGATAACATTTAAAGTAGAAACAGTAAATAACACTATGTTAGTTCAGAAATTAAATTTATTTACTGAGTGTTTGTAAATTGAACAGGCTCTTCTTGTCAAAAAATATTCTAAAATATGATTTAGAATGGAGTTTTTGTTCATGCAAATACTACATACAGTAGTAAAATAAGTACTTTCATTAAATTTTAGAGACAAGAAAATAAGACATTTTTAATATTTGCTCATTTTTCACAATTTTGATTCACTTGTTCTATTTGAAAAATAGTATGCAGTTTCTCTAAAGTAATATCTCCCATAATACTGCATTTGCATTTCTACAAAATATAAAATCTGTTTCAGACCAATTTAAAATGTAAATGAATAATCCACTTTTATTGAATAGTAGCAGTTCATCTTTATAATTTAATAAAAAAAAATTAATTATTTTTATGTATGGTATCTATTAATATATATATTTTTTCAGATTGTTTTATCAAAATATTCTTATACAATTAATATAAAGGATCAAATTATAAATATAATAATTATAAATAATAGTTATATATAGAAAGTGCAAATATTTAAAAAGATATCATAGAACAATCAAAAAAAGAAACTGAAAACATTTACAAGAACGAGAAAACAAGCTTTAAGAATGTCACTGAAAAAGATTTGAGAAAAAGTAAAAGGATAATAAGCAAAAAAAGTGGATTGACCTGAAGAAAATATTGGAAGCTGATGTTGCAAATGGAAATTGAGAAAAAAATTGCAGAATATTAAGAACATTCGCTAAAAATTAATGTAATCTTTAAGTAAACATCAGAAAGAAAAGTTGGGTGAAAAAGTACATAAAAACTGATTTCTCAAAAGTCATTTTTAGTAATGATTGTAGAGCTACATTGGATGTACCAGAGGGGTGGGCTAGAGGTTGAGTTCTTAATGTAAATAGTCAATCAACATGATTTAAAACATAACAAAGGAAAAATTTTAAATTTTAGGCTAGTATGATGGGCAGTAAAATTATAAGTCCTTACAAATTGTTGTCACTTGGTATGGAGGCAGAATTTCTACATTACAGACTAGAAGACATCTCAACAAAAACATTTAAAACTTGTTTTATAAACATCAGCATAAGATTTGGGGGAAAAAGAAAAAAGAGAAAATATAATTTTTTATTTGTGGGACTATAAAATGTGACCCAAAAGTAACTTTCTTCAACAAATTATATTGTCACTCTCAATATATTTCTTCTTTATAATCTGAATCAGCTTTCTCATTCTTAAGTAACTTAAATTTCAAAGCTTAAGAAAAGTGGTTGAAGTAAGGAAACTTTTATTGTTTAAATTGTTTCAAAAAATGTTAAAAAAAACAAAAAAAAAAATTTTATTAATCACCAAAGATAATGGCAAGTCATTTATGGTTAAATGTACAAGGATAAATAAAAAGTAAAGGTATTTTATTTTCATTAAACTGAAAGTAATACAAATTCTCTTTTCTTCTTAAAATCTATCTGCAAAATTCTTAATGAGTTTAAAAAAATCATGTTTAGCTACACAACAGGGCGCTGTGCATTATTTCTCTGGCCTTGTGAAAAGTAATGTAATTATTTTTTAACTTCTTACCTATTTAAACCTATTTGATTTTAATCTTTAATTAAGGCACTTATATCAGTACCAAGGTACTCAGTAAATTGTTTATTAATGGTTTCTCCAGATATTAGAATAGATATGATAACAAATGAATTATAAAACCTCAACTGATATAACCCTTAGCTAACAGCCTATTATAGTATACAGTTGGTAGGTTTTAATATAATCAATTGTCTTTACTTTTTGTAAACACTGTTAAAATAAATTAGAAAACAACAAAGAGTAAAATTTTCAGTTAGTGTAAAATAAAATCGTAAAATAAAAAGTTAACATAAAATGAGTAATACACACCTTCCTAGCATCCTGAATAAATTGGTGCCATTGAACTTTGAATTTTTGGCTGGAAGAGACACGTTGCTGCCATAGTTCCCAGCGTTCTGTGAGGGAAATCATATGGTAGCTATATTCATTTAACATTTTCTCCACCAAAGTTACTGATTTTGCAACATCTATATCGGAATCATCTGTAACCTGTAAATATAAATTAAACTAAATGTTAAAATTTTAGTGCTATTTGAGAATATAATTAAAATAATTTTAAAATTCCAATAACAGTATACATGTTAACAATGCAAAATTTGTACATTAGAAATTTACCGTGGAGCTTTTCTGCAGGAAAGTATTTCCTTGTTCTTGCAGTTCTTTGTGGATTTTAAGAGTTTGTGACCACATTTCCTGCAAGTTTTTCACTGCATCTTCTGTAATATCTTGCAGATCTTCAGTTTCTGACTTTAAAATATTTTCAAAGCTTCCAGTTGAGGAAGCCAACTGTAAATATATAAAAGAAAAAAAATAAAACTTTATAATTAAAAGAATTTGGCAAAATTAGCTTATGGAGAAAAACATTATATGTTTAATATCATTTTCATTTTGAAAAGCATAACTATATATTACATATATAAATTTTGTCATTCTGTTACATTGTGACAGATATGGTCGTGCTTACTTGTATTTTATTTTATTACTAGCAAGCTAGGTTAAAACTTCATTTTAACAGCACATTCTGTAAACAGCTTCATTTGCATTAATGAATGTTCCTGTTAAGAAGGTGTCAACTTCATCTAAGTTTCCTTCTTTCTTTCTTAGTCTCAAAGCAACTGTGTCGCATCCTTTATTAATATATTTCATTATGTAGATGATGGCATAGTTCTACTTTAATATGTCCTTTAAAGGCCTTTGAAAGAACAGGAGAATAAGGAACAATCCATTTATTATCAATTGTATAAGTTTGCCTATTTTTTGCTGTGATAGCAGTTCTTCCTCCATTTTCTGGTGATCTATTTCTGTAGATAGGATATCCTGTCACTTCAGTTTTAATTTCATTAATGAAGTGTTTTGGATAACCTTTCTCACATTGTCCATTTTTCATACATGGTGCTTGTGATTTCACTATACTGCAAGGACCATGAACCATTTGTCTTGTGATAATCTCATATAGTTCAAGATCTAAGTTAGAATCAAGTATCTCAGCACTAATGATTGTATCAATATCCTGAGAATATATCATGTTCTATCACCAATAGAAACTGTGTGCATGTGGTAAGCCTCTCTTCTGCCATTCAACAGTGTAAGTATAGGCTTTTGTTTTTCCAAAGATCCACTATTTCTCTGTGTTATTGCTTTCACTAATTTAGTCAGTTTGATTCTGAACACTCAGGCTATAACATCATGTCACTATTTAGGCATTTTTATTTTTTGTAAATTTTTTAAAAAATTATCTTATTAAAATTTTCTTGAAATTTTTAGATTTTTTTACTAAAAATTCTTACATTTTCTTATTCAGAATTTTTTTATACTTCTTGTTAAAAATTTTTTTTAACTATTATGAGATTTTTTTTTATTATTTCCTTTTTTCAAAATTACTAAATATTTTTCATTAGGATTTTCACTATCGGTATTGATGATTAAAAAACATGACTAAAATATGTGATATATTTAACTGTGAATCTGTTGTCAACTGAAAATGATATAAATAATGACATTCTAAAACACAATTGCAGAGTTTGTGCTAAGTAAATAAAAAAGAAAGGTAATTCTCCACTTTAGCTGCTCAAAGGGCAGGTAATCCATGTTTGAAGTACTGGTTAATGTCGTCTCCCTTCCTTCCTTATTTCTACTGATTTTCATCTCTTATTTTCTTGATTTAAAAAAATTGGACATACCTTTTAGCTATTTTAAAAATCTTATTTTTATTTTTGGTTTATCTAACCGAGATCTCAAACGTCGTTACATATTTTTTTTATTTAAAAAATATTTTTATTGTTGGTTTATTTAATCGAGAAACGTCACACTCTAGAGTGAAGTAGCTTGAAGGTAAAGGTTAATTTCCTTTCATCATCGAATAAAATTAAAATGTTATTTCTTCTATAATATTCATATTTTATAATAATTATTATTTGAGTCTAATTTTAATAAAATTCTAAATCAGAGTATTTGTAGATTTTTGTAAATATTTTTGGCAAATTTATAATCACAATAAAAGTTATAACCTGTACCGAGACAGTCTTATCAGCATTAAATATAGCCCTGTTTTTTGACACCCCATCTTTCTTTTATCATCTCTCAGTTACATCTGTCTTCAGGCAAAGTATGACTCAGTTGTGGTTCTGTCCTTGGACAGAACCACAACTGTGGAAAAGGAAAATAAATACTGTGGAACAGCCACCTGAGGCTGTACCACTTCATTGCACTAGATAGTGAGGGGGAATCAGTAGTAGCCAAGGTCAGTGCAACCAACAGTTCCAGGGACTGTATGTACTCAGGTCCCCCACATTGAGTCTGACCTTGTGTCACATCCTATCTCAGTGGGGAGACATGGGTAAATATCAAGACATACATAAAATGAAATTTATTTATTTGTAAGATTTTTATAAAACTTTAACTCTTCTCCTCACAAGGGACATCTAAAGAAACAACTAAATCAAAGATAAATAATTTGATCATACTGATGCAGCAATTTTTCATTATAACTTTCTCACTTCATAATTTCAAGAAACTAAAATTATTCAATAAAAACAATTAGAAGATATAGTGATTTTGTTAACTTACTGAACTATCAAAAGATACATTTTTAAAACTGTAAACAATACTGCATTTCAAGATCTTGGATGTACTGAGTCAAACAACCACTGCTATAATTTTAGTTTATTTCAAAAGTACATTGGTCATAATCTATTTTTTATGTAAAACCGGGAAACATCAAACAATTCTACTCATAATAATTTGCAACAGATAAGACTAATTAAAAAATTAAAAAATAATTTGCAACATATAAGAATTTATATTTTCTCTCTAAAGTTTATAACAAGAGAGGTAGAAGATAGCTGGTTTCTAATTAAAAGACATATTTTATACAGGCAAAAACAATTAGACTTTATTTGGTTTCAAAGAGTTATAAAAATTTAAAACATGAAAAAACATTACTATTTTCATTCTCTAAATGTAATGATGATATATAGAAAAGAAAATAATCATGAAATTTAAATAAACTGGTATATAAGAAAATGAATTTGAAATAAATAAAATAGTAACAAAGAGATATAAAATATTACTCACGTTATGTGTGATCTTATGAAAAGAAACAAAAATTAGGGACAATTCAATACGAATAGTGATGATCTTTTGGATATGAAGCCACTGATGATGCAATGCCTCAGTCATCTCTTTAGCAGTTGTGCCCTCTTGATTCCCTGACATGACCAAGTTGGCAACAGCTTCATTTAAGGCCTGCATTTCAGTTTCTTTGCCCTAAAATCAGAAGAAAATAACATTTTGTCATAGAAATTTTAAATATTATAATCTACATGCCTGCTTTCCTGAATGGCACTAATCTCTAAATCTACACAATTCCATCTTAAACTTTGAGCAAAAATATTAACAGAAATTGGAGTACAAATCACTTTGGAAATAAGATCATTATTCCCAGTGATATACAAAACTGAAGATTAAAAGCTGACCAATTAAAATTAACTTAAAAGAATCAACAATGTACAGAGACATGACAAAAGTAAGCACCTTTATTTTCACAAGTCTATTCAAGAATCTAAACAATTCAAGGTATTTTATACAAAATTTGGTTAACCTACCTAAACTTTTTATAGTTCTGTTAAAATTTCTATTACTTATCATATATTTAAAATACATAAAATATTAAATTAATATGTTCTTTTATTTGTCATTTATCTGTGTTTAAATTTTGGATTAAATTTAGAATCATAAGTTATATGCACTTGGCACTATGTGTAAAACATTTGTTTGTGTCCATAGCAGATTTTTAAGTTTTTACTCTTTAAAGTACTGAATTTATCAAGTTTGCTATTTTTACTTGTAGCATATCAGGCAAGACTGCATTAAAAACATTAATCAAGTTTACTTTTGAAGTAAGTTCTCTAGTTATTTTCCTTATTTTATGATTAAAAATGGCCCAGATATATTCAGTTGGATTCATGTTTGGAAACTTATTTTATATATTTTTTAACCTGCCATTTTTACTCTTTATGACATAAAGTTACATTTCCACTATCTGAATTGCCCACAACTTTCAATAGTGACTGATTTAAAAAGATTTTTCTGTTTGCTTTGTTATAAAAATTTTATATAAAGAAACAAAAATGATAGATTTATTTCCTCTCATTAGTCAATTATATAATCATGCACTTTAGAGTTGGTAATTGAATTCCCAATTACTATACATATTCCAGTTTTAGAATGACCAACAATATACATCTTTTCAAAATCTGCTCATTCCTATGATCATGAAATATGAAACACTGTATAATAATTGTATGATTATTTCTCTTGCATTTTTATTGTAAATTGATTGTTAATAAGTATATCTTATTTAAATGTTAAATATTAGTAAAAAAAAAGTGTATGCTTACTTGCCATATATGTCTCTGTATTATGTAGATATAAATCTGGAATATTACATTAATTGTACTAAAATAAAATAATCCAAGTCAAATTTAAAATTGAAATATCACTCACCCTGACATCTTCAAGTAGCTGTTGATGGATTTCTAAGAAATCCTTTGAGTTTGCAAGGCTTGAACCCAAATCCTTATGCCGACTAAGAGTAGCCAGGCCTATCTGTGTTAACCATGCTTGTAACTAAAATAAATCATGTAGAATATGTAGGCAAATAACCCAGTGATATAAAAGCAAATAAAAAATCATATAAATGTGCAAATTTAAAAAAATTAACTGTTTATTTTATATAATTTTTCATTCATTTTCCCAATATAGTATCTTTAATGTTAGATTTTAAAATTTCATTGTAACAAAAAAATAGCTAAAAATATAGAATTTGATTTGGATTTATGAATAAAATATGATTTTTCACTGAATACAAAAATTATACTGAACAGCTTTAGAGTCTTTAATCAAAATAAAAGAAAAAGAATAAATACTTGAAACAGATGTAATTCTACAGTTGTCCATCCAAGGAAATGTTTAAATACAAGTAAAAATATGGAGTTTTGTAGTAGGAATACTCTGGAATAAAAAAATAATAATAAGGTAAAAGAATTAAGACACTTACGTTTTTGTATTTCTCTTGAAAGTTCAGATAGGCTTGATTCTTCTCCCAGGCTTCGGCCTGTCGAGCCTTACAAATAGATTCAACACGAGCACAGCATTCTTGCAGTTCAGCATACTGAAATTTTAAATTTAAGTAAATTTAAATTTCTGACCAATGAAACTATCAGCTTAAACTGAACTATTACAATTCGGCTGAAAATTGATACAAAATAATAAAAGCAGAAAGATATATACATTAATGATAAACAAATTATTATTTTGCTAATTTGCATTTTGTTTTCATCATAAAATTCAACTAATAAAATTCATAAATGCTATTTTTAAAATAATGTGTAATAATAGATAAAAGAAATTTTGTTACCTTTTGTCTAACTCCATTAGCCCCAGAGTCTTCCCTACCGACCCTCTCAAGTAGGATCCGACCCTCATGAAGGGCTTCCGTGGTTGATTCCACAATGGCGTTAGACAGTTTTGCACTTTCTTCTGCAAGAGCTGTGCTGTTCCTTGGTAAGTCCATGGTGTTAAGTTGGACTTCTATTTGCCCCAGCTTTGTTAGAGCCTAGAATTAAAAGAAATGTTGCTATGATATCATTATAAAAAAATTCTATTTTAAAATATTAGCCACCTTAAAAATTATTCTAACCAACTTATGTTTATTCTATTAAAATCCTATGACAACTTTACTAATGATTCTAAACTTTATTATATGCAAATGTTCAAAATTAATGACCTGTTGAAAAATTTTATTTCATCATTGTCATTTCCAAAACAGCATGATTCTTTAAATACAAGTTATTTAACAAATAAATCATTCCATGAGACTTAAAACATTCTATTTATTCCAAATAATTATTTATGATATAGCACATTACTGAATTTCTTAGCAAAGTATTTTTCATATTTCATAATTAAAAATTTTTGTTTAAGATTTATAAAATACAAGGAGTAGAGCCCGGCGTTGCCCGGGGATGTAACAGTAAGAGATAGATCAAGTATTGACCATCATAAAGACTGAAAAATAAAATTGACAAAGATTATTGTTTAAGGTTGACGAACACGCATGTCTTAATTAGCTTCTTTTTTTTTTTTTTTTTTTCGAATTGGTCAAACCCAAATTCAAACAAAAACATTGTTTTCAATCGTTATGAGTCTACCGATTAAATAGAATTTTATTATAAACAATTGTCTTGTAAATGGAATTTTTAAAGCATTCTGAATGTAAAAATAAAGAAAAAAGTGTGCAAAACAATAAGAAACATTACCTGCCAAAAAAAAAGTGAAGTTTTGTTGAAATCGGTTGAAAAATGTAGGAAATCTGATCCCATATATAAATGAACACACACACACAAACAACCTGGGTTTTATAATAAGTATAACTCGATATGAGTTGTCCCCCTTTCATTCTTGCGATGCCTCTTAATCGTGTTTTCAAATTGATTTTGTGCAAAAACAATTGTGTTTTTCCAATTTTTGGCACTGTCAGAACCACCGCAAGGTAATTTTATGTAATCCTGTGAAGTTTTGTTGAAATCGGTTGAAAAATGTAGGAAATCCGATCCAATATATAGACACACACACACACACACACACACACACACAACCTGGGTTTTATAATAAGTATGATTTTATAAAGTATTTCAAACGTTTTAAAAAAGTATTTTCAGATGTAAAATACTTACCGCTTCTGCTTGTTTGAAGAATGATAAAGCCATCGCTATGTTCTTTCTTCGGTTATCGAGTTTGATCATGAAGTTTTCACTAGTTTCGTCCACAGCCTGAAGCCTTTGGCGAACTCCTTCAGCATCGAGATTAGCTCGGCGAAGAAGTTGGTCTGCGGTTCGAACCAATTTTAGAACATTATCTTGAATTGTCTGAAGATAAAACAAAAGAAATAATTAACTTTATTTATTTTCAGGAAATTGTTGATACTTTAATTAGAAAATAAATAATCACAATTAGATTCATGAAGCTCATTAATTTAACATGAAAAGTTTTTTGTTTGAGAGCCAAATATTACTTACGATTCCTTCTTTCTCATATTTGTGGTAGTTATCAAGTTCATTCTGGGCTGTTTCAACTGAAACACCCAGTTCTGTTCTTTGTAAGTAGGCTTCACCAACTGTACGGTACCATTCCAATATCTGAAAAGAATATTTAGACATTAGAATTTACAACCCATAGATGCAAATTTTTATATGCTCAGTTTAATTCCAAATAATTTAAAATAATAAATCATAAATTAGATTTTTGAATTATTGTATATTAATTAAGATTAATTATAGCACACTATTAAATATGATATGTAAGAATTGAAACATTCTATTTACACTGGGTTATATATTAATTTAAGAAAAATTGTTTTTTACATTTTTAAATAAAAAAGTTAAATGTATTACCTTGTTAACCTCTTGATCTAGTAAGCACAACTGCAGACACTGTTCGAGCTGGAGTTTCCTCTGAGCCCACAGTTCTTCTAAGTGTCTGCGTCGGTCATGAAGAAGTTCAAGCAGGTGTTCTATTCCATAGCAGGCTGCTGTCGTTGCATGTCGGTTTTGTTGATCCGCATGCATACCCATTTTTCTAATCTTGTCAAGGAGTTCATGCCCAAGATCTAAAGTTTGTTTTGATGATTCAAGAATACCTAAAAAGAAAGGTATGAAGTAGATAACTAATCTTGCAAAAATCTTAATTTTTCAATTTTAAATCTTATGCTGCATTTTTTATTTTACTTTTAAATGATACAGATAATTATTATTCTGAAGAATTCTGACATTTTGTACTTTTAATTCAATTCAAATGTAACAGTTGATTAAATTGATAAAACAGAAATGAAAACCATTAAAAATGGTCTATGTAATGATTACTACAGAATAAATGCAAAAGAAAATTAAAGTTAGAAAATTATTAAAAGTGCAACTGAATGAACATCATACATTTTCTTACAAAAGTTCATGAAAGATGGCAAACAAAATTTTAACAGCTCACTTTTTTAACTTTGTTTGTAGGTTTTATTTATGCTTGACATCTATATACAAAATTTTTTTTCTTGAAAGTGATTCAAATAACTTGTCAATCATTTGTTTAAAAGGCCATTGCAAAATTACCTTTCTTGAGTTCTTGATGCTGTTGGAGCAGATTTTGGGCACCTTCAACGTCATTGGCAAGTGGTATATTGATGCATGTGTTCAAAGCTTTTTCAAGTTGATTTCCAAACTAAATGAAAAAGAAAATTAGCATATGAAAATTTTAGGAATTTTTTTAATATATATTGACAACAAAATTAATGATATAAAATTTTAATAAAAATCACTGAAACATATTTCTTTTTTTAACATTTATAAAATTACATTGAAATAAAAAGTGATAACTACTAAATAATTTTGCAGCTAGTTATCCAGATTTGGAAATGGGTGAATTAGCAATTAGTTTGAAAAACTAAAAAACCTTGTGTGCTTTAAGGAAGTTAATTCTAATATTTAAATGGAAGGCAGGTATATGATATAAAAGTGAAGGATTAAGATAATTAAAAAGATCAGTGTACTTAATAATAAAGAACATTAAGTTTTAGAATTACTATCACATTTTATAATATAATCTACTTACGTCAGTAGCAGTTGTATGAAAAGCCACACTCTGTTCCAGCAGCTTTCCACGGTATTCCAGTTTAGCATTAAGATCCTTCCAGGCCTCCCCAAGAGTCTCTGCCATTGCAGCACAGACATCACGTTGGGATTCTCCTCTTTCAACAACATTGGTATCAGCTCTTGCGAGTAGCTCTTTAATTTCATCCTCCTTAGCCTGAAATACAAATATTAACGAAATATTACCATTAGGATATAAAAACATATCTCTAATTATATTCTTAAAAAAAAAACAAACTAAGTACAAATATCATGTAAAAAAAAATACATGAATACAGACATTTTTTAATTTGAAATTAGTTCTGTCAAAAGTTTGCAACACTGACATGCACAATTGTGCCCAATAAAATGTGGTTCAGTACAACAGAAAACAAATGGTAACTAGTTTTCATTATAAAAAAATTTATAAAACAAACTTTTCTTTTCCAATTTTATTGTACTGTGGCTTTTTTTTATCTTCATTAGTCTGCAGTCATGACTCCAAAGAAATCTAGCAGTGATACTGCTAAAGGAAAAAGAAAAGTTAAGAGAAAAACAATTGTTGATGACACTGTCTCTATGAGGATGATACTGTCTCTTCCTACTCAGTTTCATACGGTAAAATCAACAGTCTATACTATTCTTATAAATAAAGAGACAATCATGTCTTTCCTTTCTTTTTCCAAACAATAATCTCTTTCCTTCCCCTTCCACTTACACCATCAACTCTCCTACATACAGGTATGGTAGAATTGAAGTGTTCATCTATATTTTATCTGTTTAGTATTGGGTTTATTTTTTTCATAGATTTAATGATTTTCATTAGTTTTATGTATTATGTGATTTTCATTAGTTTTGTGTATAAACTTGTGCACAAAGTACTGTTGTTAAAGTTTAAATAAGCAATCAACTTGGGAACAGGAACGGATTAATCAATTTTACATTGATTCCTATTGGAAAAATAGTTTTGGGTTACGAACGGGCTTCAGGAAGGAATTACATTCGTGAACCAAGGTTCCACTATATATATATATATATATATATATACACACACACACATATATATAACACAGACACACACTTAAACATTCAGAAAATAAATAATAGTTTAAGTTCACTTATCTGTCATAGTTGTAATTAATTTTCACTAAAACATCAATTTCAGAATGCAAAGTGTTGTGTATTATGAAAAAAACATGCAAAAAAATTCTATATTTTTAATTTATTATGTTATTTTACTATTTCATTATTTCAATTTTTTTAAATTAAAAAATATTTCATTTTTATTTTTTCCTTTATATTTTAGTACATAATTTTACTTAACTTTTTTGTTGTATTTTCTTTTCATCATTCAAGTAAATTAAAACCAAACAATACATAATCTTCAAATATAAATAAGTTTCTTTGGCAAATAAACCCATTTTTAACTTAACAATAATAACGAATAATAGAAAATAATTGTAAGTTATAGAATATCATAAGGGATTTACTATTTCTATATAATTTCAGTTCTCAAACAACATTGCCAAACCAAGTTTAACCCGAACAGAATCATTTCTTTGTTGACCACTGTGTTGTATACATTCCGTGTGTTGTGCTGTGCTTTTCTTTTCCAATTTTATTGTATTGTGCAATTGCAATTTGTGGTTTGTCTGTTAAAATTTATTTTTAAATTGAAAAATATATAACAATTTCTTTCAAACCTTTCAAAATTAAGAAACGTTTGAATTCATGAATTATGAATTACACAAAGAAAATCGTAACCAAAAAAAAAGATCCTTTTTTAAAATTTATATTTATAATTTAAATGAAAAATTTTGTAATCTTTCTTTTTTTTAAAACTGTCAATGTTTTTTATAAGCCTACTTCCTTTATGAGATTTACCTAAAATTGAATCATTATTTTTTTTTTTTTATGCAGTGATCATTTCTTTAAGGTTTTAGACGGGTTCATTTTTTTTACTATTTCAGATTTCTCAGGAACTTGAAATGTTTGAAATAAACGAGTTTTAACAAAAAATAGATCGTAATAAAAAATGAATTAATAAATTTTTTCTTAAATAAATCTTTTACTTACAGAAAACAAGAATTTCTTGATAAATGATGACTTAACAGAATTACTTTCTCTGGTTTCATTAAAAAAAAAAGTTTTTTCATTAAAACAGACGACAATTCATAAAAATTCTTAGAAATATTTTGTGGCGCCGTCTCGTGATAACAGAAAGACGCTTAATCTAAGGGAGATAACTGTTTATGTAGAAAGATTTTAAGAAAAATAGTAATAATGATTGCTTCATTACTTTTTTTTTTTTTACAAAACTATTAGTTTCCAATTAAAAAAAAAAATACACTAATCTCTCTAACACACACACTTTTATAAATTCAAAGATAAATATAACTGTTTCATAAACACCACATGAGATGTAAGTACTATTCGAACAGCTTCTTCCCATAAATAATCCGCTGCATTGTGAAACGACTCCCAAGAAGAGGATGCTTCCCCGATCATTAAAATTTTTAACTAACCGCTACCTTCCCCACATATCCTCATAAACTGTGCCTCTTAGTCTACACCCTCTACCTCGGTTGTACTTGGGTGAACATTAATGTTTTAGCTGTCCGCTACCACTTTTTCACAAATGTCGATTTTCGTGCAAAGAGCGGATCACATCTTCATGAATGTTTCTGAAAACCTAAACTCCTCATTGGATAATAAATATTAAATTTATCTTTACGTGTATTGTTCTCAATAAGCGAGACAAAACATATCAGGCTCTCTAGACTGAGTTTTGTAAGGCGCTTTCTGAGTGGTTAACAGGTGTTAAAAAAACAATTTACCTGCTCACCACTACGTCCGAACAACGTCAACCTAGTTTTTGACCTGACGAAAAAACAATGCCTTCGGAGCCTGTCACGTGGTTGAAGGAACATATAAGTTGAAGGTACGAGCGGACCCTTTCAGACGACAACCAAATTCGCTAATCGACTTCACGACGCTTGAATCATTACTGCAGCGAAGTACAAAGTTGGAACCTAAAGTTCTTTAACATGAAATTACTTCACTGAAAATCAAGCTACAATTTCAACGAAACAGCTCACTCACCAACTTGTAAAATTTTATATTCTTATTCAATTACGTTATTGAATCAGACGAACTTTAATTACAAACAATTACGAACAATACATTTAAAACTACGAGCAACAAAAACATACGGAACATTCACTTCTCCAACTTCTTTAAAGCTAAAAGTTTATTAACATATTTTCAGCTTTATAAGATTCTCTTTCAGTGAACATTTTGAACTACAAGTTAATTCAGTTTTTGTGAGCTCGGATAAAAAAAATGGCTTTTAATTAGTAAAAACATTAGCCCAGTCAAAGGGAAGTAACTCTTATTATTGTTGTTGTAAAACTGTTGTTTTTTTTTTATAAATATAAATATTGTTCCTGATTAAGAAAAGTTATTTTCTTGTATTTCTTCTCTTGTTTGCTTTTTATTTTCTTGCACATTCGTAAAGTAAAAAATGTGTGGGTTGATTTATTCCGTCAATACCACTACAATGTAAAAAAATATTGCAGGGATTTCGCTTTTAAGGGAAATAACTTGAAAAACGTAAAAATAAATTGATAACCATCAGGAATAACTCAATGAAAATATGAAGTCAATACTTTGCCAAAATGAAATGTCATCAAACATTATTACCATAAAATTTATCATGTTTAAACATTTATAATACTAGTACCACCAAAAAATTGATAGCAATATTTAAATAAGTTTGTAATAGTTGTGTGGTATTGCATATACTTTATGTTCTTCTGTATTTTCTTGTCTATGTTCCGTGCCTCCTAAATAAATTAAACTAAAGGTGAAATTAAGTAAAGATAACAAATTGTCCGTCTGCTATAAGTGAAAGCAATTAAAATGCAAGTAATTACAATACATTTTTTAAAAAGTTTATTCATCTACAGGGCCCATCACAAATTAAGAGTTCTTTCAACACAAATATTTCTTGTGTGGTAGAGATAAAAAATGCATTGGCATTTAACATCTTCAACATAAATGATATTCAAGTCGGTAGACGAAAATAAATAAATAAACAGAGCGTCTACTCAAATGAATATCCATTAAAAATAACGTTTAAAGTGATAAAATAAGTGATAAACTAAAAACAAAATAACCGAAAATTCTAATTCTATCATTAGAAGAGTTCAAATACAGAGATGAGGAAACTGCTTATTTATCAAATTTATAAAATCCTGTCACCAGAAAACCACTACATACAAATGGGCACTTTGACCATATTTATGGTAATATAGGAGTGACAAGAAAATGGTTATATATATGTGTGTGTGTGTGTTAGTACGAAGAAAAGTGGAGAAATGAGACAGACGAAAAGCTGAAAAAAAAGTTGACCTAACACACACAAAGACAAAGCCGCAAAACAAAATACATTGTCATTAAAAAGCCTTTCCATTTTATCTCATTTTGTGTGAGTATGTGTATATATATATATATATATATATAAGTATGGATACACATTATCATTTTCTTATTGACATTGGAACATTTTTTTTTTTTTTTTACATCGATATCTATGAAGATACTAAAACGTTCATTTTATTTGCCTACATAATATTTTTACGCCTTTGGAAAATATTAAATTAAAATTTCAACCTAAACAAGACTTACTCAGCTACCTATATATCTGTTAAAAATAATCAAATGAAAAAAAAGTATAGTTTTTGTGCATATTTATTTTAGACCGATGGAGAACATAAGCAAGATTAATGGTCCAAGGGAAATAATTCTGCATTACAATTTACAATTATGATTACAGCCCTTGAGTAATTTAGTTTACCTAAGTGTGTGTGTGTGTGTGTGTAATCTTCAGCAATATTAGCAATTTGTAAAGGTCTCTATTATTTCTAACATTAATACTATTTTATTTTATTCAATGTGCATGTGGACTTTGCATGAGAATCTGACAGAAAAGTAAATACATAAGACAATTTTTAATTTTTATTTTAATTGTCCTTTTTTTAAAGCATTTCACCCCAAGCAAGGCAAGGAGTGCCATTAGCACATAAGGGTTTACAGAGAGTGAAAGTGAGAGAAAAGAGTAGTTGTAGGGGGTATTGAGGAAAGGAAAAAAAGACAGGGATCAAGGCAACAGTAGATGGCAATTGACATTGCATTTAAATTTTTGATACTTGTAGTTATCAGGGAATGTTGGGAAGTGTAAGAAAAGAAACTGTTGGAGTATAAGTGGCAGTTATATTTAACTATTTCAACAGTAAATGGGTAGGACCATGATGCCAACCCAGTAACACGGTTAAATTAATGTAGTGGAGGCACCAGGGTCAAAAGCTTCTCACAGTAGTAGCCATGAAAATATTTTTAGAAAAACAGAGGGAAGCTACATCAGGTCTGTGAGAAAGTGTCTTAAATCAAGAAGCCAATTCAGGACCGATTACATTACAGATCCTTCTTTGGATCTTGTCAAGAATCTTGAGATGAACAACAAGAGCACCAGACCAGATATGGCAACAGTATTTAATGTAAGGATGAATGGTAGATTTGTAGAGGTGTAAGATGAACTCTGATGAAAAATACCTTCTGGCACAACTTACCTTGCAGTAGATGCAGCTATTGATTCAATGTAGTATTTAATTAAAATCTATAATATCTTAGATTCATTGACAAAAAAAAAAATGTCAGTAAGTTTTTCTAACTTGTCTTATGTATTTACCATATATATATATATATATATATATATATATATATATATATATATATATATATATATAAAAAATACTAATTGGTAGGGATAATTCCAAGGAGGACATTAATCAAAAGAGAGCTCAATGTAAATAACAGACCAATATAATTATATATATATTATATTAAAGAATATATATATTTATTTTTATTAGTTTTATAGATACAATTTATTTAAGTAAATGCTCTGTCTTTAATTAAACAGTATTAATTACATTTACCAGCCTGAATGTTCAAGAAATTTTGTAGAAAATAAATGTTCACTAACAGGAATCAAACTTGTATTCCTATAGAGAAATGTCATTTGATCTGATGTGCTATACTATTTAGCTACAGAGAAGCATCTGGTTAGTAAAGTCCAAATTACTGTTTATAAACACGCTTAAATTAATGTAGTCAAGGCACCAGGGTCATATAATATTGATAATTTTTCTAAATGGTATAGGATGTCAGATTTTCTACAAAATTTCTTGAACATTCAAGCCAGTAAATGTAATTAATACTTTAAAATTAATAATTAAAAACAGACCATTTACTTAAATAAACTGTATCTATAAAAATAATGCATAAACAGAAAATATATTAAATAACTGAAGAAGAAGAAGAAGAAGAAGAAGAAGAAGAAGCTGCAATGAAAATCTAGACACAAATTTAAATAAACTCCAATATTATGATAGAAGTAGGAGTGTCTGGTTCAAGAAGACAGTTAAAATAACCTTGACCTATATTTTAAAATATTAACATCTCAACTTAGATTGAAACAGGATCACAAAATTAAAGACATGAGTGCAAACAATTTTAAAAATTAAAATAGAAAGTAGTAAATATTAGTCTATATTTCTGAGATGAGGTATTATGAAACATTATTTACATTATTCAGACTATTGTCCTCATCCTTGTCGCCATATTTATTACAACGTTTCAACCATTGTACACTCCGGCCTTCTTGGTTGGAATGTCAAACTGAATCCTTTATTTCACTTATTAGGGTAGACTGTTCTAGTTCCACATGCCATGTTTAATGGGTGTCAGTTATCTCCTGTTAATTTCCCTCTGAAAGTTCTCCACTGCCTTAACCGGGTATTGAACTCACACTCTTTTGGGTCCTGTCCCTGGATCTAACTAACTGTGCCATGTGTCCTTGAGGACATCTGTGTATGAATTTCTGGGTATTATAAAATTAATGTCTTCAGCAACCATTTTTTACTAGTGTTCATATTGCAATTTTTTGCTGTTATCATTTCACATTTTTACTAGAGCTCATATTGCAATTTTTGTTGTTATTATTGCTTTTGCACTCCTAATTACTGGTTCATCTACCCTTAAAATTATTAGGAGTGTGAGCAAAACCAATGATTTTCCAGTCAATCTGAGGGTTCAGATCTTTCTCCCTCAATTCCCAAAATCTTTTGGAAAAAGCAGTTTGGTATTTTAATTTTGGTTTGGAAAAAGAGTGCCTATGGGTGTAAAGTCTTTGTTTCCATTCCCCCATGGATGGATATTATTGTGG
Organism: Acanthosepion pharaonis; assembly: GCA_903632075.3. Classification (NCBI taxonomy): domain Eukaryota; kingdom Metazoa; phylum Mollusca; class Cephalopoda; order Sepiida; family Sepiidae; genus Acanthosepion; species Acanthosepion pharaonis. The sequence continues at coordinate 32,421 of CAHIKZ030002689.1, read as the reverse complement.
TTTAACTTATTTTCTTTGGGGTAAATAGTTGCTTGATAAATAACATTTGAAGCTCTACATTTTCCCTCAACTGGACAATGCTCACTATTTCTACAATTCCAAGGGAGATCCATAACAGGTCTACTGTTAATACCATAGAATTTACTTAGAATGTAGTTATTATGGGAATCTATAATTTTGTACATGTTATTTGTGCAGGAATAGTTTATTTTGATGGTTTTCTTATTGAAGATCTTACTTAGAGGGTTTTTTTGAAAATGTTTATTAACTTCAGAAAAACTTGTCCAATATTAGTGTTGGATAACTTATATAAGGTGTGTGTGTGTGTGGGGGGGTGAACCATATTAATTTTATTTTTCTATTTTTGTGCTTACAACCCATATTATTCTACTCAGTGTTACTCATGGGGTTTAAGAAGGATAGTTTATTTTTAAAGTTACTTTTTGGAGAGCATTGTCATACAATTCTTTATTTTTATTAAAAATATTCCTAATGGATGAAAGCTTACTAATTCTGGAGACAACAGTAATGGATATTTGCTTCATGATGGCATAGGGGTGGCTAGAATCAACATTAATGTAGTTGGGAGTTTCATGTTCTTTATGGTAAGTTTTAAAAGTATTACAATTCAGGTTAAAAAATTATCCATATAATCTACAATTTTGTGGTTAGAAGTAATCTCAATTTTAAACCCCAGTAACTTAAAAGCTCTAACAATTTTCTTCTGTAATTTTACAGTAAGTGGACCATTGCTATTGGGAACAAAAATGAGTCCATCGTCTCTATATAGGCCTACTAGTTTAGGATCTACAATTCTACTAAGAATATCTAGAATATAGAAGCAGACAAGATATGCAACCTGGGCAAAATCATATGCTCCCATCAGAATGTATGAGGGAGAGTGAGTGAGAAAAAAATTAGTAGAAGGAGAGAGTGATGCAAATTTTCTATATGTTTCTTCCTCTATAACTTCTGTCATACCAAACTAAAGCAAACAGAAGTAACAATTGAACACTACCCTAATCCAAATGTTAAATCTGAAGGTAAGTCAGCATGTGACATATGCACTACACCAGCAATCTTCTGTATGTACAGCATGGTAAAATTAAATTGCAAAGATTAAGAAGGAACAGATGCTACACTGATCTGTATTTACCGAGCTCTCCACAAATGTAGGATGTGACACAAGGTCGTTTTTAATCTGGGTTGTCCATACATGTACATATGGAACAAAGACAAAAATTGATTACTCAGTCACTGTCATGTTGGCATTGGTACTTTAGTGAAATGAGGGAGGTGCTACTATGAGGTTGGAATCTACGGGATTTCACATCTTACAAAGCTCTTCCATGAACTGTCCAAAGACAGAAACATGGCAGAGAATTGAAGAACATTTGGTATTTACTTGTACCCCTGCTTCACGGTGACAGGATATGGCACAAGGCCAGTTTAAAGTGAGAAGCATAAGTTTGTGCACAAGGGCTAAGGCTAAAAATTGCCCAGTCCCTACAACCAATATTGCACTGGCATGGATATTCCACTGGCTCTCCTTCTTTGATGCAATGAGGGAGATGCAATGAGGACCCTGCATCCTTCATTTATTTATTGTGTTCTGTTTGAAGGCAGAAACACATACTGAGAGATAAAATGAAGTTTATTTGCCTGAAAGTAGATTGTATTTGCCTGCTGCCATACACAACCCAGGCCAGATCAAAAAATAGCCCAGCCCCCAGAACCCCAATGAGGGAGGTACTACTATGGGCAGCTGTTCCCTGAGATCAGGCACTTCTCAATAATATTTTCAATTGCACTCTGCCCAAAGACAAAGAAACAACTGTTGCATTTCCCAAAGACAGAATCACAATTGAGATAAAATGTAGTTTGTCTTCCTAAAGACAGATACTATACTTTGATCCTAGGCAAACACTATGATTTTAGGCAGAACACCCACATACCCTAATCTGAGGCAGAAGTGCTGATACAAACACAAAAATGGACATTTTTTAACAGACACTATGCTAATATATATAGAAACATTTACAGATTTTTTATGTGTAATCTATAAGATTTGTCTTACATTAATTCACTTGTAAATGTCATGCTATAAGGAAATTTTAAAATTTATGGATAAAAATTCATTCATAAATAAAGGACAATCTATTCATATTTATAGCAAAAGTTAAAATCATTAGATACATCAGATAAAGTTTTTAAAATGTTCTGGGATTCTCTTAATGTCATATAATTTTTTCTGTGCTTATGTTAGAAATAGTATATAAAAGTAATATGACGATATTTTTCTTAAAGGTATATCAAATATATTCATATACACTGGCACACTAACTTGAATACCAACATGTGTGCATTTCACTTGTCCTACGTCTGATGACACAAATGATAGCACAATTCTGGTGATTTTAGTAATGTTTTACACCAGAAAAACATTTTATTGTCATATAGCAATAAAAATATCCATCATAATAATTAGGTTTACCATATTTTCCAAGCTACAAACTGAGACAATTTACTGTTTTTATTATAAGTTCAGGCTTCTTATATAATAAATCATATTCATGACCCAATCCCCTTTAAGCTTCAAGGCTGAGACAAAAAAAAAATGAATAGCTTATATATCTTGCAAGGCACAGGAAAAGACTCTTCAAACTAGCTAAATTGATGTTGATGATGCTTATTACATCATTGTAATGTGTTTTTTTTTTTGTTGTTCCTTCTTTTTTTTATTTCTATTGTATACCCATTCCCTTCTGTATCCCTAAGATTAGAAATGGCATCATTACAACATGTGTAAAAAAAAGTCTTTTTAAATAAAACAAACTAAAAACACACACATTTTGCATAGATAAAGCTCTTTGTAAAGTGTAAGCTGTTCTTGTGGGGACAATTTTTTGTATTTAAGGCATGGGATGCCACAGAACCTTTCAATGAGTTTATCAGAACTTTTTTCCAATCAAACCCAGAGCTCCAACCACAACTGGAATTATTGATATTCTCATGTGCCACGTTTTTAGATAAGCACTTCAAGACCCTTGTATTTTGATAGTTTTTTTTTTTGAAGATCTTCAAAGCTACATTACTGCCTGCAGGAACTGTCATGTCGATAAGAAAGCACATTCTGTTTTATGGTCTTCTTCTTCTTATCATCATCATTATTAGCAACAGCATTAGTATTATTAGTAGTAGTAAATAAATTTTAAAAATTAAAAGGAAAAATGAAGTCTCATTGCAACAATAATAATAGTAGTAGTATAAGAGTTAGCATTTTCTATAGTATTAATGAGTAATAATAGCTGCTGTAGAAATGACATAGTAATAGTAATCCTTCTTGCAGACACCTGCTCAGACAAGTTTGTGTTTCTTCAACACCCACAGATCCAATCTGTGGTTTATAGTATAATTATGCATGGTAGGCCTTAGTTGCAGTTTCTAGAAGAGAGTATATAATCTGGTATGATCAGTGGTTGAACAAGGCCAGTACACTTAATTCTCATTCAAAATGATTTGTTAGCTTTGAGCTAATGCAACCATCAATGGCATCCAAACAATTTTGTCTGCACAATTTCACTCACAAAGTTTAAATCAACACATGGTATAGTTTTCAGGCATTTCCCAACAGTGCCATACACTGGAATCATTTTTCCAGGATGATATCAAGAACTCATTATCTTGACAAGTCAACAATGATTTGAACCTGGGTCTCATGGTCAGAATGATAATGTTCTAATTAATTGACCACCTATATTGAAACAGTAATATAGTTTTAACAATAATAAAGGTAAATGTCTTCTTTATAAAAATCTGTTGAGTATAATGTATGATTGTATTATATAAGTAAATTTTAGTAAAACTAAATTAGAGTAACAGTAATAGTTTACTAAAAGTCAATCCCTTTGGAAAGTGCATTAAAAATATTTCAACAATATTTTAAATTCATTTTATGAAGAAATCAAATTTTGTAAACTTTGTGAATTATTCTAAATGACTAATACAAGAAGTAAATTTTGATTAGAATTTAATGTAAGACAACATTTTATTATACCCCTTTACTTCAGTAATTTCATGTTTGAAGAGAGTTTAATAAAAAAAATGTAACAAATAAAACTAGCAAAGTTTATCTACCATAATATTCCGCTGCACCTTCTTTAGATTTTTCATTCATTTTATTTTTATTTCATTTAGAAGAGAAGTAAAAGATATCAGCAACAGGTTTTTTTTCTTTGCCAGGCAGTCAGGCAATATTAATTCTATCAGGTAGCAGGTTTAAACTCAGCCAGCAGAATAACCATTCATAGGAGGGGAAGAGGTGCTATAGAGCAAGTAAATATGAGGTAGATGCTACAAACAGGCGCACACACACACAAACACACACACATCTGGTAAGTAATTCTAATCATGCCAGCTCCTGGCAAACAATCAAGAATTGGTAACGCCAATGCACCTACTGGTGGATTAGGAATAGAAGTGAAATTCTAGATGGCCAGTGGGGCAAAGCTGTTAGAAAAAAGCAGAGAGTATCTTGTGGGTGGATGGCTGACTGGATAGAGTGGTAGGTGGATGTAGTTATGTGAGATGAGTTTAGAATGTTGGAGCAATGACTCCATCTTTTTTCCAGCCTCTTACCACTTTTTTCTTCATTTCTTTCTTTCTTTACAAGAGAAGTGCTTTTACCATAACAGGGAATCCTTACTGCTCATTATAACAGTCAAACATAGAACACTTGATGACCCTCTACCCTATGCCTCTTCTTCAGTTATCATATACTTTTTTCTTGTATATTGTGTAAGTTATAACAGTATCCCTACCAGCAATACTATACTCATAATTTGTACCAACAAGACATTTTTCCCAAAATATTCACTTTTATATTAGAATTATAAAGTTATTTGTTTTTACCCCAAATCATTCCAGATCTTCCTTCATCTCTGGTGGATGTATGCATTTTGCAAGATCTACATTGAGCTAGATGAGACATATTTACTTCTGTTAATTTATAATAATGCATTGTTTTTAAGATATTTTTCTCAAATTTGTAAAAGGCGTTTCATTAAGTTCAATCAAAAATCTTAAATGAAAGAAATGAAACACACACCCATAAATCTATGGCCAGTAATCTGTTATTTTGTTTTACAATACAGACTTACAAGAAACAAATTTTAAAGATTAAAACAAATATATTATTTCATTCTCTTTCCTAATTTAAAGAAAAGAAAAAAATTAAAATATAGAAATATAAGTGCATCATAATTATTTTCTTTAATAATTTAGTGAAAGATATAAAATTGTAACCATTAGTTGTCAAAAGATGCAAATAAAATGACTACTTAATTAATTCACCCTTAATTAATTAACATCTGCTTTTCTGTTTTTTCTTGTGACTATCTACTTTCCCCTATTTTCTCAAGATATTTTCTATCTTAACCCAAAATTAAGACAGTATTGAAAATGCCCTAAAATTAAATTTAAGGGTAGCATTTATGTTTCTTTATATATAAGAGATACAGCAATATATTAAACTATAGGGAATACTTTTGGGAAAATATCTCATTTAATAATTTAAATTTTATTTTTTATTACTGTGTGCTGAGAGAGAAAATGTAATCTACCAAAATATAACAAAATAAATTCAATATTCAAAAATTTCTTCAGACTTGTATACTGTGATATGTGCTGTTTATATCAAATGAAGACACTCAACAAAAAACAATATTTGAAGTAAATTTAGGTATTTTATTCATTTAAAAACCAATAAATACAGCTAAGATATTTAGAAAATTGAAAAAAGAATTCATTTTTTGAATAAAATATGTTTCTAGAAATACTATTTCACATAAAAAAATCTACTTGTCTTAACTGTCATAAGCCAAAAAGTAAAAAAAAAATAATTGCTTAAAATTTGTAAATATTCTCATTAGGATTAATGATTTTAATACATTCATGAGGTTGTATAAAATCTGACTAAAATAGGTCAAAGGTTAAAGGTTAATAGGTTAAAGTTATTTTCATTCAGTTTCATTAAAAAAATGTAAGAAAGGAGATTATCTTGAACACTTCAAAGGATCACAAATTATAATTAGTATCCTAAACACTAATTTTTAAACTGCACAATGCATTTTTATAAAAAAGTGAAAAAAAAGTGCTTCTAAAAATTAGAATAAAGGAATGTTCAGAATTGCAAAATATATTTATTTGTTCAAACTGAATATAATCAATTCACACATTTCTATAATTTATACTTAAGTATTAAAATCAAAATGAAGTTTTCAAACAACTATTATGAATTGAAACTTACCCAAAATATATAGTTTTAAATTTAAAATATTCCACTTGATAAAAATATTTTAGTTAAAACTTTTTCTTCATTTCTACACTTAAAACAAACTAAACAGAATTTCAAATTAAAATATTAAAGATGATAAGTATTTAATAAAAAATTTCATTGATAGACTTGCAAATTAAGAAAATGGACAATGTTTTGAAGGTTGCTATAATTTTACATATAAAGAAGTATGTTTTTCATACAAACCTACCTCATCCATTATCAAAGAATGAAGAGATACTCCCCAAAAAACTTAATCCAATATTAAATTCTTCTAGATGCTGACCATTACTGAAAGCCAAGCTGACTTCAACTTACAAGGAGCAAATTTGGACTGAGAAGTGGAAATTTACATAGGATTGTTTAAGTGGAAGATGAGAAGAAAATCTGGCTTCAATGCAAAATATAAGATCAAGTATCAAATGATAAATTAAAAGAATCTCAAATAAATTCAAGCATAGATTATATAGATTGAAGAGGATATTGAATATCAAAGTTACATAACTACAGTTAGTAACACCTGAGCACATCAATCTAGGAAAACAGATATCAACATTTTGAATTTAAAAAAAAGCATAAATTTAAAATGCATTAGTATATAAAAAGCATACAGATATTTAATTCCATTTCATATCTATATCAGTTTTAATATACATAGTTTAAAATAAACTTGCATGCATACACACTGACACACTTGAACTTATATATAACTACATATGCATAAAAATACAGAGATTTATCTGTATACAGGTATTTACTAATCTTATCTTAATGTGACACAAGGCCCCAAGTGTAGGGCACTCAGTAAGAATTGAACTCATCTTCTAAGCATTATGCCTTAGTTTTTTAATACTAAAGTTCATTCAATACAAGGATCATGAGCCAATCAAGGTAGAGGGTTCATATTCTTCATTTTATCAAATGTCTATTAAAGAACATTCTCAAAAACTATTTTTATAAACACACTTTTAATTTTAAATTTTATTAAGATGTCACTATAAAAGCATAAAGGAAAATATTATGAAAGCCATATCCAACTTAAAAGTATAAAACTACTTATATATATATATATATATATATATATATATATATATATATATATATGCATTTTTGGAATTAAAAAACAATAAAATATTTGGCAAGCAAACAAAGTATTATACAATTAAAAAAATACAAAAGTCAATTTTATACTTTTGAGAACTGTCATTATCATTCCATGAGTTGTTCTGAATATTAAATTCATTCTCTAACTTGTTTTTGTTATTACAATATTTCAGCTGATCCATTCTACAGCATTCTTGAGGTGTCAAATCTTTAAGGAATGTAAGGCTGAGTGATTTTTAAGAATAAAAAAAGAATTCCAGTAAGATTTGAACCACAAACCAATGAATGATAAGGAATAATTTTTCCTAAGATTTATCCTTTGAAAGTTTATTATTCAAATCTTATTAGTATTACCTTTCCACTACATTCTCCCTGAAAGTAATTTAATCTCTTAAGCACTTAATAAGAAGCTTGCCAAAGGATAGCTAAAAAATAAAATAATACACCCGTCCCATAATAGTTGTACATTTGTATACACATGTATTATTTAAGTATTAGCAATTATTATGGTACAGAGGTAATATGATTTTATATTAATTAACTCAGAGGAAAGAAATAATTCAATCACATTCTATTATGTACAGAAATAACCAACAATCAATATACTGCAGTGCTGAATTGTTACAACTCTGATTTTAGAAATTTCAATTTTTCATTAATTTTAGACAATGTTTCAAACGAACCTTTGATACTGAAAAGAAAATCATACTAAATATGCTATATCTTGAAATTCTTTGATCATTTAATGTCTTTTTTCTTACTGATCCAATAAAAAGTCCTTTTTGCAATGTATGAATGATGGCAATTAACTCTGGGAGCCTGCTTTATGAAGCAGCTACTTATGTTTGAAAGTTTTCTTTCTCTTTACAAATGCACACAGTAAATTCACTCATTATTGAAAGTATCTACAGCAATATTTTAAATGAACAGAAAACAACTTTGATCTTAACAGTGATATCTCTAAAGCAATTGTACAGGAGTGCAGCAGAAGTACCTCCCACATACTGGCATGACATTAGCTAACTGAAGACACTATTGCCACTAATTACCATTATGTGGGAGGTATTTCTGTCATATCCTGTATAAATAGCAATAATTATTTACATTTCTGTCATATCCTGTATAAATAGCAATAATTATTTAATTGCAAACTGTTGTTCTCATCTTTGTTGTTATTACAAAATTTTGGCTGTTGTGCCCTCCAGCCTTCATCAGGTGTATGTCAATAAGAGTAGCTTACAGAGAATGCCAAACTAAGCCCTTTATTTAATCTATGAGAGTAGACTGTTCTCATTCCACTGCTTATATCTAGGGATAAATTTTTATTTTTAGTACTGTTCAATTACTGCTCAGCTGTATCAACAGAGTCCAAGTACATACAGATATTTAAGAAACTACAGATTTTACAGGTATATGTAAGCACTTACTCAGCAAACAAAGAAAATGAAGTTTGAGTGAAAGAGCTACAAACATAGTTATATCATTCAGATTATACAGTAGAAATGAATTCAAAATTTTCTTAGCTTGCCAACTAATTTGCTCACTAAAATGCAAATTAGTATAAATAAAATGCACAGGATAATGCAAATGTTAAATTATTAAATATATTATTTTCAATAAATTTCATCTTATGAATTGTGGATATCTAATGGAACCTGGGATAGTGACATAGATGTACTTTTGCCAATATTCTTACTGTAGTAATAGTGACAATCACTTAAAACAGACAACAGTAATCAAGAAAGTGATTCATTCTACTGGTTAAGAAACAGTTATTTGGCAGATAATTATTTAAGCAAACCAACTATGAAACAAAGTCATATTTGGAGAGCAGCTTGTGATAACTGAATACACAGCACCACAGTGAATTCTCCAGGCTGGACAAAGAAAGGGAGATAATCTGAGAACATAAAAAAGTCATTATTTAAAATAAAAGAAATATATTAATATAAATATGGGCATTGTAAGAAATTTATGAAGAAACCATAATCCATTAATGCCTACTGCCTATTTTTTTATAAACTTATACTTAATACTAGATTTCTTATATACCTATAATTAATAATGTTTTTAGAAACCTATAATTAATACTGGATTTTTATTTTTATAACTACTGAATTTTATGGTGGATATTAATGGGTTAATTATCCTAAATACTACATAATTTTATTAAGTAAAATTCCTAGTGTGCTCAGTAAAATATGATTTTCAGTTTTTTAAATATATGATAAAAATATACTTTTATGGTATGCTATATTTAGAGCATATGTAAAAATAAAAGTAGGCACTGAAGTCAACACAAATCAGTGACAGTCTATTTCATGCTTCAACAAAATCTTTAGGCTATAAATATATATATATATATATATATATATATATATATATATATATATATATATAGATTTTTTGTTGAATATATATATATATATATATAGCCTAAAGATTTTGTTGAATATGTATATATATATATATAATTTTTTTTTTATAAACTTTTGAGTTATTCAGTTTAAAATTAATTCTATTATTAAAACCAATAACATATTGTACATTTAATGGTTTCAAGTACTCAAGTTCAAAATATTATTCCAAATAGATATTTCAACAGTGGTTAATAACTTTTCCCTATTATTAAAATAAAAGCTATCAGTGTAGTTAAATCCTAGAAATAGGATTTATTCCAAGAGATTATAATGTATTATTCTTTGCTTTATCTCTTTTTATTGTAATAGCAAAGTCATCTAAACTTTATAAAATTTTATTTTCTTCAGAATCAACTTATGTTCAAAATATTTATATTTTCTTCATGAGATCAATGCATTTTATTTATTGTATAGAATTCTATGGTACTAATTAATCACCAACTTTGAAATAAGGTAAATCATTTCAGAATTAGAAAATGAGTTTATTAGCATATAATTGTTTTTTTCTTCATCTAATTTTTCAAGTATAACTAATTGTGGTTCCAATATATTGTATGCAAAATTGAAAAGGGAGGTTTTTATCTGTAAGAAGGTTTGCAGGCAAATGCCTTCATGAGATTAATTCAAATATAATAAACATCAGCTGACAAAACAGAAATTATTTCACTTAATATTTCTGCCATTAGATCAGTGATTCTCAACCATTCTGTCACAGCACGTTAGTGTGCTGCACAATCTTCTTAAATGTGCTACAAAATATTGTCATGGCACATATATATATGTGTGTGTGTGTGTGTGTGTGTGTGTGCTTGTGTTTGTGTGTGGAAGTAATGATACAGCATTAGTATTTGAATAAATGATAAAGTATTAAACTTTTTTAAATAATTTTTTCATTATTCTTCGATTATGTTATTTTAAATACTTTACAGTATTTACATTAGTCGGACTATTGTCCTCATCTTTGTCGCCATATTTGTCACTCCGGCCTTCTTCAGGTGGTTGGAATTTCGAACTGAACCCTTTATTTCGATCGCTGGGGTAGACTGTTCTAATTCCACGTGCCATGTTTGATGGATGTCAGTTATCAGTTATCTCCTGCTAATTTTCCCTCTGAAAGTTCTCCACTGCCTTAACCAGGAATTGAACTCACCTTCTTTGGGTCTGTCACTGGATCTAACCAACGCCTTTATCCACTGTGCCATGTGGGTATGAACTTCTGAGTATTATAAACCTAATGTTTTCAGCATCATTTTTACCAGTGCTCATATTGCAATTTTTGCTGTTATCATTGCATGTCTTTACCAGAGTTCATATTGCAACTTTGTTATCATTGCTTTTCTCTGGCACTCCTTATTACTGGTTCCCATATTGTATTTATTTCTATGCTTGGTCGGCTCAGGAGATTTTTGTGGCCTAGCATATGTGCTGATTCCTTAAGTTTACGAATTTTCCAATGGTGTTCCCTGTCTAGATATAGACAAACTCTTTAAATACTTTGTTTTAATATTCATTTTTTTTAATTTTTTATTTTTTAATTTAACTTTTAAAAATTTTCCTTTATTTGAATAAATGAATATTAACCATTTTTTATATAATTGTATTCAACATTCTTTTAATTCAAAATTTAAGGTTTTATTTCATAACATTTAAATGTATACCCTTTAAAAATTTTGCTAAGTGTGCTGTGATATTTTCATTTGCTCCTCAGTGTGCCATTGCTTAAAATGGTTGAGAAACACTGCATTAGGTCATAATGAATCTCACTGATTTTAATATTTTAATATTATTATTACATCACTTTAAAATAATAAGATACAAGGTCTGATTAAAAAGTATTGGGACTGGTGCTATAAAAAGCAAACTTTAACACATATCAGTTTGGAATTTAATCTCCTCTGAAGTAGTACCTTTCTGAAGCCACACATTTCATTCAGCATCTTTTTCATTCATTGAAGCATTCCTGGAACTCCTTTTTTGAGATAGCAATCAGCTACCTCATCATATTCTCTTGGATTTCTTCAATGTCTTGAAATCTTGTTCCTTTCAAGTGAGATTTGATTTTTGGAAAGATGTAAAAGTCGCAAGGACTGAGATCAGGAGAATATAGTAGTTGTTGGACTTGTTTTCCAAAAACTGCTGCACAAGCCATATAATCTCTGTGGTGTTGTGAGATGACAACACACTACACACTTTCCTTCCAAGCACTGCTTTAAACAACAGAAGTGAGTGAGAACATTATAACTTAATATGCATGTGCAACAAAGTTCAAGGTCAATCTGTGCTAAGTGACTTCACTTGCATAATTTAGTGCCATTACCATAGCAACAGTCCTGATACTTTTTGATGAGACCTTGTACATATATTTAAGATATTCAGTCAAATGGCCAATGTATTTTTCATATCAATTTTTATAAACAAGTTTTATAATAATTTAATATATAAAATGTGAATGTTATTAATATCTTAAGTCATATAAATTATTTTTCAGCCACCAGCAGACAAAGAAATAAAGCAGAACACCTTTATTTGCATACATAATTAAACTATTACTGTTTCATATTATTAATTTAAATATTAAGTCTTTATTACCAAACAAATAAAGAATACATTATTTGTTTCTATTCAGATTTAATATGATCAGATCAAAAATAGAGTACTGCTGCTATATCTGGACTGGAGCTGTCAAGTCCTCACTTTTCAGTCTTGTTAGAGTTCAGAAGCATCTACACGGCCTTGTGGGTGATGAATTATTTTCCACAGATAAAAAATTGCAAACCTATCATTACTCTATCACTATTTTCATGGTAAATGTTCAGATAAGCTACATTCCTTAGTTATACCAGTTCTGACCTTCACAGCTAAGACCCATCATGTCATGTACACTGGGACAAATCATCCCCCTTCCCTTCACATTCCATTAGTAAAATGAGAAAAAAAATAATAATAATAAGATAATAACAGCATTGATATTACAGATCCCACAGAATAATCAAAAACAGAAAAAAATGAGTCCATCAAATCAGCAACTGTTAGCAGCAGGACTCCAAACAGTTAAGTTACTTTCTACACTTTTCTTCAAACATGAGAGAATGTCTGTTATCAACTCAACCAGCCAACCTGCTTTGCATATCCACATACCCACCTTGTACCTACCTCATACCTATTACCTTCTACCAACTGAAAATTTCTCTCCACCCTGCCTGTTACACACACTACTCATTATTCATCAGTGAAATTCAGTGGAAGTGAAGGTATTCTTGAGGAGAGATAGGATCTCTAGATAACCTCCCCCTACCACCACCACACCGCTTTCTCAAATACCAATTTGTTTTGTACTAACATATCACCATAGAAACAAGGTATTTTAGGCACCAACCATCTAAGAATTACCAAGCTTATGATGTTCTTTGAGAAATATATACTTCTTAGAACACTGCTGCAACATTCCACTGTTAGCTGCTGATTGACTGACTCTAAAATAACACCATAGGGCAACAGCATAAGTTTATCCACCTTGATGCAGACATAAAATGCATACACACTCTTGGGTTGATATGTTAAGAAAAGGTAAAATATCTGCATTGGTGAGATAGTCACCAGATTGGCAATATAATATCTTGGCATACACATTGAAGCACAGAACTTTTTAAGACTAACCACAAGAGATTAGATTACAGAAAAAGCTGTTCACGACTCTAATGTTTGAAGGAAAGAAAAGCGTAGAAAGTAACTGAACTGTTTGGTGTCCTGTTGCCGACAGTTGTTGATTGGATTGACTCATTTTTTGGGTTTTTGAGTATTCTGTGAGATCTGTAATAACAATTCTGCTATTATCTTTTTATTATTATTATTATTATTATTATTGTTTTGGTGCTTCTGCTCTATATTTAGAAATTCTTAATAAGATATAAAGGAGAATCTGCAATGTTATTGCATCTTGGTTTCTGTCATTTTCCCAGCATTGTAATGTAGCTTCCCTGTGCCTTTTCTATAAATATTGTATTAAATGTTGTTATTTTATGCCCCCAAGTCAAATTGTACATATGGTAACTAGTTAGGACTGCATAGAGACTTTGAGGTATTATGGTAACTGTAGTAAGAATGGTAAATAAGAATGTGTTGTTTTGGTATAAGGAATACTGTGGTATATTTGGGTTAATAATTGTTGCTAGCTAAGTTTAAGATAAGACAGATTAAAGACCAGCCTTCCCCTATCACCACTTTTGGCCTTGTGCCACATTTTTGTATTACACAAAATAAAAATTACTTTCCTCTATTGTACCTAGACTTTATGAATTTAAGTGCAGTACTAGATTGGTGGTAAAGTCTCATCATTATACAGTTGAAATTTATAGATGTAACTGTAAGTTCTATGCTAACAGTGTTTTCTTCTCTTGCACTTCTCTCTTGTGGCACTCTCTCCAAGCTTCTTGCTTTCCAATCAACTTTGATCTTCAAAAATTTCAATGCAATGTCAATCATTATCTTCTATCTTCTTAATTCCTGTTCTTTTATTGTTCTCTCTCCTTAATAATATTTTTTTTATTATATTCTCTCACATTCAGAAACTCCTCGCATCTTATTGTATTTTTTGCCTTGCCTTGCCTTGCCTGGTGTGAAATGATAAAAAAAGAAAAGCAAACACAACTTTTCACACTATTTCACACTATTTATTAGATTTATAGAAATGTTCCACAATTATTTTACAAACTAGCATACTTATCAAAAAATCATTATTTGAAAAAACTAAAAACAAAAAGAAAAATTGTACAGACAATATGAAAAATTATAAATAAACTAATTTTCTTCAATATCATATTCTATTTCATTTCACGGGCTATTTGAGTTGAACATTATCCTTAAATTGTCTCCAGTAAAAATATTTTATTTGAATATATTGTTGACCATAGAACATTCTGTTTGTGTTGTAAGATGTGAGTAAATACTTAAATATTTCTCATAACTATTTTGCTTATTTGATCAAATATTGATGGCAAAAAAACAATGTTATTTAGAATTGTTGTAACCTAAGGAAGGTTACTAAACAGAATAATCCCATGAAGGTTGGTAATGAATGATAATACTTAGGACAAGAGCAACACATATAAGATTCACCAGTGGCATGTAGAAGACGTAGTCAACTGCTAGAAATGAGTCAATTCCACAATGAATCTCCAAATGCAGACCAGCATACAGTATTTACTACTGTATTTATGTGAATGGGGACATACCCATTATCATCCATAAGTATGCTACCACAAGAATAATCTTTATTTTTTTAATATAGTAATAAATCAATTTTTAATTTTTGTGAGATCTCAAATATCAGACAGTTTTTATCAATAATGATTTTACAGTAGCAAAAAGACACAAATATAAAATATAACAATAAATTTTCATAATTATAATTAATAAACAGATTAATTAATAATTATATAATATTACATGATAACTTAGTTATATATTAAATTTTTCTATATTACATATCATAGTTATATATTAAAATACAACTTTAATCATAATGTGTAATAATATAAATATAATATAAATTATAAAAAATATTTAGCAATAATTCATAATATATATTAATACTATAAATAAAAAAATGATAAATAGTATTTAAATAATAAATTTTTCCATAAATATTTTCATGGCAATTGTTTTGATGAGCTTTTCTCCTTAGTGCCTCAACTGCATGAAGTTAAATATGCTTGTAAATTGGCAACTAGGTTTCATCATTCTACTGTTGAACTAGCTAGATGCAACCATATATTCTATTCTAACAGTTTCTTTTCTCACATCTTGCCTGTGGAAATCTTCCAGTTTCTTGCTTCCCTGCTACCTACAATCTTCAAAAAGTTAAATGCAACACTGACTGCCATCTTCCCTGAATGCTGTTCTTTTATTGTCCTTTCTACAGTCTTCTCATTCTCTTTCACTCTCAGTAACTCCTTGCGCCTTAGTGGCATTATCACCTTGCTTAGGGTGAAATGATTTTAAAAAAAATAATAAAATAGTTATATAAAAATATTACAAAAACAAATGTTCATCATCATAAATAAAAATAAGCATTCTTATTTTTTTTATAGTTTTCATTTGATGATTTTTTTGATTAAAAGAAATACAAATACTAACCAACATTTTCAAGTAGCATCTAAAAGTGACAAAAATTTTTAAAAAATTTATCAATTTTTTTTACATGTTTTTAATTTTTTCTACAATTATAAAAAAAGTGCATTAATTCCTTTAGAATATTTTTGATTTCTTTCTATTCAAATATAAATTCATGCAAAAGATTTTTGTTCAAACTGATTTTAAAATGAAATGTTTAATGAAAAGTAAAGAATCAGTTTTTCAGATCAAAAAAAGGAGTATGACTAAACCCTTCTGTAACACATATTTGAAATTCTTTTATAGAGATAATCAGTATTGTTCTTTTCTCTCTTTTTGTATTATTTCTTTCCTGATTTTATATTGTAAATATACATTTGCTAAAATTCTTGACAAAAATAATATTTTTTTATATCAAAAGAGTAAAAGGAATATATATATATATATATATATATATATATATATATATATATGCATTCCAGGTGTAAGATTAGAGATTATGATGCTCTCCAAAACATTATTAATTTCTTCCAAGCTTTCAATTTCTTCTGGAATCATCTTCAGGGAAAGGAACCATTGGCAAAAGTCTGCTTCACAATTTGACTCTGTTAAGTGTCATACCGACAACTCTTTAATCTGTTGATTTTCAATATTCTATATGTTCTCTGAATGGTTTATTTTAATTTTTAGTTGTTAAGTAATTCTTGTGCTTTTTAAAGATTATATATATATTTATAAAATTGATAAATATAAAACATGTATAGAAATTGTGAAAAGGTCTTTTTTATGTAACTTTATATATGTTGCAATATATAACCAAATGCATTTTACAAAGGTTTTCTCTTTTAAGAGTAAACTTTATAACACACTATAAATGTTTACAGAACATCTTTATTTAGGGTTTAACTTATATTTGTCATTTTATTTTATTTAGAGCTACTTTCTCACATTTACAAATTTTGAAATATGTTATTTTAAAATGAGTGGAAACCTAGTATCAAAATATTGTATAAAAAAAGATAAAATGACCCAAACTAGCTGAGCCTTAGTCTAACTAGATAAAAACCACAACCTTTAGATCCTCTTATTCTAATCCTTTAAACAATTATAACATCTGAGAAAAAGTAAGCTTTTTATAACCTTATATTTTGTAACTTATACTATTTTAACATGGATAAAAAATTATTAATATGTTAAAAGGATTAAAACAGTTATGAATCTGACTACATTAGATTGAATAAATTTCTGATAATAAGCAAGAATTAGAATCTCAAATTGAGAAATCACTAAATGTAAGATTGACACCATCCTCTTCAAAGTACTCCTGATATAGAGTGTCACTCACCTAGGTAGGCTTCATTTTTGTTAATATTAAATGGTTGGATGCCTCTTGGATAAATCTTATATATAATCTGTCTACTTTATAAAATTATGTTCCTTTGTTAATTGCAATTTTATTTTTATGAGAAAAAAGTTTTAACAATTATTTTAAAAAGTATGATAACTTATGTACACTAAGTCTAAAGGTCAAATAAAAAAACTGGTCCTTTTTTTTAAATTATGAAGTGATGTTTCAAAATCATCGATGAGAGTATTAGCAAAATTACATCTCTCTTGAAATCTAATATGTAAAAAGGTTAGCAAAAGTCTTGTTTGAGGATTTAATTTTCAAGAAAAAAATCCATTTGCAGAAAAATAGTATGAAGATAAATTTTCATGAACATAAAAAAATAAATAAATTTTTGTTTTTTTTAAAGATTAACACATTTGAAGGTCTGCTGATTAAATAACATATAAATACTATCTGTAACCAAGTTCCTGATGTATCATCATAAAAGTGAATTTAATGCTATTCTATGCATATATATTAAAATATACATATGTTTTACATATGATTATACTGAAAACATCTCAGACAGACTAAGATCACACCACCACTACAAATTCTGATTTTGGTCATTTGTCAGATTTTGGGAAATGGGTTCAGACCAATAGCTTTTCAGCATCTCTTCATCCCTCAAATGTGTGTTGGGGGGGGGTCCCAGGGGAATCTCACTGTTCTTCATAATGGTTTGCATCTTAGGGTTCTTCCATCATGCAGCACATGTTTACTTGTGGCAGAAGGTTTTCAAAAGGCATGTAGAGAACCAGTCACACTTTTCAGAAAAAGTGATAATGCACAGTGTCCTGCAAAGTCTCCAAACAGCCATCTTCCAATTTAAATTTAGTTTTTTTTTCCTTCAAAAGGCTAGAGAGCCTAGTTTGCCTTGCTATTTAACCCATAACTGGTGGGAGAAGAAATGGATTCATAGCTTTCTCAAAGGTATTTGTGCAAAAGGGAATGCAACAATCTCAGTTATAATATGAACTCAGCATGCTGATACCCACTTTCCACATTCATATACTATGTGCACATCCACACAGACATATATATATATATATATATATATATATATATAATATTCACTACCTTAATGCTTATATACATATATTTGTAAAGAAAAGAATGGATTTTTTATTTATTATTCCAGCAGATTTTAATGAGTTAAACCTTATTTTTAGTGGATACTTGTATTTGAGTAGAAAAAAATCCATTCCTTTCTTTACAAATTGCTTTGTTTATGTTAAGATACACAACTGAGCAGATATGTCTATTTCAAGATTCAGAGAAAAATCCATATCTAAAAGTACTATTCAACTTTGTTTGGCCATTGACAAACTGTAGTCAAGAAGTCAAAGCACATCAGATTTAATGAGAGTGCATATTTTTCTCTAATAAGATTTCTTGAATATCCAGGCAGGCAGCTCAAAAATAAATATACTGCTTAATAAATAAACAGAGCATCTACTCAGATACAAGTATCCACTAAAAATAACATTTAAGTAATATATATATATATATATATATGAGATAATGATATATAATTTTTATATATCAAGAAGTTTTAGAGGAAAGATGTATAATGGATTTCACCTCATGTATGACCATTACAAAATATCAATTTACAATATCAAACAATACCTGTGCATAAGATGATTAAGGTGGAGAAAGACATTTCACTGAGTCAATCCCACTCCCTAAGAACAGTCTGTACCCAAAAAGAAGAACAAGTCAACAGGATTGGATGCTATCAAACCACAGGTGTTGCATCAATTTTTGTTCTCTGAGTTGGATACCTCAACGAAAGCTAAGGGATCCAACACTTCCGATTGTCTTGCCACACACCTGGACATTAACCCAGGTTTTTCTACATCTCTTCACCTATATGAGATGGCCACTGATAGGTTGAAAGGATTCATCTACCATTTAACAGGTCTTTTTTTTTTTTATTCTGCTGTGTTTAGCCACCCTCCTCACCAGAAAAGCACACACATATATATATATATATATATATATATATATATATATATATATATATGCATTCAAACTCACAAATATAGATATATTTCCATATAAATGATGTATATCTAACAGATAAATAAATTTTTAGATCGTACTGAATGGTTGCTATACAGAGTACAAAATTTGCTTTATGAAAAACACCTTGTTAGTATTAAAGTGATTAAACATTGTCAGTGAATTGTCACAATTCTTTAGTCTTTAGCAGCAACTCTAGCTAAAAGAAAGTAAGTAATGAAGTAATTCAAGTAATGCAAAAGAAGTTTTCTTTACCTTGAGCTGACTAAGGAGGCCTATGTGTTCTTGGTGCAATTGTCGGGCTTCTCCCAGGTTGGTCCCAATATCCATGATATCGGGCTCCATTTGGTGCACACGAACTTGTATCCATTCTCCACTCTGCAACAACAAAACAAGTTCATTACTACATAAAAATCATTTACAAAGAGAAAAGAACAAACAATTTATCAATAGTTTTAGTAAACTCTTTATTTACCATGTATCCTTTTAATCACATACCTAATTTATGATTTTATTTTATTTTATTTAAACATTGCAATAAGCTCCAGTATTGCACAATATAGTTAATAATCTTACAGATGATTTTTCTTAATATGTGGCTCAGAATTTAAATTCAAAACAGATATCAACACTGAGTGCAAAATTGTCACATTTTTTTCTTTTTACATATTTCTGTTATATTACTTTTATTCAGTTTTACATAAATACTGATGAAAAAAAATTCTAAAAAAACTTTCTAAAAAAATCATTGAAGATTTACTTTCTAAAAACGCATTGAAAAATTGTAGGTTATTTTTATTCTAGCTGCATTATTTACATATGATTCAGCCCTCATACCCAGGATCAGAATATGTGTTACTCCCAACCCTCTGACTAGGACCTGGGCACTGTGTGAATAGTGCTATGCATACACACACACACACACACACATATATATATATATATATATATATATATATATATTCCCTTTCTCTGTAGCGTGCACTGGTGCCCTAACGGTGAGTCTCCAACTGATGTCAGATGAGTTGGGTTTCAATCCCGGCTTGAAGCAATCACATATCTAGCCACACTGATGTGCTGTGATACAGTGAAACAGTCTGTCTGTGGATGAATGTATATGTATATATATATATATATATATATATATATAATGACATGATAATAAATTTCTGCAAAGAAATGATTGCATATGTTATACAATCAGGAAACTTAATAGTATATGTAACTGATTTATCTAGAGTAAAGAAATTACTAATTTTAATAGTGTCAATATAGTTGGTTATGCTGGCAACTATCCACTGGTCTAAAATTCAGAGAGATTTATGCTACTTGGGCATCATATATTTTACAAGTACTCAAAATGTACTCCAAGTGAATCAATGTGTGCCTATATATATATATATATATATATATATATATATATATATATATATATATATATATATATAACTGATGAACAATTCAGCACAAAACTCTTGAGTCAGACAATCAGATAAGTCACTTGAACTTGATTTATTGAATATTATAGCTCTAGTTACATATTGATTACTTTCTTGCAGAATTTCTGCTAGCCTGAAAAAATATATTAGATTCTCATAATTTTCACATATTTTTCAGTTGTTTTAATCATTATATATATATATATATATATATATATATATATATGTATGTATGTATAGTATGGATTTAGTGTTCATGCCTACCTAAATGGCTATGAAGCAAAATCATTTGTTTGGGGCTACTTTTTTTTCATCATTCTGCCTCCAAGTTTTAAAAACCTATATACTTCCAACTCTATAGTGAATTCTAAAAAAAGTTCATGCTATCTAATCAGTATTCCATTATATGACTACATATAATATTAACAGGAGCATCTTGACATGGTGTAATGGTTAACAAGCTTGTCTAGCTAGAGGAATTTATGAAAAATAGAAAGTTTTTGCCCTTTTTTCTGTGAAAGAAACACCAAAGCTGACAAAAATCGCAGTCAGAAAGCAAATTGTGAAATACATTTATTTTAATAATAACATTAAACAAACAGAATATATAATAATATTTACCATTTCATTTTTATGACATCAGCTATCTAATGTTACACTTGAGCAGCTTCTCACCACAAACCGCTGCTTTGTAGGACCAACTCCCAAGAGGTTGCTACCATGATCAGTACAATATTAACCTGTTCAAGTCTAGTGTTAATTGGTATCTTCCCCACATATCCCCATAAACTCTGCCACATACTCTGTAACTCTTTACCTTGAGTGGAACTTGGGCCTTTATAGGGTGAACATTATTCTAAAGAAAAAATATATATAAGGTCTCCAACTATTTTTTGTTTTTCAAAAAATGTCTCAAAATATATCTCCAAAATTTTTTTTAATCATTTCACCCCAAACAAGTCAATAATAACACCAGGATGCAAAAGGTTATTGAGAGTGAAAAAGAATAAAAAGACTAGTGAGGAGAACGGGCAATAAAAAAACAGGATTCAGGAGAGCAGAAGATGGCAACTGACATTGCATTTAAATTTTTGAGTTGAAATATCCAAACCCACCTGACAGTGCTTTGTGATCCTTGCTATCTTATCAACATTTGCTTTTTTTTCTACTTATATTCATATTCATTACAAATTAAGCTAAGCACAACTGACTATTGAAGGATGAAAAATTTTCACTGATTTTGACATCATTTTGTGTGCTTTTTTTTTTTATCCAGAACATTGCATGGGATAAAATTATTCAAATTTTTAACAAGAAAAATCTCAAATTGACATTAAAAATTTCAGCAAAATGTTTGGGATTCATTTATTTATTTATCTATTATGACATGTCTATAATTTGTATTTAGATACATTGTATTTATTTTCAATTTTTCTA
Source organism: Acanthosepion pharaonis (assembly GCA_903632075.3). Classification (NCBI taxonomy): domain Eukaryota; kingdom Metazoa; phylum Mollusca; class Cephalopoda; order Sepiida; family Sepiidae; genus Acanthosepion; species Acanthosepion pharaonis. The sequence continues at coordinate 10,158 of CAHIKZ030002689.1, read as the reverse complement.
GTTGAATTGTTCACCTATATTGCATATGATCCATTATTGTACATAATTAGGTTACAATAAAATTTGAAGTTTATATGAATACTACGTTATGAAAATTGAGATATAGTAGAGTAGGGAGCTCTGTATCATAGAATAGGAGGGGCATATTATAGATTGGGGGGTGGGCACTAGACCCTTACACCAGCCCTGCCATAGACAATGAGTCGTACACTTAACCTAACTCTCCACAAGACTATATTAAATGGAAATATTAGATTACATGAACTATGCTATCAAATACAGATAAACCGAAATATGCAATTTTACATTTGTATTAGATTATGAGAATATCAAGTCTTAAACTAAATTTCCCAGTCACTTTGCCAATAAAGTTAGTACTGTAAAGTTATACTGCTATGAAGACGTTAAACCTGTTTGGTCAATAAATGTATATAAATATAACTTTATTCAATGCACATAACTAAGAGAAAAATAATTTACTGTTTTAAATTATATTGTAAAGATACTCATATTTAAATGGTATGGCACATAACAATTTTTTTTCATTTTCAAAATTTAAATCAATCTTCCATCGCACTCAACCTCTAAAATTACTAATCAAATAAAAATACTTCACACTTCCATGATCCCTGTTTCCATACACTTTCTTATTTTCCACTTAACTTTGCCACTGCTAGCAATAACATACTTAGAAACTCCATAACATGAAAACTAAACCTGAAAAGTTTACAGAAATTATTTTTCTATTATATATATATATATATATATATATATATATATATATATATATATATATATATATTTAAAATAAACAGTGGATATCATCTTTTTTTCATATTACAACATACATAAATCATCAGATTTTTTTTACAACTTACACACACAGTAAAAAAACTGAATAAACTTTGTATATCTATTAATATTTATTTTTTAATTTGATTCCTATAATTTAAAGTGATATATCATAATCATAACTGTTCAGTACAAAATGATAGTTTTAGTATTTATATATTCAAAGAAAAAAGTATACTAATATAAATAGTTTGATTATATCAGAAATGTTTTCAGTTAAAACAATATTTTTCTAAAAATTACAGTAACATGAAAAAAACTTAAAAAATCAAAAATAGCTGAAATTATACAAGCAAATCCCACTTTATTGGATTAATTCATCTCAATTTTTAACATCAGTGGGAATAATTCCATTGAATTCTTATCCTTTCAAATTGTCAATCAAAATTGATACAAATATGTTTTAAAACAACTTTTAGCCACTTATAATGACAAAACTGTTAAGATCAATAAAAATAATTATGATTTTTTTCATCTTTTTATAACTATCTTTTTTTTTAAATATTTGTTCAAAGTTGACTGTAGAAACTTTTTGTATCAAGTGTGTGTAAAACCAATTAACCAGACAATTTCTGGAAATAGTCTTTAATAACTGAATAATTACATATATAAATCAAGAAATGTTTAGTTTTCCAAATCACTGTAACTGAATTTTACATTGATTAAAGCAATGTATAGCAGAGTTTGCCTGTATTAGCAAAACCAAAATTAAAAATATTTTTACTTCAGTCTTAATATGATGAGCTTATGACACAAAAGTTTACTAATAAACTTTAATTTTTCACATGATATAATTAATGAAATATCATAGAAAGGAATAAAGTTTATTATGTAAGATTTTTTTAATGTAAGAAACATGAAAGACAAAATACATTATGATTTATCAGTCATTTAGTAAAATTGTTATCTAATTTGATAAATGATTAAGCATATATAATATGAAACAAATGCCTTAAGCTACATATTATTTGTATTAATGCAGTTTTGATACAAGGCTGCATTTTCAGAGTACTGATCAAGGAATAAGCCTGCTTTCCACTTGCCATTGTGCTATCATCAGTGCTTATGCACTATATTATAAATAACTCATTGATAAAAATATTTTCAAAAGAATATTCTTTATTCTTATTTAAAACCCAAAATATAAAAGAACAATATTATCTGATTCTTATCGCAAACATTTAGGAGAATGATGACATTGTGCAAGTGATGTTTTTTCTTAGAACTTTCCTTTCTAATCAGTGAATAAATAAAAAATAATTAATACAAAACACTCAAGGAATGAAGAGTCATCTATTTTTATTTTTTAGATAATTAAGCTTTTTGCAAGGTTTTTTTTTATGAAAGCAGATCTATTTAAAGTTATTACAGATAACTTATTCACTAATAAAAACTCACTATATTAACAAAAGGTTTCATATTTCACAACCCCTAAATAACCATATATAATTACCTGTAAATAATATTAATATCCAGATATGTTGCATTTGTCTCTTGAGCATAAAATGTATGCAAGTATCCAAAAGAACTAAAATGTAACCAAAGATCTGGGATAAATCATACCACTTTTTTTTAGATTGGTATCTATGTATATCTTATCTCCTAGAGGATTGGTCCTGCTCACTAAAAGGCTGAAGACAGAATTTTCACTGAGTATCTTCTCTGTTCACTCTGAGCTTTATGTATATAATAATAATAATAAAAAGTAAAGTATTTAGAGCAGTGTATTAAGATATTCAGTTTTTTGGGGATTCTTTTTACAATGATGTTTGCCCTGTACAAAGCCCAAGAGCCACTAGAGGTAGAGAGTTACCGAGTAAGAGACACAGTTTATAAGTATATGTGGGGAAGATAACAGTTAACCCTAGACTTGAACAGGTTAAAATTGTAGTGATTGGGGAAGCATCCTCTTAAGAGTCAGTTCCACAAAGTAATGGTTTATGGGTAGAAGCTGCTTGAGTAGAATTTACATCTCGCCAATGGAATACATAGAGAATGAAGGTGATTTGCTATAATGTACATAGCATGGCAAGTTTTAGCTGTGAAGGTTAGAACTGGTGGAACTAATAAATGTAGTTTATATGAACACTTTCCATGGAAATAGTGACAGAGCAACGAGAGACTTGTGACGTTTCATTTGTGGGAAATGGGTTGTATTAATATGAATGGAAATGCAATAAGATGTATGAGCTCACATGTAAAGTTGCTGGTAGTTTTGAAGTTATTTCTAATAGTTTAATTTCTAAATTGGAAATACTACTGATGATTTTAAGTATATATAAATATATATGTGTGTGTGTGTGTGTGTGTGAGTGAAAGAGAGATCCAAAACCATTACAAGATGATTAAGCAACAAAAAATGAGTTATGAGTGAGACAAATCAAGAAGGAAAGATAAAAGATGGAGAAAAAGATTGAATGGTTCCCAATGGATAGTAAAGATTGTAAGAAAATACTAGATATAAAGATGAGCAAAATAAATTTGGTGACATAGTAAATGTGAGTTCAATCACTTACACTCAGTGAAAACTGAACAAGACAATACATCTCTAGACATGAACAATCCATCCCCATAGATTAAATAAAGGGTTCAGTTCAAAATTCCCTGATGGTTACCTGGATTAAGAAGCATCTGAAAAAGGCCAGAGGGCATAACAGCTGAAATGTTGTGATAATAACTGTCATATACCATACATATGAATACTAATGGGTATGTCCCAATCCTCTTAAATACGTTGGACACTATTGTAAGTTTAAATAGTCCACCACTAGCAGTGGTTTACCTACTTCATGCCGCTGGCAAGTATTGAATTTTGTTAAAGTTATAAAGATTACCATTTCATTTCCAACCTTCGTTTTGGTTATTTCTCATTCACTTACCCTTCTTAGGCTACAACAATAACAAAAAAAATGAAGAAATTTCCTATCCCAGAAATTTAGGTAGAAATTAATTTGATAATGTTTATCATAAAGATATATATGCGAGAAAAATGTTTTTATTAATTTTATTTTTTTGCTGAATTGTCTATTTTAATCACTTTAATTAGTTAAAAATTCAACACTATACACACACACACACACACATATGTGTGTGTGTGTGAGAGAGAGGTATACACACTAAGTTTAACTTCATCTAGCTGAAGGTCAAATGAAGGAAAACATGGAAAGGAAGATTGTGATGCACAAAACGTGAAATATAAGCATTGTCAAATTACAACAAATCACACAACATATATAATTTCGATATGTATATAACATTTAAGAAAAATCTTAATTAGCATTCATTAGGAATGATTCAACTTTGATATATATTTAAGTTATAATAATGCAATAATGACTAATGCAAAAGAAAAAAAAAGCACCAGTTCTATATATACACCTCCAATTTTGGTTCAAACACTAAATGAACATCTTTAGTGACACTTGCTTAAAGAACAAAAAGGGACACTACTAAAGAATTTATCTCCCATAAAATAAAGTGTTCAATAATGAATATCTGTTGATTTTTCAATTACAGTCTCATATGAGATGTGGCACAAGGCTGAATTTAATGTGGGGTATCCGAGCCTGTAGGCTCAGCCCCAAATTCCCCATAGACCCAGTATAAAACGGAGTCAGGTAGCTGTTTCCTGAGACAAGACACTGCCCTTCGATATAGTCTTGTCTGGGGATCCACTCTGCCCAGAGGCAGAGAGTTTGACCAACACAGCCAGAGACGAATCTCCAACTACAGACCAATATACAGTATTTACTACTGTATTTATGTGAATGGGACATACCCATTATCGTCTGTAGGTATGCTACAACATAGCCTTTCTCTTAAATTTTCAAATTTAATATGGAAAACTTAAGTATATTATTCATCACCAGTCCCATTACCTGGTGTGGTCATAGGATTGCTGTATAGCTAAGCACCTATTCAGCTACAACCCCCTCCCCCACATATGTCTCAGTTGCATGCCAATGTCTGAATTTCTGTGAACAAGCTTCTATTCTAAACTTTATTAATAGGCAAAGAGAAAAATCCTAAAGCAATTCTAATTAGTAGCAGCTATTAACATGAAGAAGGAACACTATTAAAAGTTTATTTGTGATAATTAATGAATTAAACGAATAAGAGAGTTATGTGAGATTCCTAGTCACTTTATAATTAGCTTTTATAAAGGACAGAAAAAAGTTTCAAAATAGAAAAATATGAGTATAACTTCCAGTACCTAGAATTTTCTAACGACTATTTGGTAATAATACAATATTGCTTGCATTGGTTTTTAAGTAGGAACCAATTTTACAAGTGTATTATTATTTTAATATTTTAAGAAACAAAAATTTTAATAATGAAAAGTATTAGAATTTATTAAATGCGATTAAAAAAAGAACAATTTTATTTGAAAAATTCTCATTTAACTTTTAAAAAAAAAGACCAAAAATTATTAAGTCCAAGTTGAAACACCAAACATGTTAAACCTATTATCACAAATTAACAAAGACTAAGGAAAACTATAATTGAAAACCAGCATAATGATCTTTAATTAATATTTATGAAATCAGTAATTTTTCAAATGTATGGCTATCTCTTAGAGAAGATAGCAAGCCTTATTGAAAGAACAGATTTAGACATTCTCAAATAAATAAACATCATTTAAAATTCTTGACTAAATTGTTAGAACTGTTTACAATTATATATGTGTATGTCTCACTAAGATATCTGCAAAGAAAGCATGTGCAAAAACAAGGTTATATTTAAAAAATAGAATTTGACACTGGAGTCTTAATTACATATCACTCATTTTTATTTTCCTATTCAAATGAGAACTTTATGGTGTAATGTAATTTATTAAGACTATATCAAACATTTTTATAATATACAGACTTTTAAAAAGTAATTTTATACCCCCAGTTTGCTTTATTCTGAAGATGTGAAAGTACAATATGAGCATTTGTATAAAACAGCCAAAAGTAACTAATTCCTATCACAATATTGTAAATTCTGGTAAACAATCAAGTAAGCTATATCGACAAACCTGAAGATGGTGCAAAAATAAGTAGTTCTAAGTTGATAAAAAAATATAATCCAAAGGAGCTCCTTGACTATATTAATTGTTTGAATAATATAATTTTTTTAAAGCAAGAATCATTATTTTTAGAAACCTATAATATTAGGATTTTTTTTATAAATCTGTAATTAATACTGGATTTTTACTTTAATTATTATAATACCAGATATTACAGTAGGTATTAATGAGTTAAAATTTTATATTATTTCCTTTATTAATCAAATACAATGAAAGCTACATTTATTACCTGGAGAGGGAAATAAATTGAAACATAAAGGAATTAACATTTACAAACTATTTTTGAGTATTTCCAAGATATATTTTATAAGAACATATACATTTCTAGTTTAGTGACAAAAGTGTGATTTCATAAACTAAACACTAACTTATTAAAACTTTTAAGCTTGAAGTATATAACATCCTTTCTATATTTTATGAATATATTAGTAATATATATGTTTTTTTTTTTATTTAAATTAATTTTATGATTTTTGTTATATTATTTAAATCAATAATTTCTAAATTTAATTCAGTTCAATCAAATACATTGTATGCAGACATTAAGTGTAATACTAAAATGTTAGTATTCACAGACTGGGCTTATAAATTTGTGAAAGAGAATAGTAAAATTGAATAAATGTGCTTCACAGTTTTATAGTCAAGTCATATTTATAATGCAAAGAAGCTTTCAATTTAAAACTGGAACTAGATAATAAAAAAAAAATATGTTGAGATAATTCTTTAGTCACAAATATAATGAACAGTATAAATGCAAGGTCATGTTAGTAGTAGTCATTGTAGTAATAGCAGAGGAAAAAGAGGACTGTAATCGTAGACTATGATATTTAAACTTCCAAATTCAGAATTCTATAAAGCTAATTAAACATAACTTATCTTAAAAAGAAAATTCTGAAAAAATACTTTTCCTCCTGAGCAACTAAAAATTCTGATGCTTGTAAAATACTTATAACACTTAATAAACTAAAAAAATTGGACATTTTATTGCATCAGAAAATGTATAAAATATATCAATGTCAATTTAATTAGTATATCTACATATGATTTAGTATGTTTATGTTTTGCTTACCTAAGTGTGTAAATGTTATTTAGATACTTAATAATTTTTTCTTAGTCTGGTATGGAGCCATAGTTGGGCACCTAATTAGGTGTCTATATATTATGCTGACCAAAGAAATCTTAACTTTATGACATAGTCAAGGACATTCTTACTGATATTTTTCTTTCTTTAGAATACAGTCAAATAATGTTGCTTTATGAACCAACAGTAAAAAGTGATTGCTTATCTGGTGTAATTGAAGGTAACATACATTATTTTGAGGTTATATAGGGAAATGCCAACAGAGAATAAGTTTTTCAGAGCCTTCCCTAGTCATAGAGATGAGGTATAATAAAACAGAGCCCAAAACTGATAGGCACTGCAGGTATTCCCTTACACCTGTATCACTGAGAGGGGAAGAGGAGGAGGAAGGAATCTTAGATGTTTTTTCCAGAAGGTTTATTTCACAGAAAGAATTAAGTGGAGAGGTAGATAGAAAAGGGAACATGCTAAGAGTGGGTTAGAGAAAGAAATGAACAGACTGAGCTGGATATACAGAGTGAACAGATGAAAATAGAAAGATTGAAATCAACAGAAGGAAAAAAAGTGAAATGAATAGCTTGAAAGTGGAAAGATCAGATTAAAACAAACATAAAGAGTTTGTGCAAGAATAAAAGAATATAAGACTTATAAAAATAATGAATAGAAATGGGAAATTGAAAGAGAGTTAATGGAAGAGTTAGAGAAAAAGAGAGAGAAACCTTGAAGCTCTTTGGTTGGGTGAAAAAGAAGCAATAAGTTTCAAAGGAAAAGCTGCAATGATTATAACATTAAAATATCAAAAATAGACAGAAATTCTTTGTTTTGTTTAGTAAAATTATGAGCAGATAAATAAAAATATTATAATCACCAAAATGTTTATGAAAATTTAGTAAAACATTTAAGAAGGAATTTAAACCAAGGAAAAGAAAAAAATATTTCAACTCAAATTCTACATGTTTATACTTAACAACATTAGAAAGTACTAAAAACATTATGATAATTAATTGCTGTAAAGTTATGGCCTTTATGAAATAGATTACACACATAAATATAAAATATTTCATATGGGTGCATATCTCCAAGTATTATATATATATATATATTTATTCACTTCACATATACATGATCTTGGGACAAGATAAATTAAATTTAACAAATAGTTATAAACTTAATATAAAGACGTATATACATTATCATATACATATACATTAATACAAATACACACACATCTATACATATATATATATATATATATGTATGTATGCTGAAAAGTTTTTAACCCAACTTAGAAGACTTTCCACTTAAAATTCTGATGGTTGGTCATTTGGTCAGTTTTTGTGAGGTTATTTGGCACACATTGAGAACAGACCCAGATGTGTCCAAAAATTCTGATTTTTATCATTTTTCTTATTATGCATCTATTTTGTCTAATGACTAAATAATATACAATAAGTATTACTATTATTAAACTTCCTTTTGAACATGTTTCATTGAATGTGACGAACAAGGAAAATCTTACAAGTTTTTATTAAGTTTTTCTAATGTTCATACAGTTTTCTTTTTGAAAGAACTATGGAAGTGCAGATTGATTAGCCATTTCCAAGTGGTCTGTTGCTATTCTATTCATGATCTTTTGTAAAGATTTCTTTTTCCTTTTTTGTCTAGTCTGCTTCATACACTTATCTTATGTCAACCCCCTAACCCCACCAGCTTCATATGAGAGCTGCCACTTCAATATCTCTGACATAGAATGCCACACCTCTGTCGATTCCCTAAAGCAAAAATTCTCTCCAAGGTGATATTCTCACCTGCACAAATCTAAAAGATAGAAAGATATGAAATTTTTTCCTGATCAAATTATAGCCATATCAGAATCATTTCTTATTTTTGGTAACTTTCATATATTTCTGTCCTGAGCCCTTTGCTGTTTAGCAATGATTACTGTGTACTAAGTTCATTCTACTTTGGGAGCTCTACATTTGTACCCTTGCAGCTGACTAGGCTAAGGTTACACATACCAATATATATGTATCACACACATAAAAAAATCTCTTTATATATATATATATACAGGGTGTGGCAGAAATACCTCCCACATAATTGTAAGACATTAGCTAGATGAAGACACCATTGCCTCTAATGTCTTACCATTATATAGGGATATTCTGCTACACTATACACACACACACACACACACACACTCATTTACAAAATGATTTGCAATATCTACTAATGCTAGACTAGCCCACAATATATATAATCATATTACTTTCCAACTGTTCAACCAAAATTGTCACATTGCTATTACATATTCTGAAATCAAAAAGGATTAAGTCGCTTTACAAAACATGCTTGTCACTAGGTTTGCTAAAGCTGTTGAGTTATAATAAAGGACAAAGAAAAAAGTATAAATAGTAATTTTTAATTTAATTCCTGTAGATATACAATATAATTGAAAATGACATTGTATTTTACTTTCCAAATTCAACAACAAAGACAGGAAGAGCTAAATAAAAATAAAGAATTGTCCTTTCCAATAAAAGATGGTTGACAACCCTACTTATCACTAATCAATATTGATTAACAATAATTTATTACTACCAATCCTTAATGTGTACAATATGTACTATAGACAAAAATTCTAATCACTTATACATCTGAATTCTATATTCTCTTTTTCTCACACACACATACTATCCCTGTAACCCAACACACACACATTAGAGAGAGGGGGAGAGAGAGAGAGAATGTCCAAATAAACAAAAGTTCTAAATCTATAAAACTTTTTTTTAATTTATTTTTCTTTTAGTAACCCTATACACTCTGTCTACTAACATCATCTATTATTGGTATTATTGTATTTAGGAGATTGGGAAGTTTATGGTTGCTAGTATTATTGTGCATTTACTGAAATCAAAACAGACTTAGCTAATTTTAAAAGTTACACTGAAAAGTTTTTCTTAAAGGATTCATATTAACTTCAATCTTACTTTATAAATTGTTCCCTACCACTCTTTTTTTTCTCTCAAACTCACACAACAACTGATAACTCAATTTCTTTCACATACATATACACAGCCACAATAACATGCACATACTTATCAGATGTCCATTTACACAAGGTATCCACTTTTACTGATAGGTATATATACTT